>JAHREE010000367.1:4423381-4570769 GCA_033628505.1 Tringa tobata | reverse complement strand
GGTGGGTGGTGGGGAGCGGGGCTGCTGTGCGGGGGGCAGCCCGGGCGGCAGGAGCGGGTGGTGGGACAGGCCCCGCTGCCGACCCTCTGCCCAGCCCCATCCCTCAAGGAGGGGTAGAACTGCTCTTCCATCCGTGTCCCGTGGCCTGGTTCTGCTCCCTCTACCCCAGCTCTCTCGGGAGGATATTGCTAGTTTTGGCCAGGTGGGTTTGCTTCCACCTGAATCCTCTCAAAGGGGTTCGGATGCTCCAGAACCTGCCCTCATGGTGTGTGACCGCCCGTTGGTTCTACAGTAGAGATTTTTATCTAGTCATTGAACCGAACAAAATTATCTTCTCCTCTTGGAACTGGTTGAGTCTTGTGAAAAAAATTTGGAAATTGATCTCAGCCTTAAAACTCACATGGATGAGATAAGTCCTAGAATGTCACTGATAATATAAACTATTTTTTATATATAATGTGTATGTAATATAAAATGACAGAATAATTAAGCATTTGCAGGATTGAATACTTCCATCAACATTTTCTTTCATATTTTCTTTTGATCTTTAGAAAAAGTAACAGACATTCATACAGAATTTATAGCTACCCTAGGTAGTGGTGGTGAATAATTTGATAGATTATTTTGTCATTCATCTGCAGAATCTAATCTTTTCTCTCCACACATACCAACTCTTCCCAAGTAATTCTTAGGTCATTTTCTTTCTTCCCCAGAGGCCAAATATACTTCTCTTTCAGTGTTTATTTTTTTTTATCTGCCATCACTTGTTGAAAGATGCTTGCAACAAAGTGAAAATGAGACTAGGTCTGTTCATTGCCTGTTAACAGGTAAAAGCAAAACTCTATTTGATTTTTCCACTGGGATCAGCATCATGGTGTATGGCACGGGCCAACAAAAGAAATGAAAAACAAAATTGCAAAACCCAGCAAAATTCATGCAGCAACCCTTATTATTCATCTCTCTGCAGCAGACCTCAACCAAGACGTTCAATACAAAAATAAGAGAGAATGGTCTCAAGCTTTAATGTTAGAAAAAATGAGATAACATAGATGTGCTCAGTGTGTGTCAGTTCCGGAGAGGTGAGTAATAAGGGGTGTTGTATGAATTTTGTTGAGTTTTGAAATTTTGTTTTTCATTTCTTTTTCTCATTCTGTTTTGTTTGGTTTAGTGGTTCCTTTCTGCTGGTTTTGGGGGTGAAAGACAAGAGGGAAGTTAGAGGGCCTGAAATGTTGGGATGCCTGGGACCAATATAGTTTCAATGCCATCCATGTTCTTAACTTCCTCAGCCTCAGATCAAAGGACTAAGCAGGACATTTTTCGTGTCCAGTGAATGCGCTGTCGAGTGATACAATGTAATAGTGAAAAATGCCAGGAATTGCAAAGACTTGCTAGGTACCTTTAACTGTGCTAAGCAGAGAAATGAAAGTATAGTCCTCATTATATGCTTTTCATATGGGAATGGATGTAGGAGAGTTTTCATTTTAGGAAGCTAAAAAAAGTAAACCAAAATCTTGTATGATTTAAGTCTATTTTGCTTATTCTTATCTCCCTGAGAATAACAGCATAATCATAGTTGTGATTATGACATTTTTCTTCATTTTTTTCCCCCCCCACTAAGATACGACACTGCTAGGTTAATAATTTCTTTTTTTTATATTTTTCTTTAACTTTTTGAGTTGGAGGTGCTGTGGTTGTGATTTGTGCATCTTTCAATTGTGTAATTTAGTGCTATTAGTTTAGTAAACTAATAACCTTCCTACCTACGAATTTGTATCTGAAGCCTGAAAATTCATTTATGTAATGGAAAATGCAGATGGTAATATAAGACTTCTGTTTTGCAAACCAAAGGTTTGCTGTTGGAACACACTTCGTCTGAGACCTGGATCAATAAAGAATGCATTTTAAGATTCTGACTCTTTCCTGTGTTTTCTGTGACTTTGATTAGTCTGGCAGAAATAGCTTCCTATTCTGTGAATGTGATCCTGTATAGCTCTTTCCCTGAAGGATTCTGAAATTGCCAGGCACACAGCATTGAAGTCTGCCAGGGCACAGAGCTGGGCTTTCTCATAACTGTCTAGGAAAGACCAAACACCTGTTTTAAATATTACCATTTTTTGAAGAAAGAGCAAGGCGCTTCCCAGCACCAAGTTTGCCACAATAACCTTCATGGAGACAACAGGCAGAAGACGGGAAAAAGCTAATGCTTCTACCATACACACTTCTGGGACCATAGGCAACAGAGGGTGGACGATCTGTCAGATTGTCTTCCTGGTTTTACAATTTTCTTTGCTCTCAGACACCGTGATGATGAATGCATTTGGAGTAACTATATCTCTCCAAGCATTAGATATGTAGATTATATAGATGATTTATATATCCATCCTCAAATGAGAGAAAGAACAGTATCATAATGACTTAGCAATGCTGAAAATTTGTTTCTAGTAAAGCTGTTATTTAATAAACAGATCCTTTGTTTAAACTTTCAAGCAAATACTTCAAACTGGCTTCCAGCTAAATTCTTCCAGTTGCGCTGTTTACTCAGTACTTCTTATAACTAATGACACTGTGTGCTTTTAAGATTTTTCTTGTAAGTATAATCTTAAGTGTAATATAAATATAGGAGTCTGTCTTGCCTCAAAGTGGCTTAATACACTACTTTAGTTTTCAAAAAACATTTCAGTTTGAAAAAGGAAAAACATTTACCTTGTATCCATTTGAACAAAACAAGGGAATGTTGTATGGAATGTCTTGGGGTAGGTCCAATAAAAAACCCAGAAGGGGACTTGGGTCAATCAACTTCAATCAGAAGTTGCAAATTTTTCTGCATTACTGAGTGTCTGCCTCTCAGCTAAGCGTATACTTTGTTCTCCATTGTACATTAATTGTTTTACTTTTTGCTTACTTAGATTTGAGATTATCTGAATATTAGTATTGATAAAATAATTTGACACCTGTCTCATGTTTGGTCCATTCAACATCTAAAGACTAAACTTCATTGCATTGAGCTCTTCAGAGAGGCTTAATGTGTTAGGAAGTTGCAGAGGCTGCGTGAAATAGAGACAGATGTAAGATCCTCACAAAATTCAGAAATGGCTATTGCTTTTTAAAAATAATATACAGAAAAGGGGGTCTGCCCTACTTTTTCTCTAATGCCCTAGTAGATAGTGAACTTGCGCCCAGGTTGGAATATGGAATATGAAGTTGTAAGCTTTCCTCAGCCTGATGGGGATTCAAGTGACAGTTTCCATCTGTCAGGGCTGCAGCCTAGCTACCAGACTTTGGCCACATAGTTAGATGAGATGTTTTAACTATGCTTTTGAAGTAGTCCCACTGTACAGAAGAGAAAAAGAGGTCCATTGAAATAGTGAGAAAGTAGTATGTCTACCTAAGTTAGTGGTTATGCAGTCCCAAGACCTTCGTTAACCAGATATTGGGTAAACCTACCACAGTTCTACAAGTGAGGTTGACTTGTTATCCAAAGACCCCTTAACACAGGACATGGTCATTCTCTTTCTTGTTCTCCCTTTCTGTCCCTGTGAGTCTTCAGTTCTTGAAACAGCAGCAAAGCAAAATGGTGGGAAAAAGTGCCATAACTTCATTGTTATGGCACTTGCTGGGAAAACCAGCAAGTGCCACCTTCCTTCAATCAGAAGAGGAACTGAAACCTGTATTTTCTACCTTGTGGACAGTATTAGAGGCAGAAAGAGAAGGAGAGAGGGGAAGACAATAAAGAAAACCCTCTTCTGAAAGGAAAGAATGGGCTGTGCTTTGTCCTTGGAAAGAACTGGGATAAGAGGAGGCTCTGTTTCCCAACAGGCAGAGATGTTTTCTATCAAGTGTGGGTGATTCAGAGAAGTTGGGAGGGAGCTGCTTGCTGACTGTGGTTCCTTTCTTGCTTAGTGCGCTTTATGACTTGAAATCTGTTCTGGGTTATGGAACTGCTCCATGAACTCTATGTGCTTTAGATACCCTAGGATAGAAACCAAGCATTTTAATGTGTGATTTTTAGGATTTAAGTCCTTTGCTGAATATAATGCAGAAATTATGTAGTGGAGAATGGAGCTGATTCTTTATTCCATCTCTGCTCCTTAGTCCCAGTCAAAAAATCAGTAGCTACAAACATGCCAACCTGAAGAAGGTTCCTGCATTATTAAATCTCTAATTGAAATAAATTTACTTAGACCAAAAAAACCCCAACACTTACTCAAAATGTACCATAAACTAAATTCTAAATAATTTATAAGCATGGTAACAGAAAAATACTAAAGCCAGAGATACACTTCTTGTTGTTTGAAAAGTTTATTATACAGTAAGTTTCCATAAATATTCATTCACAGATGAATAAAGAGCTCCTCGCAAAACTCAGAAAGGGTGTGTACAGAAGGTGGAAGCAGGGACAAGTAACCTGGGAGGAATATGGAGGCACTGTCCGAGCATGCAAAGACATGTTTATGAATGCCAAGGCACACCTGGAGTTGAACCTGAGAAGTGATGTCAAAAGCAACAAGAAAGGGTTCTTAAGGACACAAGCAGTAAAAGAAAGAGTAGGGGAAATGTGGACCTGGTGCTGAATGGGGTAGGGGTCCTGGTGACACAGGACATGCAAACAGCCGAGGTACTGAAAGCTGTCTTCTCCTCACTCTATATGAATAAGACTGGCCTTCAGGAAGTGTGGCGTTAGGACAAGGGGTAACGATTGTAAACTGAAAGAGGGTGGATTTGGATTAGATATTAGGAATAAATTCTTTACTCTGAGGGTGTGGAACAGATTGCCCAGAGAAGTTGTGGATGCCCCATCCCCGGAAGTGTTCAAGGCCAAGATGGATGGGGCTTTGAGCAACCTGGCCTAGTGGGAGGTGTCCCTGTCCATGGCAGCGGCGCTGGCACTAGATGGTTTTTAAGATCCCTTCCAACCTAAACCATTCTATGATTCTAAATCCCAGAAATCAGGAGGAAAGACTGAAACAAGGAAGATGTACGTTTGGTGGAAGAGAGTCAGGTCAGGTCATACACAAGAAAACTGGACACATGTGAGTCTATGGGCCCTGATGGGAGGTACCCATGTCTGCCTGGAGAAGGCCTAGGGAGCATCTCATCAATTTTTGTAAATATATGAAAGGAGGGTGCAAAGAGCCAGGTTCTTTTCAGTGGTGGCCAATGACAGGACCAGAGGCAATGGGCACAAACTGAAACACAGGAGGCTTTGTCTGAACATCAGGAAACACTTTTTTACTGTGAGGGTGACCGAACACTGACACAGGTTGTCCTGGGAGATTGTGGAATTTCCATCCTTGGAGATATACAAAAGCCATCTGGACATAATCCTGTGCTGTAGGTGGGCCTGCCTGAGCAGGGGGATTGAACCAGATGACCTCCAGAGGTCCCTGCCAATCTCACCCTTTCTGTGATTCTGTGATTTGATGGTACTGAGAGTTGCTGTCTCACCTAAAGATGTGAAAAACTAGCAAAAGTCAAATATTATTTTTTTTTTTTTAGGAATTATGTTGTGGCAGTTTTTTCTTATAATTACTGTTGGATTCTAATATTTTACTTTGAAATGGAACAACACTCTAAACACTTGTATTTTCCATCAGAAGAGAGATCAAAAAAATTGATGTTTATCTACTAGCTGCATTGAATTTATCTAAGTCAATGAGTTTAACCCTTTTTTGTTGTTAAAAATTATGTCAGTGGTCTCTGAATGCCCAGCAGCAAAATTTTGAAACTAGAATTATTTGGAAATTTTATGCCAAACATTTTATTTTATTCTGAGAACTGGCTAGTTCTTAAAAATCAAAACATTCTGCAGGAATTCAAACACTAGAAGTGGAATTTATCATCACAGTGAGAGAACACAGGAAAGAGATTTCCATATCACCTGGGATTAAGGTATTTACATGAGTTACAGAAGACCAATATCTGATCCTGCTCTGCCTGGCTCAGGCTAGAAAAATGTAACCATGGTGAATGCTTTCACTGCTGGAGTAGTTCATTCAGTAAAGGGCAAATGGTGTTTCTGGCAGGTTTCTTACTTAGAACATTCTTGGTTTCATTCCAGTGCAATGCAAGACAATTTTTGATCTCTCAAAAAACTGTGGGATGGGAAATAATTTCCTATACAGCTCTGCTAACGAAATAATATTATGAGCACTTGTTTGGCTTCTTTCCCATGCAAGAGAGCTCCAGCAAATGTTCTGTGGTTCTCAGCTTTTCCATTAGTAATAATTTACATAAAGATTGTATATAATATCTAAAAAGGGATAACATAAGTACCAGCTGGATAGAAACATAGTGACTCTTTTGTTATAATGTAAATTTAATAACTTCAGCCTAGGCTTGCATAGATGATGTCTAACACTATTGAAAGAAAGGAGTTACAGGATATGAGATCATGCCTTTATGGCTACAAATACCAAGGAACACTAATAGGTAATTGAATTCTTTATGTGTCCGTTCATAATTACAGACTCTTACTATACCTGCCACCCACATCTGAGAAGAGCAAGCCCGTTAAGTCTTAGGAAGCAGGCACTGATCATCAGTTTTCCTGCATACCAGACTCCTTTTATAGCCATTAAAAAACCTTCTGGGTTGGGTCTGCCAACAGAAATTTTTCTCCCAAGTGGATTGAGGTTGTCATTAGGGTCATACATCTCCAAGCTGCCACTTTGATAGATCAGACCCTCTTGCTTTTTCTGCTACTGATCAAACCCACTCTTAACCCAACGAAAGAGGTATCCATTTGAGATCATACCCCGTAACTTACAGCTTGTCAAAGGACTGCTCTCAGTGGGAATGATTTATAGTTTCTGGTGTTATGTTTGATATACAGTAAGAATAATTAAAGTAAAAATTATCTAAACTACAGTAAGTAAGCTC
The DNA here is from genome assembly GCA_033628505.1 of Tringa tobata. NCBI lineage: Eukaryota > Metazoa > Chordata > Aves > Charadriiformes > Scolopacidae > Tringa > Tringa tobata. Next base: position 4,563,890 of record JAHREE010000367.1, on the reverse strand, counting down.
CCTGCTTGGACTTGCTACTTCTCTTTTTTTTTTTCCAGTCCTGGAAGATTTTCTACTGAACTCTAATCGTTCTTCAGAATTAAGTGGCGTCTATTTAAATACAAGTTTAGGCCCTAATCCAGCAGATGGGAATACTAGTTGAGATTCATAAATCATCCATGGAGAGAATTTCCCTACATTTAAATTGAAAACATGCCATTTATATCTGTGGCAGCTGTGGAGTCTGTCACATGCAATTCAGTTTGGCCATTGCATCCCCGTGTTTGATTTGGAGGCCTTTGGTGTAGATGTTTTCTAGCTCTGAAGCAGATGAAAATCATGGCTCAAGAGGACAGATCTGCAGGAGTGGTATTCACTACAAAAAAGGTGACATTGTCTCAAGAACAGATCAAGAATCAGAGCAAACTGCATTTTCAGCAAATGAAAAGAATTTTCGAAAGCTTTTAAGAAACTTGATTTCTTTTCCCGTGACTACAAAGGGCCTACAAAGGCATGAGTTCAGCCACAGGTTGATGCTTACATACACTTACTGCATTTGGTCTTTGTTAGGCCTTGCCCTAGAAGTAGTTTGGCTGTGTGTTTAGCTTTACACAGCCACACAGTGCCAGTGACTTTAAACAGTTTATTGGCTTGCATACAACTAACAAGTGTGTTTTGGGGAGAAATAAAAATATTTCCACCTAGCTTACGAAGACAATTCACTAAAGATACCTGTGCAGCTGAGAAGCAATTAGAGAAGACAACTGATCATATCTAACAGGCATTTCTGACTAAAGCAGCAGTTCTTTTTCTTCCTCCTTCCCTCCCTGCTGCCTTTTGGGCAGACTCAAGACCTTCCTTGTGCCACCTTTGGTGCTTCTCTGATTCCTTGAGTAGCCAGTTCAACGCAGTAGATGAGAAAAAATGTATTTATGTTTAGATTAATTAGTTTCCTGTCAGCTTAGTGAGCTGAATTGGTTGGAGAGGAAATTGAACACCAAAGAGGGCACAAGCAGTGAGGCAGGATGGAGTAGCTGGGAGCAGAGGATTTCTCATGGAACTCCATGAGGGTGGCAAATAAAGAGAGAAGTCATTGCAGAAGTGGAAGCGGTAGGACTATTAAATACAAGCATGAGACAGCTTTACTACAAAATAATGTCCAGAGGGGACTAGGGATTGGGCCTTGAAGATGGGACAGGCAGAGGCAAGCATGGGTGGCTGGTTGTTCAGGAGACACTCTAAAATTCATGTCTTCTGTACTGTATCACTGGGAAACTGGCGGTTGTGCATATCACAGAGCAAGAAACAAATGTGAATCCCCAAGTTTGGGTCAGTGTGTTTGCACACCTGGAAGTACAGTACTGACTAGATTCCGGCTTGTTCAATGGGCAGTAGTAGAAGAATTTCAATATATAAACTCAGGAATGAAAAACAAATAATTCATGGTGTAGCATCTAGTTCTGATAAACAATGGGTGTGTTGCTGTCTCAAAGTTGTTGGAATGAATATGGTGCATGAATGCTGAAGAAAACAGAAGCTGTTGAAATTATATGGCATTTTGTGTTTTCCCTTCTTCATTGCCCATATGGTGTATTTCTTCTTTTCTGTATGTTTTAGGCATGAAAAATTACAGCAGAATTTCTGACAGCTGTTTTATATATGTCTCAGTTGTACTCCTTTACTGGTAAGAATGAATGGATTCACAAGATATCAATAAAAAGAAACAGTATGAACAATATGGTTCATCAGATTAGAGCTTTCAGTATATTTTCCTTGGTTTTTTCTACGTATGCATTCTCTTACCCCTTGCTGCTCTGTCGTTTGGTTTCCATCTTCTTCCCACTCCCTTATATGGGGCGAACGAAGTCTTTGTTTACTTTTTTCATCCATGTTTTGCCTTCCTTTCTCAAAAAAAGTATTTTAATATAGCTTGATAACATCTTGTATTTATCTGTTACTAAGGGAATATATACAAAAAAAGGTACACAAGAAAAGAAAGTCAGCAGTCAGTGTGCCCAAGTGCATGTCTACCTCTCAATGCTTTCTTCTTTCATTTCTTTCTTTGCTCATTTTTCCATGAAATATAGTTGGATAGCCAAGGCTATCCAACACTTCCCGGTACAGGGTCTATTTTCAGTTTGTTATAACTTTGTCAAACATCAACGATTTGAGATGAAAGCTTCCTGTCTCACATCCTACCCAGCATCTTTCTTTTTAAAAAATTTGTTTATTGTTGTTTCTTTTTTTGTTTTATTTGCTTGTAGAGGTAGAATGATAGAGGAGAGAAAGAACTGAGTTATTGTTAATGCCAGATAATTAAGGTTTCCTGCAACTTGAACTGTGGAGAATATTTTGCCTTTTTTCGTAAGAATTAAAAACTCTTGTGCCCATTTCACCGGAAATTTTACTGACAGCTAGAGGCTCATTTTGAAGGCATTTTGAATAGATGTCAATGGATACATCCAGGAACAAGCTAAGTGGATGTACTGATCACCTTCTGGATAGTCTTGTGGTTAGGGCTTTCCACTGTACAAATACAGGAGATCTTTGTCTAATACTTTGTCTTTTCATACTGAATCTCCCACAAATATCCTGTGACCTATACAGTAAGGAAAAATTCTGTCTCACCAAGTGTGTACTTAAAATATTTTGTACTGAGCAGAACAGCTTTGACAAGAAGCGTTCTTTTCCTGATACATCCCTGTTTATGCAGAATCCCTGCTGTGAAGGAGCAACCCCTGCTTCTGAATAATTATCTGTTCCATTTCTTGTGGTATGGTTGTGAGTGTAGTCACATTTAGAATATATAAACTAGACAATTTCTATAATCTCAGGCAACTTTATTATGCACTAGCAGATAAGATTTGGCAGATTTGGATTTTAGCAGATAAGATACACCCTTCTTGCCATTTGTAAATGTCCCCTGCGAATGTTTTTTTTTCTTTTTCTTTTTTTTAACTAAAACCTAGTTGTCAGGTTCAGCCCAGCCTCACAAATACAATCAGATTAAGTAAACCTGCCTTTTGTTAAGTCAATTGTTCCCTCCAAAAGTGCATCCAACTAGTCTAACATTTCTAATCCGTGCAATGAATACTTGAATTTTTGCTGAAAGTAAGTCTGGGTTCTCTCTTCTTATGTTTTCTAAAGAATAGGTGAATTTGATTCTAAGTTTGCCATATTATAAACTTCTGAATTTTTTTTTTTTTCACAAAAACTTCTCACAATTTGGTAGATCAATTTGAAACCTGTCAATACAATATAGCTCAGCAATCATTCACCTTAGGCTTAGTAAACTGAAACGCTTACATGACTCTGAATAATGTATTGGAGATAAAAATTTCAGAAAAAAAAGCCAGCTAACACTCTTCAAATCTTATTGATTTCTCTTTTGAAAAATCTGATGGTTTGGTATCTCAGTATTCATGTATAAAATATGAATAATAATTCTTCCTTAATCCCATATGACATTTGAAAAAATAATAATTCAAGAACCTAAGAGCTTCATATGCAGCAAGGGAGTAACTTTATAAGTACCTAAAATAGATATATTGCTCTGGAGCAGTCAAATAGAGACTCAGTTTCAACACTTTACAATTTCCTCACGTTATTTAAGTCAAATAACATATCTCTATTTATTTCTTCTGGACTAGCTTATCTTTCCTGATGAGAGGCTGCTTGTTTAAACCAGATAATTCCCTTAAGATTTTGATCCACTCAGATTATTAAGAGAAGTTTTTCTGTCATCAGTGTGCTTTGAATCAGATGGCCAGCTACATCAAATAACGACAAATTACAGACTTTTTTTATCAAGTGCTGCTATGCTTTTAAAAGTCTGCTCAGCACTGCAAATAAAGATTCTACTCCTTCTGGGAGAAAAATGCTGCATTTGCAGTTGAATTCAATTTGCAATTCAAATCATGTCTTCAAAACAGGATTATCAAACATCAGGTCTATGCAGGGTTCCTAAAACATCTTAATGCAAGTTGGCAGTCACTTATCACGCATTATTAAACAGTTTTTAAAAATCACAATGTTGCCACTGTAATTAGAAGCCTCTTTATATTGTACTACATAAGTGGCTTATTAATCTGAAAAGAAAGTTATTAATAGAAGGGCCTTAATTGCTATAATTACATTAAAAGTAGTCTTGTTGTGAAATCTGAGAACGCTCTAGTTGCTTTACAGACTTTCACATCTTTGGATGATCATTATAAAATGCCAGTGATTTTGAATTAGCTTTCAGAGATAATTATGATTCAAATTGTAAACGCCATTTTAGTATAGTATAGCATGAGTATACTTTCTGCTTTGAAATTCTAATATAAGTAAGGATGAAATTCTACCATGGCTGCCATTACAATTTTGGTATCAATTTTTTTTGTGGGAGAAATAAATTCACGATTTTCTTTTTTCTTTTGAAGGGGAGCTGAATCTGGTGAGAAGCAGATCATCAAACTACAGTGAAATTTTAGAATACCACAGGTTGTAATCTTGGCCTACTTAAGGGGTCAGTGAAGGGAAGGTGATAATATTGTCAAAATATTCATTTCTGTAAGTATCTTTATGGCTCCCCACTATAATGAAAAGTAAGAATTGAATTTACAACGCTAGATGGGATTTGCAGAGTAGCTGTTGCATGGATGGGAGTGGGATCCTTGCCGTTGTCAGTTATGTCCACTCTCATTCACTGGTTACCCATGATTTGTCACTACATACAAATGATGGAGAGGGAAAAGAATATTTCAGAGAAACATTCAGATTGGAAGGGTGCTCACCTACTCCAATCTTCTGGTCAAAGCAGCATCCACACTCAAACTATATTGCGCAGGGCTTTTTGCTGCTGGGTCTTGAAAACCTCCAAGGGCAGAGTTTATGCAACCTCTGGGTAACCTGCTCCAGCACTTGATTATACTCACAGTGAAAAATGTTTGCCATGTATGCAGTCAGGACATCCCATCTTTCAATTAATGGGCACTGTTTCTCATTTTCCCACTGCACCTTAGTAAAAAGCCCAGCTCTGTCTTCTTGATGGTCTCTAAGTTCCCCTGAAGCTGCCTCTTCTGAACAAGCTCAGCTCCCTCAGCCTCTGCTCACAAGTAAATGCTCCAGTCACTGACTATCTTGGTGGCTCTTTGTTGAACTCTCTCTGGTTGGACAAGGGGATTGAGCGTACCCTCAATAAGTTTGTAGATGACTCCACTTTGGGTGGAAGTGTTGATCTGCTTGAGGGTAGGAAGACTCTAGAGAGGGATCTGGACAGGCAGGATCAGTGGGCCGAGGCCACATTCCTTGCCACCCATAATCACACTTTCTCAGGGCCTGGGTGATATTCCTAAATAGTTAGGAATATCCTTAGAAAAAGCCAAAACAGTATTCCTAACAAGTATCAATAGGAGTATTATGGTTACCCAAGAATGTTCAAAATACTGAAGAGCTCTTGCAATGAGGGAGAAAACATCACAGAAGAAGTATGCAGTCAGCCACCTCACCCCACAACCCCTTTACCTGGCAGCCTCAACAGAGCACACTTCCCAGCATTAACCCCAGACCAGAGACTCCCTGCAACCTGTCACCTGGACACTACATGGCCGCCTACCCTCAAGACTGCCATCAGGGTTGACGTCTTCTACGTCTCAGGGTCCTTTCTTCAGCTAGTGACTGACACTGCACCATGTGGCACATCACCACCATTGCTGGACAGTCCCACACCACCTGGAGTCATTATTTTTAAGCCTTCTTTAAACAAGCTGCCCTACAAACTAACAAACTCTGTTTGCTGCATTCCTATTTAGCAGCTAAATATGTATCCCCACTGTGGATGACCAGCAGGTTGCTCCCTAATCAGTAGGAAGCTAGTGATTAAAGAGGTAGGTGATTTTCAGTCATGAACCAGCTTAAAAAAGCCTCAGTCACCCAGACGCTGTTACCTGTGGATATTCCTAGAAGCTAAAATAAGCAGCAATCTGAAGACAAATAATAAACTGAACAAACCCCGAGCCGGCGTAAGTAAATAAAAGAACAGACCCCAGCTACCGGGGAGAAAAGAGCTATGAGCGGAAGGGAAATGTGGTGTAACAGCACTGCTGCTGATGGCAATGCCTGCTTTTAACACGCATCGTTTGCTCAGTAGAAACCTGTCCAATCATCATTATTGCTCAGGAATAAACACAGATCGTAGGGTACTCTACAACTTCTTGTATTCCCTCTGAAGACAGATACAGTTGTCTCTCATTATCAAACAAGAGCTTTTCAACATTCAATTTTAGATGTGTAGGAGTTAAATGTATGAGTCACTCTGAGTTGCCTTTATAGTCTATGGAAAGAAATAAGTACTGCTAGTGCATGATTCATCTGGCTTACTTAGGCACCAGCCTTAGGATGATGTGATTCAGCCTTTAGAAACAGCAATTTCTTTTTATCTGTGATGTTTAGTTAATCACACTCTTTCTTGTCAGATCACCCCTAGCTGTGGTGAGGATTTGCAGCCTTGAGGCCAGAGTAGTTAACTCATTTTCACAGAATCATAGAAAAGCTGAGCTTGGAAGGGCCTCTGGACATCCATTAGAGCCAAGCAAAGGTAGCAGAAGGACTGTATGAATTAACATACAGTTACTGGGAATAACCATTAAATAAGGTTCCAGGAAATGTTGCTTAGTTTGTCCATCTCAGGTATTATTAGGCATACAACTTTCTCTTCGAGTCTTTCATAAAAAGTAAAACTATTTGTAGAAGCTCAGAGGAAAGTAACCTTGAAAGCTCCTTTGAGTTGTAGAAACCCAACCAAATAGTTCTACCAAATTACTCATAAGACCGAAGGATAATCTGGGTACTGAGTCAGTAGTATTTGGTTTATCTAAATGTGAGCAAAATGCTAAGGAATTTAGCCAGTGGGTTTTCATCGTACGTGGATGACTTTGGTTTCTTTGCCTCTTATTCCTCCACTTAACCCCTTTCCCCCACCAAATTTTAATCAATGCTTGAGTGATTTAGCGATGACAATACTACTGTCTTTTATCCTTTTTAAGACTAAGGGACTGAAGTTGCATTTTACTTCAATAAAGTAATGGAGTAAAATTAAGATTTAATTACTATTATGTGAAGCAGAAAACCAACCAAACAACACCATATGCATTAATCAGTCATTTACAATTGATTGTTGGTCTCCAAAGCTTCCCAGCTCATGTCTGAGTGTTGTAAGGTAACAATTTATGATTCCTCTAACCCCCAGATGCCTTCTTCCCTTTAAAAACCACAGACTTGTTTCCAGTGAAATGCTGCCCTTTTTCACTTCCCTTTCCACATCAGTTTGAGCTGATATAACATGGTATTAGCTGGAGGGTGCCCCACACCTTCTGGCTCCTAGTTTCAGGGTTTTACCACCTCTCTAGGAAACCTAGACAAGGGTAATATTCTGCCAGTTGATCTGTTTGGATTAGTTCACTCTGCCAGTGTTGACATCAAGGGATGGGAGGAAACAAGGGACCAGAGGGAACTGTGACACCTTTGACTTAGGCTGAAGCCATCAAAACAGCATCCTCAGGTTGTAGTTTGAGATACATCTAAATCACCACTAACTCTCCCAAAGCAGTCCCCTTCTTTCTTAACTGTGCCTATGTGCACATTTCTGTGCCCACATTGGCATGGGTGAATCACAGAAGCCTCATTTATTATGTGGCTCTGAAAACAATTTAATTGGCACAATCCAGCAGGCATCTCAGAAAGCAAAAAGAAATGAAAGGGTGAGGCTGATAACTTCTTGCAATGGTAAGAAGTCCAGCTCTGGAATGCTGTTCTCTGTTCTAAAAACATACCAATCATTTCAGTTGAAATTACACACAAATAAAAACTCCAAGATGTGTCTTGCTTAAAAAGCTAAATTTTCCTAAGGCTTCAGCTTATGTAAATAAACTTGAGATTGTTACAGCTCACATGGAGAAAAGGGAGAGGTGTGAAGGAACCACCGATGTAAGAAGTAGCGGTATGAATGGTCCAGGTTTTCTATTGCCCAAGAAGGCAATCCTAAAAGCTGTTTCTAGTTCTGAAGGAACCAAATAACTGTATGACATCAGAGAATTTCTTTGTGTCATTGATTCATATATCTTTAAAGAAGTGCTGAATGAGGATGTCTTTCCCATGTCATGATTTTATTCCATGTATAAATATTTGTATATTCAATATATAAAACATTTCAGAATTAGACCACTGTATTTTTTATGGTTTCATTAAACCATTCCCAAAATACGTATGTGTTGAAGCAGGAACGTCTTCCAGCTGCCGAAAGAATTATGCTTCGTTACATAGAGAAGACATTTTATTACTTATTTCGCTTTGCCCCAAGAGTCAAAGTTAGTTTAGCTTTTGAACAAGGTCCAAAGAAGAAAATATAGTGCTAACTAAAGGTCACAGTTCTTCCATGTAAAAGCTCCGTTGATAAATCTCAACTAAACCAGCTCAACTTTCTGACAAGTTTAGCTCACAGCTGATATCATATTAATTTAATGAGCAGATGTGGGACTTTTTTCATTCTTTTTCATTTTCCTTCTTTTGATTTAAAGTACTGTATAGTCATTAATATTAGTGCCTTAATTGTGACAAAGTAATATATGATCTTACAGAATCAGGAAAGCATAAAACCAGACGGCTCACAGTAATGCTTGAAACGCAGACAAAAAACGGTGTCATTTTTGAAGGTCAGAGGAATATCCTGACACTGGGTATTTCTATATCAGCGTAGCGCACACTGACTTCTTTTGTCTCAGCTGACAAAATGCGATGTTCAGTGATTGTTTGTGTAAGCAGAAGCACGGAAACCAGTGTCTACTCAACGGTACAGGAACGAAGTCAGAAGAAGTGTAGGAAAAGGAAACACCTGTGAGAAAGCCAAGAAATGGCAAATTCAATCTTCCTCACTCCTTCAAAGGCAAGGAAAAGGTGATGGTTGTTAAAGTTGTAGATGTAAATCCTGCAACCTATGAGGCAGTGTGATCTAGTTCAGGTCTAGTTCCAGAGACTGCTGTCTTACTGTTATGGACCTGCACAAGTCGCTCATTCCTTAGTTTGATGATGAAGCCAAGGAAGGCTCTGACAACTCAGAAATGCAAGTCTTCATTCTTGCTACATTTTACAAGCTTTTAACTGGCCTGGTTTACAAAACTCCAGGCTGATATTGCCAAGGTAGCAGGCATAAAAATAATCTTTATTTGAAAACTGAAGAAACAATCTCTTGCTGTTAAATACGGACTCCAGTAACGTGGTTAGGCTTGTGTATGTTATGACCAAAATGAAAATGGCTGCTATGTAACCTTAACTATGATTTTTTTTGTGCTTGTTGTTTGTTAGTGTGGCCCATGTACAGTGGGTGCTATAGGCTAGCATTTGTACAGAATCGGGAAGTATGATGAAATTATGGGACTGTTTGTGCAATATAGATTCAGTGAATCAAACGTTTTGCAGAAGCACCAGGCTGACTTTATGTGTACTGAGATTAGAAATGTATATGCAGAGTATCCATGTCTGGAATTTCTGCCTGGTAAGGAGTCTAGGCGTAACTCTGTGCCTTGCCATCCTTGACAGATGTACAGTACCACTCACTCTGCCTGGGGGCATTTGCAGGGCAAAAAGATTAAATATATCTGGGGAAACCCAAACACATGATAACTTGTTTGCAGCAAATGGATTTGGAAAACAGGACGAGGCTTGTAGATGAGACTCTTACAGACTTGTTGCAGCTGTAGAGCTGTAGAAGCAATGAGAGTATTTCACACACAGTGCAGCTTATTCATTTCTGACAATGAACCTCTCTAGTGCACAGATGGAAAGATTCCTTAGCTGTAAACATGACTGTGAAAAGTAACATATTTTCCATGCTGCTTGCAAATATGTGCTTTCTTCAGATACTGAGTATTGAAACGGCACGAGGCCCAGTAACATTAAAACTCAGAGAAGGGGGTTTTATGACGGTGAACACTTGCCTAAGCTGAGTTGTTAGTTCTGCTCACTCAATAGCCAGAGCACTGAGATCAGCTGATTTGTCATGAAAAGAAGTTACCAGTCAGTTCACAGTGGGGCACTTTCTGTCCTTTCATTGTGGGAGGGTTGGTTTTTTTGTTTGTTTGTTTGTTTTTATCCTGAGGATCTAAATGGCATTTGGCTTTACTTTATTAAAGCATCTGATGTTCCTGGTGAGAAACAATACTTTTTAAATTAGAGGAATACATTTGCTACTGGTGCACTAATTTTTTTGATGTTAATTGAACGATGGGTGGGAGGTGCATTAAAAGCATTAACTTTGTGCAAGAGTTACCACTCTCAACTCAAAAGGAGTTTGCTGCCACCTTATGGGCATCTGAAGCATTTGTCTCAGAAAAACAATGCAACACTATATGAATAGTTCTTAAAATTCTTTTCCTTAACATACAGATGATCTTGTGAGAGTGTAGTCTGTCCCCAGTCTAAATTTTTTATTTTATTTTTAAACGGCATTTTAATTAAAAAAAAAGCCACATTTTTTCCTTATTCAACTACCTCATTTGCTGCTCTAAAGGTCAATCTTCTCAGTAGATATTAACAACCCACCACAAATACACATTTTTATATTTTATTCGTTGCAGTATATATATATAAATATAGGCTATTATGTTGTCTCTTAATTATTTTGTAGAAATTCTTTTAAGATCTTAAGTTACCACTTTAAAAACCCTATTGACAGTCTGGATGACAGACATTTAACTCTCTACATACTGTACTGCTTTACATTGGTTGGCTTCCCTGTTGACTGCTTGCCTGAAGGAGTTTCCTTCTGTATCTCTGAAAATAAGAGCCCATGTACTCTGGAGTGCCATACATAACAAATTCTCTTCTCTCTTGCCAGGCGTCAAGACTGTGTGAAATTTTTTTGATCTTAAAAACAAACATTCATTTTAAATAATAATAGTTTTCTGTATCTTTTAACATATAAGAAACCAGTCCAGATGAAATTGTAAGTGAGATAAGCTCAGACTTAATATTGTGGACTTCTTAAGTACAAGGGAAGAAAGATGAACTACAAGCAGAATTTGAGTTCTTGTATTTCTGTAAGCATGCTTCCCATAAAAAAAAAATAAAAATCCACACCCAAAACATGGTATTATTTGGGATAGCTGTGAGGAAGTGTAGCTCTGAATGGGGCAAAGATTTTCTGTTATATAGAAGTTTCTGACCTTAAAAAGTCCTGTGTTGTCTTAGAATAAACCAGAAACTACAAATTTATTGGAGAAAGAGGTTCCAGAACAATAAATATGCCTCCAGTTAGTGCATTCACCTCGTGGGGAAAAGAAAGATATTCTGCTTCAATAAATTTTCTCATTTGGCTATGCAAACTGAAGTAGCTTCTGAAAATTAGATCAATGCAGTGTTATCCAAGAGATTCTTGGTTTTGTCTCTCACCTGGGATGCAAGAAAGCCAAAAAGGAGAGCAAAACTGCTTCTGCAGTATTGTAATTCACACTTTTGCTCAGTCTAGAAATTCCATGAAAATTGAAACTGGGAACTTACTGAATTTAAACATCATTTTAATTTCTGCAAAAGAGGATTCTTTAGCAAGTCCGCATTTTGTGTTAGGCTATTTTCCTTTAAAAGTTCTCATTCAGAGAGCTCAGTGATATTTTTGAGCTTTTCTGCAAATCTGCAAGAAAATGGGGCAGATTGGGTTGCAAAAAGTTGAATTGCAGGTAAAAATTTTTCACTTCAAAAAATTCCACTTTCACTTAAACCTTAATGCTGTACTTTCTCTGACTTGACATGGCTCAGTAGAGCACATTTCAGAAATTTCATGTAGGTCACAGCTTTGAGAAAAGAATTCTAAAAGGAATATAAACAATTAAGAAAATGCAAACATCTGGTTTTCGTATGTTAACAATTCTAGGATGTATGTGTTCCCTCTAGTGGCTGACTGCAGGTTAGGGATGGCTACTGATGGTGCCTGGACACACTGCAGTACCGATTTCTTCTGAAGTATCTTTCCACACCTAACACTATTACTCCCTGTGTGGGCTCCCCACAGAAGCCAGAACCCCAGGCCTGATCGATCCCCCGATTTGCAGTGAAGAGGGAGCTCAGCATTTTTACCATCATCTTCATCACAGCATGTTGTGCCAGTTGAGGACAATGGCGTTAGGGAGCAATGGAGCCAGTGTCTCTGGGGCAGAGCTGCCAAACTCTCACTGAGTAAGGCCCATATTAAATACACCCAGAAAGGTGAAAGGATCATGGACCTCTTGCTAGTTAGAAAAATGCATTCTTCTATCTAATGCTCTTCCATGTCTTTACCTGGCTACTCATTTAAAGGAAGGTGCGGTGGGGTGGGCGGTTTGTATGCAGTTATACTTCAGTTGTATGAATTGCAGGAATCGGGCTTTTTTTTTTTCAGGGAATTTAAAAATATGTATGTCATATGATAGGCCTCATGAATAAAATTACAAGCCAGAATAGGACAACACGTGTGTCACTGTATAGATTTCACTCAAACAATCTTTCCTTTTGACTTTAAAGGAATAATTATTGTTCCTGTTCTAGCATGACATGCAGTTATTTACTAGAAAGAAAAAAAAAATATTTGTGACATAACTTGTCATTTGTTATTAAACATTTCCTTGTTTAATGACATGACTTCCTACATGACCAAAGACAGAATTTCCCGAGTACAAAATGACTAATTCTTCCCTTATAGCTTGGTTCCTTCTTCTCTTAGACTTGGATAATTTGTGCATTCAGATTGCAGGCAATCAATGAGAGTACAGGGGGAGGCGTACATAGCCATCCATATGGATACATATGTAGAGGTACGTATGGGGCATATATTAGTCAAGGGGACCTATACTGGACATCAACCTTAGAATTTCATCAATGAAATCAGGTTTTCATCTTTGAGGGAGAAAGTGGGACAACAAGTTTGCCTAAGGCCAGCATATAATCAGTGTGGACTGGTAGGCACTACTAGTAATGCTTGGCTGTCGCAGGTTATATTCCTGCCTCTCTTTATTCCCTAGGTAGGGAATCACTAGGAAGTGCTGGGGGATTCATCGTCTCACCCCTTCCTCCAGCCCTTTCCCCCCAGGTTCCCCTCTGCCTGTCTTGCTCCTGAGGACACAGCCCGTGGAATTTTTAGTGTTCTTATAGATATTTTGGTAGGGACAGAGGCCATTGGTCATCTCCTTGTCTTGGTAATTATGATATTTTATTTATTTCCATCTTCCTATTTGCTGTCATTATCATTTGTCTTTATCAGCATTTGATTTAGCTTTTAGAAATAAACAAATATCCCTCTCCATAGATTGCTAATGAAATCATTGTCAAAAAATGTTACATTACTTACGCTGGTTCTCTGCATTGAGGACTGTCAGTTGAGGCTGTATGTCTAGATTTTTCTTTCTTCTTAAGTTTAAGAAACACTATTTTCTAGTATAAGGGCTCTTCCAGGCTGATGGGGACATGCAGTCCCACGGAGTGGTGGGTAAGAAGCTCAGACACTCGGTCCTGCTCAATGTCCTGCTCCACCACAAAGGTCTGCAGTAACTTTTCTTAATCCTGAGTACTTTACAGGAGTTATCTAAAATATAGAGCCAGAACAAAGGATTTTCCACTACCAGCTAGTGATTTTGATTCAGTTTTGGTATAAATTTGTAACTTTAGAACTCAGTTTTGGTATGATCAGATGACGCAATGACTCAGCAGTTACAATCCAGCATCTGCCGCAACAGCACCTCCTGGGAGTTTCTAACAAGAACTAGGTTATTATCATGTTTATAAATTAGTCATCTTGAATAAAGAAGAAGTAACCAGTAAGTAGAGTAGGGAAGCATAGAAAAACTTCCTATAGCAAAACAAATAGTAACCAAAATGCCAGTAATATTTCCTTTTTCCTATTTCAGCATTAGTGTTGAGACAGTCAAAAATTCTGGAGAAACAGACAAAGTGGTCAGAATCTTTGGCTCTTAGAGGATGCTCTAGAATGGTCTATAGCAGCAGAATCTATGTAATATTACAGGCTAGAAGGTCTGGATCATCTCTAAAGGCTTACGAGACTTTGCTACTGACGCTGAATGAAGGACCGGACGCAAAGAACGGACACGTTCATTACAAAGAAGAAATGTATTAAGCACTTTTAACAGTGACTTACGAGTTTCTGCCATTTGCTGTTACTACCCTTCAGCTTCCCCTGATAGCTGTTATGGTACGAGGATTTACTTTGCAGTGAAGTTAAACTATGGGAAAGGGAGCTTTTTTTGTGTATGTGTGTGGGGCAAATGCTTTCCCTTAAAGTTCCCTCACAAGAGCATGCAAACCAAATGGCATGTTGAGGCGCAGCATTTGTATGTGTGGGTGGGAGGGGAGCAGGGTGTCTAGTCAGGGAATTTCAGGTGAAGCAATATAATGAAACCGTGGGAGTACAGAGAAGGGTAGCGTGGGTGGAAATCAACTGAAATGACATCCTGAGGGTCAACAAGCCGCATTTGATCAGATTTTGTTATGTCTAATGTTAAGATGGGAATGTGGCCTTCAATGCGCTCTCAGCAGGGGTGGGAGGAACCCAGGCGGTTCCCGTACACTCGTCGGGTACCAGCCGGGCTCCTCAGTACCCAGCAGAAGGGCTGCAGTTTTGGCCTGACTGAGAGCAGTGCAAAAACTTTGTAAACTATCAGTGCGTATATTTGTCGCTTGGGCTTTAATGGCAAAACTCAGAAATAGCAAGGAAACTGGTTATAGTAAAGAATTTAGAAACCAAATGAAATGTGAGGACAGACTTGCTGATCTTTGTGGTTATGTGCTCATCATCTTTAGATTTGGAAGTTGCTAGTAGGTGGTAGGAATGCTAGTAGGTGTTAGGAATGCCAAAACCTGAATGTTGATCCTTATTCAAGGGAAGAGTAGGAGCACTTGAGCAGAGGATTTCCTGGACAAATATGTTACTTCTTGTGAGCATGCACTAAGAAGCTCAAAAGTTATAAACCCTGTGGCACTGAAGAGCACTGAATTGCCTGCAGATGGTAGGCTCCTATACCTACATAACCAGAAATTTTTTAATGTGGCAACATATTTCACGGGTCCGAATTAGCTACATACTACATCTGATGGTTCTAAAAATTCCATGTACTCCATGTATTCCAAATATCCAGAGTTGACTGCATCTTGTATACTCTGAAGTACATATTAAAATTCTAAACAAAGGCCAAAAAAAGAATCCTGAAAATTTTACCTGGCAAAAAAATTCTTATGGCAAAAGAGAACACACCCAAGGCAAAACCATATGCATGACAACTTTGGAAAAGACTGTCTCAAACTCAAAATTATGGTTTGTAAACCTCCATGAAGAGACCAGTACTTCTTCCATTCAGAGATGGCATTTTTGTGTACAGTAAATGCAACATTAATGAAGAAATGAGATTTAACATAAAGAATTTATTTCCTGAAAGCCCTCAAATTGGTCAGAAAAAAACATCTAAAATTCATATAGACAGAAGATACATTTCAACACCAAATGCAACAGAAGGAAAATTGGATTCAGAGCCATTTTCAGAGCAGGGAATATGTTTTGTATTCTGAGTGTTAACAATGCAATGCCACATGCTGTCTTCTGAATCTAGCTGTCACAATGCTTTGTAAGTATATTTACAACTTTACTGAAAAATCTATAAAATATTATAGCTTGCAAAATGTAACACAAATTGTGTATTGATTTGCTGGAACAGTTAAAGTCAATAAGGAGAGAAACTGTACCCATAATTTAAGATAATATTAAAATATTTACATATATTATTTTTTTATAAGTGCTGTTGACCTTATAAGGAAATAGTCATTGGTTGTACTAATTTTCGTTTAGCTTTTGGTATTGAATAGTATTGTTATTCATTAAACTAAACATGTGTATTTGATTTTTCATCATATGCAGTGCTGGACACTTGCTAAAAGATATTGTGCTATTTTTCATGGCAACTTCAGTAGAACTGTGTCAGAGAACAACATTTTAGAAATACCTATTGTTTCTAATTTTAGAATAATATCCCAAAATTTCTCTGAGAGGCCGACAGTAGTCAAAATAGTTATGCCTTTACATTAGTCACAGCTTAACACTTCTCTTTAATAAATGGGAAATGAGTTTTCTGCGAAAAAGAGGAAGCGACTTTGGTTTATATAGCATGACCTTGTCTAAGGGAAGACACAGTCGCTCATTTAGAACTGAAGGAGAACATGTTCTGTGTCTGAAAAGCCAATACAGAAAATACATACAGAAAATCATGTGCCTGCAGCATTACTGAAGGTAACATTTTTCAGAATATTTCTTCAGGAAATAGAAACAAGAAAGCAGATACTACTGATTGAAATATATTACTTATTTAAAAAAACAAACAAACAAACCAAAAAAAATTAACTTCACTGCAGCAAGCTGTGAGAACTTAAATGTTTTTCAATTATGTGTTTGTGTTACAGTGATACCCTGAGAGGTTCTGAATAGGTTGGGGATCATTGTATTGGACAAAGAGGAAAAGACATTTCATTGCCATAAAATGCTTTGTATCATAGTTTAAAAGGCTAATGAAAGGAGAAAACTAACGGGTTACAGGAAATAGTAACAGTAAAACCAGTGTGTTTGTCTGTTTTATGAAGATGCTGTGAAGTTATTATGTGTAAAATTTTGCATGTGATATATTGGGTACATTGATGTTATTACAGGGCTGTTGGAAGTGTTTCACAACGTTGATGCTAAGATGTTTAGACACAGGTCTGGTGTCCTTGGCTGAATTATATTCTTTGATGTATGCTGCTAAAAAATCAGTTACAGCAACTGTGTGCAAGTTGCGCAAGTGTGCTTGTTAGTTGTTGGTGCTGGCTGGTGCCCTAGCCTGAGTCAGCCTCTTGTCCTGTTCGTGCTCCAGCTGTGTATCCACCCCTATCCTTGCTGGGGGATGGCAAAGGGAAGAGTGACAGAGGAGGGAGCTGAGGCTGTCCCTGTCCTGCCATCCGGTGCATCCCGCAGCAGGGTCAGGGCTGATGACTTGGTCCTCTTCAAGCTCTGGTGCCCTCCATGGGGCCACGCTTCTCCAGTTGAGCTTTTCCGGAGGAAAGATTTCCAGCCATGTAAAGCCTGATGTGTGGAGGTGAAAGACTAGTTTAATGGCCTTTATCCCTCATCTCTTGGTTTTTTGTTATGCTTTTGATGAAAGACAGAGCAGCAAATCTGGTATGGGGTTTTGAAAGATGTAGAATCAGGTGTAACTTAATGATTTCACACTCAGACTCTCACACACTGACTTCCTCTCACCTCTTAATTGCAAGAAGTAGGTATAAATAGCATTGGACATAAGTTGCATCATCATTGTGCATTTTGGGCAGAAGATTTAGAATGGCACAGTAACAGATCCAGAACTTCATTTTCTAATTGGAATAGCTGGCCCGGGCGTAAGGTAGTAGGAATGTAATCTCCTCTCTTACGGACTGTCAGAGGTTTCTCAAGCCAAGAAAAAAGGAAGTTAGATGAAAGACAAAGAGAAAAATAAAATGACAGTGTGTTCTTCAAAATCTCTGACACTGAGAGGGCAACCAGGTCTGGATTTTCTGTCCCTTCTTCGGTCAATCTGTGTTTAAAGCCCATTATTAAAAAAAAAAAAAAAAAAAAGAGAGAAAATAAGAAAAAAGACTGGATGCTTTACTGGCATTCAGATTCTGCAGATTTGATGGAAGCAAGAAGCCTACTCATGTGCTGCTGACCTCAAAGTGTCCATACAACTGGATGCCATATAAAAACAAGTATGTGCAGCAATTTATCACAAAATGCTAGAATTGCTCTCATAAATCCGAGATGTTTTTTCTATCCTAATAGCAGTCACTTCCCTCATCTTTTCCAAAGCACTAAACACATTTTTGCAATCAATAGTTATAATTAATAGAAAAATCTTGGCTTCTCAATTCTGCTACAGACTGTTATATTTTCATGACATACCTAAGATTTAAAGTAATCATTTTATTATTTTACTCTGCTAAAAATATTAGTGTTTGTTTTGTTCCACTTATCCTTGAAGAAAAACATCTTCCAAAATAAACCCACAAAATGCAAGGATGTATTTATATTTACTTATATTGTAAAAGAACAATAAAGGAATAAAAAAAACCCCAGTATTAGAATATGTTTATTTGTATTGCATGAGTGCTACCCCTGACATAAGTGGAGCTACTCAAGAAGTAAAGCACTATTATGCATGAGCAAAAACAAAATCATGCCCTGAATGTATGGAAAATACACAGTGTCCTACAATTGCTCAGTTTCTGCTAATGGCTCTGTATATGTGGAACAATGGGTGTTAAAATATTTTGTCACAGTTTTTAGCAGCACAGGATGACAATGCTGAAGCCTCCCTCATCTATATTTGGACCATACTTCCTTCTTTCAAATGTCACTACGTATTTTTAGATAGAAAGAAAGGGGGATCTATATTCTTTCAACATATTGCACCACGCGTGATTTTTAAACAGGACACCATGCCTCATGCCCTTTTTAAATTGATCTTAAATGTAGTTAAGCTTCTCCGCCAGTTCCTTCTGTGGGAGTCTCGAGTGAGGACTTGGCCTCCATGATGGAAATGTCTGACTTGCATCCAAGGGCTTGCTCTGTCCTCGGAGGAGATACCCCTAAACATGGCTGCAGAGGCGCAGCCTGCTCTGAGGTTGTGCTGTGTGCGCTTGTTTTGTGCGTGTGGACGTTGGTGTAAGTACTGAGTCCAGTGTCGCCCGACTTATGTAGGTTGAGTACCTGGAACTGTGTAGGCACGTGTAGGTCGTATATAGGTGCACATGCACAGAATACATATACATAAGGATGCCTCACTCCCTACAGCTTTGAAAGTAGATTTGGGTGGGAAGTATCATGAATTCTCTTTTTCTCTTCTCTGCTTACCATCAACGACCAGGAGTTTTCTCCTCACGGACTAAGAAGGAAGGAAGGCTATACATTTACCTGACAAAAATTGTCCTCTTAGTAGGAAAAGAGGTTATGGTAGGACTGGATGCTAAACAGCTAATTTAAAAATAAATTTGGTTGTAGCTTTAAGAAGCTCTTCTTATTACGTGTATTTGGATTCCAAAATAGTGTTTTCTCCTTGTTAATATTGTTTGGACTAATTTCTTCTATCTTGCCCATGTTTTTATCAGTTGCTTTTTCCATAAGATTGTCTCTATGTCATGTCCAAACAACTCACTGTAGTTTTGTGATCTTTGTGACCCCTTTCCCTCTATCTTCCACTGTCTAATACAGAAAGTTTCTCCGTTTGACTTACTTATCTGAGAATATGTAAAACAATAAGACGCCATGTTCTTAATAAGACTAAGGCTATTGGGTGATAAAGTAATAAAAGGACAAGGTAGAAAAGTGAAAGACATAAAGAGTAACAATAGCTAGAATAAAAATGTGTTTATTGAATGTAAAGCTGCTGCGTGATTTATGCTACGAAATAGTATCATGATATACTATGAACATATAAACAAGACAGGTTTATTTTATATGTCGTAGATTTCAGTATTACCACTTTGCTTTGGTTTCATTTTGCACTCAGTTTTCATAAATATAGATAGGAATAATTTCCGTGTAAAGCATTTGGCCTGGCACTTGCCTGTCATTCTTTCTGGTGGAATACAAGTTTTCCTTTCTTCTTTACGTTTTTAGGTATTTTGTTGAATCGTTCTCAAAATCCTCAGAGACTGTTTGCCAGTTTCTGAGCATGTTCCACTTGCCTCCTACCCAATGTGAAAATCGATGGTGATTTTTTCAATGCTGCTGTGAATGTTCTAACCCCAATAGAGTAACTGTTAACTGATGGGATATCACTCTTTTGTTAGTAACTGAGAAATCATCCATACCAGTTTTGTTTTATCACTAGATCTTAAGGGCAATACACGTTTGTGTTAATTTGTGGCTTTTTTTCACTCTGCCACTTTCACATCATTCTGCCATTTTAGAAATCATTATCTTGTTCTTGCCTGAACAGTCCCATTGGCTTTTTTTTTTTTTTTTTAAATTAATATGCCCATGCTTAAATTTCTAAGTTTGGAGATGGCCCGTTGTTTTCTCTAGCTTGACTATCTGGCCTTTTTTTCCATTTTGCCACATTCTTTCTGCTGCCAGATACGTTGATTTATAGTAATTTATTTTTTTCCCCCTTCTTCTGAATAGTCCTACTGAAAATAGGAGAGAACTCGACTGATGGCTTTTCAGAAATGACTCAGTTTTCTCCCCTCCTAAACATATTTGGCTTAGTGCTATCATTTTTTCTGTCTCCTTAAGTTTCTCACCTGCTTATGACACAGAATCAGAGAGAGGTGACAACGGTGGCTTTTTGTCACTTTTTCAGTGTCCTGGTTCTGGCCTATTCACTGGAAGCTATTTTTTGTGACAGGAGATACCACAGTAGAGCTCCTTCATTTTTTGCTTTCCCCATTCTGACTAAGTTCTAGGAAAAAGGGCACAGACTATGTAGCATGATCTGACATGCTCTGGGTGGTCCTGCTTTGGCAGGGGAGTTGGACTGGATGATCTCTATGGTCCCTTCCAACTCTAAAATTCAGTGAAATTCAGTGAAATTCAGTGACTATATCCTG
Organism: Tringa tobata; assembly: GCA_033628505.1. Taxonomy (NCBI): domain Eukaryota; kingdom Metazoa; phylum Chordata; class Aves; order Charadriiformes; family Scolopacidae; genus Tringa; species Tringa tobata. The sequence goes on along the minus strand of JAHREE010000367.1, from coordinate 4,543,289 downwards.
GCTCAAAAGTATATAAGGAATCCCCTGGTGGAGGAAAAAACCCAGTTGGAATGGCTGGGCCAACTTAATGTCTCCTGAAACAGGTCTGAGGATATAATCCCATGTCGGCAAAATTTAATTTTCCAGAGTGTTATGTTGACAAAAAGTGAAACTAGAGTGAAAGCACTGATCTAAGACATTTGAGGTATAAAGTCTCTGGGGTAAAAAGTTGTATATGTTATTTTTTGTACAGGGGCACTTGAACATCATGTGAGTGAGAGTGACTCAAAGCTGTCCTGAATTTCCTCAATTGAATAAAATACCATCACATTTACCAGTAGTAGGTGGCAGCCTTTTTTGGTAAACTTAGCTTATTTATTCTCTATTATGGCATATGTTAATGTAAATTCTTGTTGGACAGCAAATATCATTTATAGATGGATAATACTTATTGGAGGTCTGCAGGCCCTGATAACTAGGATAGTTGAGATGAAAGAAAATAGTGTTAAAACCATGACATGCAGCTACTAAAAAACACCATTTCTATTAATGAGACATATTTGTCTAATAAAATTAAATGGCCAGGAGAATTTTCATGTTATAAATATAACATAAAGTTTATAAAACTAACTATACTGTTATATAATATATAGAAATATTTATGTGTATGCATATACTTAAATATATAATATAAATATGACATAAATATAAAAATAAAGTGATTTCTGATTTAGCAAATAGTAATAAATAGGTAATAGTAAAAACTGAGTTTATACTAAGGCCTACACATGCTACCACTATCTGGTTTTCTTCTACCACCGAAGTTTTTAAAAATCATATTATACTAACATACATCAGGAATTATGTGGGTACAGTTTACCACACAGTAGACCTAGGGAACGGATGAAGTGATTTCCTGATTTCCCTTCAAGTTGTTATTTTCTATGATTTTGTGTAGGAGGCTGTAATGTTTCTGATTTATGCTGAAATGTTGGGAAATAGTCTGAAGAACTTGAGGAAAAAATAAAAAAATGACTCTCTTTATGCAAGACGAACAGAAAAGGTCAGATGTAAAAAAACCAAGATTTAAAGGCACCTCACGTGGACTTTTAGCAGATTTTTAAACTCTGAACTTTTCACGTTTCTTCCTACTAATCTACCATCCTGTTTAGGATCTAACAGCAGAAAATCTAGCAGCAATCACGTGCATGTGCTCCTCAGTGCATGCTTGGAAAAAATTTGGCAGAGTAAACCCAATTGCTAAAGAAGGGATGTAGTGCATGTGAATTCCCACACTTCCTGCTGTTTGCTGGAAGGGTTACTCACTTGGGTGCTCTGAGCATCCTACCAGACTCAGTTCCGCTGCTTTGCTATAAGCATCACTATTTCCATACATTAATAACTAATGGATCGAGGTATAGATGATGACTAAATTGGCTTCAATAGGTATGGATTCTAATGATTCAAATCAGAAAGTACCTTATTTTTTGTTTTAGTTTGTTTTCCTTTTTCTAGCTTTTTGTGTTTCAAGTGTGATTGTGTTCCTCAAAGCTAGTGGTACCCTGTCAGTGAGATAGTAATACTGATTTCCTTTAAGTGGTGCTTTTTGAAGGCCCTCCCTATATCAAATTTATTTAGGTGACTACACAAAGTCCCCGCAGATTTCTCAAGTACAGTTTGTTATGGCAGAAGTACCATCTTTCATTCATAAAGACAAACAGACCTATCTCTCTGCATCAATATTCACACTTTGCATAAGCCCCTTAGAAATTTCCATTTTTAATGGTTTTAATTAGCATTTATGAAAAACTGTGGTTTCACATGATGTAAAGCGACAGATTAAATTTGTTAAGTGGATAATAATAAAATGTGAGTTGATTTGTTTCAGTGGAGTTTAAAAGGCTTTTGCTCAACGGGGCCTCCATGTTAATTCATTAAGTATGCTTTAGACCTTACGGAAAAAATTTTTGGATTTAATTAACACAGATCAAACTCCCAGGAGATTTCATGTCCTCCACAACTCTGTGTGATAGAGACAGTAATTTAAAACCTATTTATAGGTCTTTGTGTTCATTTACTTAAAAAAGGCATTAAAAAATCTCTATGAAATCATTCTTATACTATAGAAGCTACTGAAGTTCTTTCGAGTAGGAGCCACATGTATTTATAAATGATGGAAGGGCAGTGGCTAGGGCCAGACTTCAGAGATCTGGTTTGTTTTCCTGGCTGCAACAGTGGCACCCAGTCCCTGCTACCCAAGTCAGTTGTACATTTTCTCAACTAATGGTTTAATCCACGGTGCATTGGTAGGTCATTAAGTAGGGCCCCAAGACTTTTACCCACCCTTCTCATGGTGTTCATCAGTGGGCCATGAGATCAAACTAGCTATTATTTGCTCTCTGTACCAGGAACTGCAGGCTAAGCTGTGGCCTAGTTTTAAGACACGGAATGAAAAAATGTGATGTGGTCAGGAAAATCTCTTGGGAAGTTGTGGGTTGTAGGTTTTAGCCTCAACAGGCCGAGGAGGTCCCCAAAAACTTGTTTTCACAGTTCTTGGAGCACTAAAATAATTTCTTAATATAAGAAATCACTGCTATAGCCTTCTTCATGCTTCTCAATGTGACTACTGTAATTTTTCATTGAAGTCGGTGATTTCTAAGCACAGAGTGAAATCGCTGTACTCAGGAAGTGCCATAATGTCATGCTTTAAATTCCTTTGAAGAGATGGGATTTGCGGGATTCATCTGGCCAATACAGTCAGAGCTGCCTGGAAAGTGATGCAACTGGCTAGCTACTACTCCAAGGTAAAGTGAATTGCTCTTGGATTTCTGCCTTGATATCTATTAACTGAAATGGAAACTTAGGTACCCAACTGTTAGGGTTTGGGGGCGGTTGGCCAAAGACAAGGCAACAGATGCTCTCCCCCACCTCTTGCTCCAAGGAGAAGAACAAAAGAGATAAAGAGAATTATGAGTTTAGAAAAAGCCTCAACTAATTTAATGAAATCTTACTAATAGAATAAAAAAGAAATTATTAAATAGATACAATATCTATAAACATATATATATACAAAACCATACCAAGCTCCCAGGGAAACGTCATCAGCAGGCAGTAGGAAAGTTCCAGACTGGTCTCAGTGACAAATGGGAACTGGATTCTGGAATACTCTGATGGGGATCAAGGTAGACAAACTCACAGGGTCCTCCTCATTGAAGAAGAACCCTTGAAGAGGAGCCAAAGAAGTAGAGCCAGCCTAACTCCTTTGGTCCCTCAGCTTTTATGCTGATTATGACAGATGGGATGGCATACTCTATTAGTCAGTTTGGATCACCTGATCTGTCCACTTCTCCCCACAGGTGCAACCCCTCCATGGGGTAAACAACCAAGTCAGGGGACCTCAGCTGCCACAGCAACAAGTATAAGCAAGAGCCTCTCTCCCTGGACAGAAAGTTGGCTCTGCTCCACACCAATCCAGGACACCAACCTCTCTCTGCAGGGAGGATTTCTGCATATATATAGACACCCAAACTGACATCTCTTCATCTTGAGCTGAACCTCAGCCTGAGAGACACCCCTTGCTATAGACAGTTTTTGAACAGTCACAACCTGAAGTACTTCTGTAGCAGCACATTTTAATCTATATGGTCGGCTGTAAAAGTAGATGAATGCTGGTTTTCTACATTTAATTTTATGATTGTAATACTGGCTACTTTATACTCTTCAGAGTTCAGTAGAGATTTTCCAGTAGTGACTAGAATTCTGTGCATGCTAAAAGGCTTAATGATGAGTATTTTACTATTCCTCTCTCCTAGCAATTCTCTAAGAGGTACTGATGGTATGCGACAGTGATCAGGCAGATCTGTATTTCGGTGCTGAGACATGGGATTGGTGTTATTCTGTGTTCCTGTACTCTGACTGACAGGAAAATCTGGAGCTCTGTCTCCTGTGTTGGTTTAGTCAACAACAAATAGAAAATATGTGGGCTTGTGTTGGAAGGTGGCTACTCCCTCAGGTAAAATGTCAGCATTGTCCTTCCCAAGTTCGATTGTATACAACTCTCAAGTTCGTTTTAAGTTTTTGTTGTTATCATTATTTATTACTACTACTACTATTCTTAATCTTATTCTATTCTATTGCACTTTGCAGGTTTTAGTAGCATTCCTATGGGATTTTTTTGTGTTGCATTCCTTAAAATGTGCAATTATGATCCTAATTGATCATAAGGATTTCCTCTGCCCAGTGCTCTGCCTTTCAAAAAAGCATTTCTTTTGTCTTTGAGGACTGCTTTTAGGGGCTCCCAGAGAATTACTGGTGATTGCTCTTCACTGCTATTAATTCTTGGGAATATTTTAACCTCTATCAAAAAAAAAAAAAAATATGTGTAAAACAAACATCTTGTGAAAGTGTACTCCTGGACTGTGATGTTTAATACAGGGTCTGAGACCTGCCTGAGGTCTAGTAGAACATATGAACGTGTATGCAGCTTTTATATTAGAAAAAAGAATTACTTTCAGAAGGAACTCCTAGCAAGGTAGCTAACAGAACTGTTAAAATTGAATTTTCAAGGCAAATTTAATTTTTTAACGCTTAACCAATTTAAACTAATGTTTTATCCAGAAATTTAAATTCAGAATGCTTCAGCTTCCCAAACATTTAAACACATACTTAAGAGTGAGAGTGCCAGTAACGCAGTAACTTTACCAACTTTATTCTAGACAATCGATAAATAATATTCCTGAATCTGGACTTATTATTTCTATGATAGGATCATGATCTCTTCTGGAAGGAGTTTTAAATTTGACCAACCATTTTGGTCAAATGGTTCAGGCCATATATCAGGTTATGCTAATAACAGCTTTTCTGAACACTTCATTAAAATCCTAGGAATAGCAAGTTGGGGTTTTTTTGAGTTTTATCTTTCAAGAACATAAAAGCTATAAAAATATAAAAAGATATGAGAAAACTGTGGAGGTCTGAGGGAAAATCACCCAATCCCATCTGAAATTTGTGTCATAATACACTTTAATGCCTCATAGTATCATGATAATAACGTCATGAAATTAAGCTGTATTTATCCACAAGAGCAGTAAAGATTCTATGAACTCGTCATGTGTAGTTAGAAGACTTTATTATAATATATCAGTTTATTTGGGAATTTTGAAAACACTCTCTATGAGTGTTTATACAGAACAAAACTTGGCTTTTTATTGCAAAAAAGACATATAACAAAATATTTAATGTCTTATTTGCATTTTCATATTCATATTTTTATCTTGATTGTTTATACTGTTTAAGGATGGGAAATTAGAAATCACTAAGGGTGAATGGTATTTCCAACTGCCTCTGCAGAAGAAAAAAAAGCATTCAGCAAATTGTAAGGAAAGACTACCTGCTCCTATTTCCTGAGGCCTGGACCCAGTAAAACATTCTATGAGTCTTCTGCAGGAAAGGGTTAGTACATCTTAAACCTACACACAACTAGGTGTCATACACATATAAAAAGTGTTATTCATGTTGGTAGTTCCTCATATGTATGTCAATCTGTGCATAACTTTAAACTCATTGCAGTGTTAGATAATTTGGCCTGTGCATGGAGACTTGAGTTATGGTAATTTGGATGTTCTTTTTGAGAGTGCAGTTTAACTTAGTGTTTTCTTGGTTTCTAATTTGTAATTTTTGAGCAGTGACATGGTGAGATGGTGGAGGTTCTTGGAAGTAATGTGTCCCCTTTTTCCAAACAACCCATATTTTGCAGAGGTGCAGGGGCCCAGACGTGGCAGGCAACACTAACCTTTTCCAGAAGAGAAGACTATATAGTGTTTCCAGTCCTTTTTTGGCTCAGTGGATCAACTGCTTAGCAAGCCTTATAAATCATAGCATGAATCTTTCCTTCTGAGGCTCTTTGAGAAGCCTCTGCAATTTCCAAAAGTATTAGAGAGTGGAGGTTCAGGGCAGCCACTTAGGGGAAGCTTTTGGTAAGTGAGACTGAAAGTCATCCCACTGAATTTTCACCAAAGAAATGTTAAGCGTTCAGTCTAAACTAAGTCTTGTTGTCTAGACTTCATCCAGGGAGAGAGAGAGAAGGTAAGAAGTAGAAAAACTCCTCCTGAGGTGAGTAATTTTATCCTTTGAAGTTTTAAAACAGAAATGAAATGAATCGTTTTCTATGTCTCCGTTAAGGAGCCTAGATGGCGAGCTTAGACCACACATGAACTTTCAGTAAGATGAATGTAGTCTGGAAAAAGATGAGAAGGATAAATAAAGCAGAGCTCAACTCTGTGGAAGACGATAATGAGTGGGCTTATGTAGTCAAACAACTTTCCCTGCTTTATGGCATTTGAGGCATGGAGGAAGTATATGGTTTTCTAATAGGGACAGGACAAAACAGAGTAGTTGGGAATGGGGAGGGAAAAGTTTAAAAATGCAGCATATTACAAATGGAGAAGCTGAGGTTTTTTCATTGTCCACCAAAAGAACTCTATGGGTATCAAAGGGGAGTTCCAGTCCAGAGGAACCTCAGAGCACCTTAGACAGTCTGCAGACAGGAAAGAGTAGAAGAAAATAGATGATCTGATATATCTGGTGATATTTCCCCTACTTGAAGTCAGCAGAAGGGGAACCCCCAAAGAGCTTTAGTCAGCCCCCACGTGAACTTCAGGGAGGAAATGTTCTCCTTTTGCATTGTCAAACATCCCTTGTGAACAAGTTACATTTTGAGCACTCTGAACACTATTTCTGCCACAAAAAGAAGTCAGAGAAATTTTGCACTGTATCAATTCAGATACTCTCCTTGTTTTGGAGAAAATCCAGCCATTCACAGGCCTCCTCAGTTCTCAGTTGTGGAGGTATGGGGAGGCTTTTACAAATTTTAGGGTACAGAGGAGGTAAAAGTAAACCTCTGCGCGTTATTCAGGGAAACCTTAGCTCCGTGGTAGCTTACCTCACTCTGGGAGAGTTTGTTAGACAGTATAAAATGCAATGAGCATGCAGAACGTATAAAAAGATTAGTTCCTAGAAGCTGATATGCTCTCACAGACTCCCACAGAGTTAGGATGGTTGAACACTATCTCTGCTTTGCAGTTGGTGATGCTCAGACAGGCAGCTCTTCGGGGACTTGAAGGCGACACAGGAAGCCAGCAGTAAAACTGTGCTGTAAGCCCTTGTGACTTTTGGCCCAATGCCCTACCCACTTATTGCAATTTGTTTGGCTTACTTTGCTTGAGGCCCAAGTGAAGAAATGCCAAACTAGTTCTACTTCACATAGACCTTTCACAAGGCACTGCCTCCAGCTAGTTGTACGTAGAAGAGGGTGCACACTGCTCCAGCTGGCTGAGTTAAAAAAGGAGGAAACAAAAAGAACCAGGGATCTCATCCAGCCTATGTTCAGCCAGGATGGCTACTTATTTTCAAGATACTTGTGATATTGACATTCTTCTGTTTGATTTCTTTGACTGAACAAGAGGGAAGTGGGGTTGCGCGTTGCTGTGGGTGGGAGAAACCGCCCCACTCAGTGAGGAAGGGTGAGCAGGCCCTGACTCCCTGTCCTGGCATTGTTGCATCTGCTCTCCCCCATGCCGGCTGCCCCATGCCAGCATGGCAACCTCTGGCTGCTGTCCCCTGGTCCACCCCACAGGATCATAGAATGGTTTACGTTGGAAGGGGCCTTAAAGATCATCTAGTTCCACCCACCCTGCCATGGGCAGGGACACCTCCCACTAGACCAGGTTGCTCAAAGCCCCATCCAACATGGTCTTGAATGCTTCCAGGGATGGGGCATCCACAACCTCTCTGGGCAACATGTTCCAGTGCCCCACCACCCTCACAGTAAAGAATTTCTTCCTCTTATCTAATCTGAATCTGTCCTCTTCCAGTTTGAAGCCATTACCCCTCATCCTATCACTACATGCCCTTGTGAAAAGTCCCTCCCCATCTTTCCCGTAGGCCCCCTTTAGTAACTAGAAGGCTGCTATAAGGAGAGGTGCTCCAGTGTGTGCTGGGGGTCTGGCAGCCTGGCCATTCCTCCCCAGGGTCACCTGCCACCCTTCAGGCTGCTCACCCCATAGCTGGAGGCGGCAGGCACAGACTGCCCTGGGGGCCCAGTTGTTCCCTGGGGAAAGGGCTTGTTGTGAAGTGGGAGTTTGCTCCCCACACCACCATCAAGGTAGGGGCAAGGGCCAGAGCCTCCCCAGGCTAGTGAGAGTCCCCAAGCCACCAAAACCAATCCATCGGCCAGGCCTCAGCTCTGCCTGGCCCATTTGCAAACCAGCAGCTAAGCAACAGGCTGATATAAGTAAGAAGATGTAGAAAAGTTTTAGAGCTGTGAAAATTCAGACTGTTTTGTGAGGGGTGATTACTGAACCCTGGGCACAAGCTGTTGCAACTGACAGCAATCAAGAATGTCTCGTGGGCCAGATGCTCAGGGCCTGCTGATGCATAAGGGGACCAGAAAGCTGCTGTAATGGGGTCAATGAAGATTTTCCCTGGCACAGGGGAATCCCTTCATTGCTTACATGTTAATGAAGAGAAAGGAAGCAACAGAAAGTTTTGAAAATATTTCACTCTATTCACTTTTGACTGCTCGTATTTGGCTCCCTTGAATCTTGTGATGGTGGTGTTTCACCAGTTTTTCAGAGAGCACTGATGGTCTGGGCTACAGAGGAAATTATTTTGAGAGGAACAAGCTGAAAATTAGACACCTAATTGTCTTTCCAAAAAGAAACCTGCACAAACCCTCCAAGATTCCTGTCATATAAAAGCAGAAAAATCCTTTTAGCAGCCTTTCTCAGCCAGCTCAATTTCAAAACTGCTGTTTTTCCACTGGAAAATTATTTAGAACCTTTTATAAAAAAAAAAAAAAAAAAAAGAGGACAAAAATACCAAAATATCTGTAGCAAATGTGTGGCAACAAGAGCACCTGGCTTTGTTTCACTGTTTCTTACATCTATTCTTTGTTAGTATTGGCAGAATTATGCCTTTTACTGTCACAGTAAGTCCTGGTGGCTCTGCTGATGTGTAGTGAAGCCACTGGAGGTTGTGGACCCCCAGTCAGTGTTTACCGTTGTTCCAGGGATGTGTGTGAGCTGCAGAGTAAAAGGTCACTCAGAGTACTTGCTTTGGGTTTTTTTTTTTCTCTCTGCGACAGGAACTGCTCATCTACAGAGCACTTATGTTTTACCTGATGCCCTGAGAGTCAGAAACATGCTGCTAGAGTGCTGCCAGCTGGAGACCCACTGGCGCCTTTTAGAAATCCTTATTGCATCCCTGAAAGCAAGAGGCACAGAGCCCTCCGCTGCACTGATCCGCTGCGGCAGCACTTACAGCCCAGTGAATGCAAGACCTGAAAGCTTCACAGAGCTTACTTTCAGAAAAGCCAAAATATTGCAAGATTAGTTCTAGCCCAGCTTACCTGCCTTAAGAGCCTAATATGACAGCTTTGTTTTCAGCCTCATATGCTTTGTTGCAGGGGACATTTTGGGGAGGTGGGAAAGGCTTAAGATGAGATTTGTGATCATTCCAGATTTTGCTCTCATCTTACTTTAAAGATCCATTAAAGCTCAAATTAAGCAAGACTCCTGCTGTTAGCTCAGTCAACTGTGAATGGGTCTGTGCAACTGTTACACATCCTTTGAAAGTAATGGAGTAACAGGAAAAAAAAACCTGCTAAGGCTTCCCTTTTGATATAGAAGGATTTTTACCGCAAGGATTTTCGTTTGTTTTAAGGCTTTGATTGCTTAAATATTTTCAGAGAAGAAAGCATACATGATTCTTAATTGCTTCCTAAATAGGGAAGCTGCTATATCTTAAGCAGAGAATTAAATTATTGTGTTCTTCTTGAGGATCTGTGTCTTGCTAATCTTCAAGATGAAATGAACTCTGGAGTGAAAGTCATTAATCATGATATCTTAATAACATGTGCTTCAAAAGAAGTATATACCCTTTCAGATTACTAAGATACCATCAGTAAAAGCAAAACGTAATGTGACATGCTGGGGACATCTAGTGGAGAAAAGGTAAAATAGTAAAAACGCACAACAGGAACGTTGCCTGCTGTTACAGCAAAATCAGAATCAGGACTCACGCAACTAAGCAAAGGTACACTCTATTTAAGCCCTAAATTAAACGTTCCCGGACAAAAGAAAACTGTTTTCTATTTATAGACGAGCCAAATATGCTTTTTTCGTTGCCTTTAGATAATCCATTATAATTAATTTAATTTCATTTTGGATATGGGAGTTTATTTCATTTTTTTTCAATAGCTATATTTATCTGGAAAATAAGTTGTTTACATTTATTTCAGATTTCTTTTCTGCAATAATTAAAAAAAAATAAGATAATACTTGCCAAACAATAGGTGCCAACTATTTTACTAATTTTGAGACGTTTGGGTGGAAGATGTTAAAAGCAGTACATACAGAAAGCTCAAATATTCCTTTCTTGTCAGAATTAAAGCTGCCAATGAAGTTGATTTGTACCACTAATATTACCAGTGTTATTACATTTAATCATTGACATTTTATATATGACCTTACCAACTCAACTTGGTTTTGGAGCTGTGCTATCATATTAGGGAGAATAATGGTTACTTTGACTACCCTCAGCACAGATTTAGACTCCTGACTCCTTGTCAGGAATAATTTCAAATCTCCAGGGAGTGATATTGACTTGCATGGGCTCCAGTGAGATTGGCATAACTTGAGGTTGGTCAATTGAAGGAGCTTGCAGGTTTTAGAAACTACTTGGAAGTAGTATCAAAACAAATACTGACCTGTCATTATGATTACACACTGGCCAAATAATATTTAATACACAGGGTAACCATCTTTCCATCTATCTCACTTCACTTACAAACCCGCACAGGTACTTACATGCAGGCTTGTAATATGCCAAATCACTGCTTATGGGAGCAGCCTGAGACTGATTTCAGGACCCAAAGCCAAAGACAACCACTCAGTCCTGGGCAAGGCTTCAGACTACAAAGCATAGGAGAGCAGGTCTTATGATATACTCATAGAACCACAGAATGGCTTGGTTTGGAAGGGAGCTTTAAAGATCATCCCTTTCCAGCTCCCGTGCTGCTGGCCAGGATGTAATACTGGAGTACAGCTAAATGGCTACAGCCAAGGCCCTGTAGGGGAGAGGGATACTTCTGGTACATGTTGATTTACATATTTGTTGGTGGCAGACATGTACATTTTGGGGCCACCAGTAGCAGTGGTTTCAGACAGGGACATTGGGTAGTGCCTCTGTAAAGAAGCAGAGAAAAGTATAGCTTGTGAAACAACCACCTTAAGGAAGAATTGGGTTACTTTGGGTCTGAAACTTGAGAACCAGGAAACAGATAGCAGTTCCTCAGAGATATTGTTCAAGTTAATCTACTCAATCTATACTGTGTCTTTCTTGGTGGATTGAGGGATCTTTGGATAAAGGAAATGGTGCCACAGCTTTTGATTTTAGCATAGAGGTTTGGAAATAGTTCTTCAGAATGGAAAAAATCTACAATTGCCATTAAAAAGGAAAAGTCAAGTAAAGGTACATGAGCTCTGAGCCTTCCCCATTGGGAGTTATTATAAAAAGGAATAATCAGGAAGGCAGATAGATTGAGGAAGAGTTGTCAGTAAGCAAGGGTAAAATTTCCTGCCTTAATTCCCTAAAACAGCGGCATTCCTTTCTCCAGATAAATGCTGTGATAATCCTTTCTCCTACAAAAATTTTACACTAGCTAGGTTCTCACCAGTTCTGACTACTGTTTTCCAAAGACTTGTAAGAAAAATGTGTGATCAGGCACTATGACTAGGGAGTTCTACTGTAAGATCAATGAATGAAGAGACTCATTATATACTCATTATATATTATATACTCTTCGGGAATCTATAGGACTGTGATAAACTGTTGCTTTATCTGCTGTTTGTTTACACAAATTGTCCTCAGAAATCTTCCCTTCCACATCCTGCATTTTATAAGAGCTGAAGGGACAGTAAAAGCCTCTTTGAAGGAAGAATCAGTAGTGAAAGCCTGGCAGTTATTTAAGTAAAATTGTAAGCTTATGAAAAATGTAAGATTTGCCAAGATTATGCAGCACATAACTAAATTGTGCAGTATTGAAGTCCAACTCTTCTTCTGGAAAGAATCAGTTCATTAGGATCTCTTAAGTAGCTAAGTGAAGCAAACTATGGTTTTGGGGTGTTTTTCTCATATTTCAGACTGAGACAGTTCACATTATAGTTCTGATGAACCTACATGTGAATAGGAAGTAATTTGGATTTAGTGGTGTCTGCACAGTGGATTAAGAAAAAAAATAATCAGCTTCTGTTGGACCAAATGGGGCCAAAGATTGTTTTCCTGCATTAGCCAGAGTCTATCTTGGATCAGTAGAACTTTTTAATAGAAGGAGAGTCTGTCCTTCCATTAAATCAAAGGGAACAGAAATCAGTCCTGTAAGCAGGTGCTTGTTGCTGGGTGATGACCAAGGTAATATTTTCCATTTCTAACTCTTATATGAGTTACTGGGGGAACTGGAATTGGAGACATTGTGAAGATTGAGGCTAAACAAGCCTTTCAGTCTACAGGGCTCCCCTGTTACTGGGACCCAACACTAATGGGTCTTCACAAGAACAGAGAGGCTTAAATTCTCACCCTAAGACTGGTGAGATTTTGCACGAGCTGCACAGAGCATTTTTCCTTATGGAACAATGCTATCTAAGTGTTATTGGCCTCTAGACTTGGTTTCAGCACCTGGTGAACCAACTCATTGAGGAGAATAAAGATATTTGCCCAATGATATATCGGTAGCATCTTGTTTCTATCCAAGCAAGAGAAAAATATGTTCCTAAAGGTAAGGGTGAGTTTGATCACCTTCAAGATAAGGTACTGACTGCAAAGACAGAAAAATATAAAGTGGGATTGTTAGAACCGGTTTGTCAAAGTGACACACAGTCATACAAAGCCACATGTAGCACAGGTGGGACCTAGTGAGTGTTGGTGAAGACCCCAAGAGCATGCCTAGTCTCTTTTAAAACATTGAACTTTTATGGGAAACCTTTGCCCTGTTCAAATTTGGTTGGCTTAGGTAATAAAAAGACAACATTTTCTGAACTTGTTAATGTGAAAAGTCTTCGCATGGCACTTAAGAGTAGCGCAACATTAAAATCCAGGTCTGGTAAGTGCAGATTTTGACTAAACTTCCAGAAAATTCTCAGTCACAGATCTGTCAAAGTAGTGTGCTGATGCAGAGTACTAGTAGGGCAGAAAGATAACCAATTCTGTACTTGGGAAAATATGAGAATCTTGCTAGCCAAGGTAGTTACTTGTAACCGTTGAAAAAGAGGGTCCTGAAATTTTTGATTCTTTAAAAGATGCGAAACCTGACAAAATCTTTGTCTAGACACTGATCTTTTGCCCTCTGTGCTGTTTAAAACATTGACTTCTAGTATTTTAATGGCTTGATTTGAAAAAGATAGCCATTGTTCCTGCAAATTTCTTCATGTTTCTTGTGTCATAAAGTGGTTTTGGAGATGCTGAAAAGTTTTTGGAAGAAAAAACAAAACAACAGTCTAGTGAAATCTTGATCACTTGTAGTCTTCTGACAGACAGATCATTTTTGATAACTCCCCTCTGAGTGCTTTCTTTTTCCTGTGTAGTTACACACCTATTTCATGATGTTTATCTATACATTCTCTGTATTTGTGTATTTTGCTAGCAAGAATGATATTTAAAACAGTTTCAGTACCCTTACTAAGTGCAGTGTGTATCAAGTATCTGATCAAATCTCACCCTTTGTGAGTGCTGAAGGAAAGATTATACCAACTTATCAGGTTTTACTATCTGCTGTTCTCTTTTCTTCCTTGTTAAGCAATAGACATTCTTTTCCTTGTCATCTTCCCATGTCTAAAATATTTTACTTGTTGCATTTTATGTTTCTGATTAGATGAAACTCATATTCACTTTGATCTATGCTGCATCTTATTCCTTTATAGTCTCTTTTATATCTATACATGTAGGACCATGTTCCTGCTTTTGTATTTATATTTATGTTTTTTTCTGCTTTCCTTTTTATTTTCCTGGCCCTTAAAGAGCTTTTGATGGAGCCATATTGGTCTCTTACTATGCTCCATGTTTCCTTTGCATCACGACAGACTACCATTGTATCTTTAATATAGTCCTTTTCAGTAACTGCAAACTCCCTTGCAGTCCTTTTTTCCTTAGAATATAGAATATCTTCCCAAGAGACCCTACCTTCCAGTTCTCTCAGTTTCATGAAGTCTGCTTTTTTGAACTCCATTGTCCTTATTCTGCTGCTCTCATTCCTCCTTTTCTTTAGATTTGTGAACTCTATAGTTTTGTAATCACTTTCACCAAAATTACCTTCTACCTTCAGCTTCTCAACCAGATCCTCCCTATTAGTCAGAATCAGTTCTAAAACGGCTGAAAGCTTCTCAGTACCTTCTTCCATCTTCCTAAAAGAAAGTTGTCCCCAACATGTCCTGAAAGCCTACTGGACTTTCTTCATCCTGACATTATTTTCCAGCATGTATCTGTGTATAATTCAAGTCTTCCCTTACTAAAAGTGAGAGGGCACCCTTTGGATGCTTCTATTAGTTACAAAAAAACCCACCCAAAAAAAAAGCACTAAACCCCACTCTTATATGTCCTTCTGATGAGAGTATTTCTAGCAGGTCCCTATTATGACATTGCCTTTATTTTTTTTTCCCTTTTACCTTTTTCTTGAGATGCTCAGTGCACCTCTCACCTCTTCTGGCAGTTGAGCAAAGATCTACATTTTTGATGTACAGTGTGGCATCTCCTTCTTTGTCCCCAGAGTCTGTCTTTCATAAACAAAGTGTACTCCTTTATCCCAGCAGTTAGAGGAAATAGCATGGAAACATGACCATTACATAGCAGTCATAGACAACTGCTTAGTCCAACTGGGACTGTTTCTGCCTCACAATCAATAGCTACCTTAGTTCTAGAGAATCAGAAGACTTCAGAAATTTCCTCAGTTTTTTCATACCCTTATCTATGATTTTTTTATCTGAGTAAAAGGTTTTGACAAGTTTGAGGCTTAGAAGAATTGGAAAATTAGCTTCTTGAGCAAAATATCTTTGATGATTTACAACATGCACAATCGTGGCGAGTATTCCTACCTTAAATCTAATATTAACTCTCCAGAAGATCATGTAATAAACAGAGATTGTAACATAAACACCAGGAGGTGTTTAGGGGGGAGGGAGAGAGGGTAATTTTCCAGCAAAGCAGGGTTGAATTTTTTTTTTCCTTTCAAAATTCCAGCCCATTCCTGTTGCAGTAGGCTGTCTTTAGCTGTGAGTAAATTTATTTGAAAAGCTGCAGAAATATTCATAAAATTGATGTACCTCTTTAGCCTAGTGGTGGTTATTTGGATTGCCTGTGTTATGAACAAATCATACCAGTCCGCTGACATCAGCCATCCTAACACTGAAATAATTTTTTATGTTTTCATGATAGAAAATACAGTCTATCCCTGCCTGGTAAAGAATTTTAATCCAAACAGCAAGTGATGCCAGCTACAGGGCTCCACTGGAATTATTCCATGATCGTAGAAACTAATTGATAACATTTATCATTGTCCCAGAAGTTGTTTCTGGTGTCTTTGTTCCTCCTGCACTGGAAAAACACAGAATCACTGGATGGTTGAAGTTCAAGGACCTCTGGGGATGACCTAGTCCACCTCCCCTGCTCAAAACAGGATCAGCTATGGCACATTGCCCATGGCCATGTCCAGTGCGCTTTTGAATATCTCCAAAGATGGTGACTCCACAACCTCCCCAGGCAATCTGTTGCAGTGTTTGAACAGTAAAACAGTTTTTTCTTATGTTTGATTGGAATTTCCTATATTTCAGTTTGTGCCCACTGACTCTTGGACCTGTCCCTAGGCTCCACTGAGAAGAGTCTGTCTCTGCCTTCTTTACTCCCTGCCATCAGGCACTTAGTCTTCTTCAGGCTGAGCAACCCCAGCCCTCTCAGCCTCTTCACATAGCTCATATGCTCCAAGCTTTCATCATCTTCATGGTCTTACGCTGTGTGCCTTCCAATACGCCTGTGTCTCTCTTGCATTGAGGAGCCCGGGACTGGGCCCAACACTCAGCTGTGGCCTTCCCAGTGGTGAGGACGTTACACCCTCAACTTGCAGATAATGTGATGCTGTTCCTGATGCACACCAGAAGAGACTGTTAGCCTTCCTTGCTGTAGTGCCTCATTACTGCCTTATAGTCTACCAGGACCCCCAGGGGCCTTCTCTGCAAAGCTCCTTTCCCACCTGTCATCCCTGAGCCTGTACTAGAGAATGCATTTTTTCTCCCCGGGGCTATTTACTTTTACTTGAACTTCTTGAGATTCCTGTCCACCCATTTCTCCAGCTTACTGTTACTGTGGTCCCTTTGAATGGCAGCACAACCACTCCTCCCAGTTTTGTATCTTCTTCAGCCTTGCTAAAGGTGCAGTCTGTCTCATCATCTAGGTCATTAATGTGGATGTTAAACCGTATTGGACCCAGTATTGAACCCTGGGGGACACTGTTAACCACGGGCCTCCAGCTGGACTTTATGCAACTTTGAATCGAGCATTTCAGACAGCTTTTAGTCAACTTCACTGTGTGCTTGTAAAGATAGTAGTGATATTTGGTTTCTTTCAGGAAATATAATCAAGAGTAGCCTCACAATGACATACTATTAAGTCACATGCACTTATTTATGTCCAATTTTTTAAAATGTTCCCTAATCTAATCCTTCTCCAATAAGGGTAAGTTTTGTTGCTCCAGAGAAATGCCATAACAAGACTTGCCAGAGTGTGATGGGGTGACCAGTCTAATGGTATACAGCTCAGTTTCAGTTGGAGATGTGTTTGCAAAGCAACCCTTATTTTTTTTTGCTAAAGTTCACTTTAATGTAGGCTATATTATTTATTTCAACCTTAATTTTAAAAATTAAACAGAAATACCCCATCATAAAATCCAATCCAATGGATCTCATTCTTATGAAAAAAGTCCAGTCAAAGTCAAATATATAAATTATATCCTTTAAGAAAATTTGTTTATTCATATAAAGTAAAGAGGAGTCATATTAAAATGTGAAATTATCTCCTGAGAAATATGATAGAAGAACATTAAATTAATTCTAAACAGGACTGAATAGAACATTGTTCTTTGTTTCTGTGTAGAAATACAGAATGAGACATATTAACAAGATAGTACTCTATTGCCATTCACTGATGCATTCACATACACTGGATATTTTAAAATAAGTAATGATGTTCTGAATAGAATTCTGCCTACTTATTTGGCATACTGAAACATATAATTAGTATTTACATGTCTGTTCCTCTTAGAATGCAAGGTAGAAAGTTTTCCTAAAAGTTTAAGATTATCTGGATTTGAAAAATTTACACCTAGGGTAATGCAAGGGCTGGCTGACAAGCTTTTTTTTTTATTGTGAGCCTTTTGAGAAACTCTCTCCAGCCCAAGAAATTAGAACAAAATTCCAAAAAGAATGTTCTAGATCAGCACATCGTATCCTAGATCCAGGAATTTCCTTCCTTTGTAGAATATGCAGCAGCAACCAGGACTGGTTAACTGGTAGTGGCTTCATTTTCTCCAGATACTGGAGTGGTTCATAATTCTGGAAAATATCCAGTATAATATTAAATGAGTGAGATACTTTCTCAGTCTCAGCTCTCCCACCTGCTTCTGCAGGTGAGTAGCCGTCACTGGGAGCTATGGATACAGGGAATACTGCTTCTGTGTCATTGCAATCATTTCCATCATTCCCAGAGCCCATGACGACACTGAATAAGTTGGACCCCAGAGTTCTATAAACAGATAGCCAGGATGGGAGATACAGAATGGAGATTTATAGCAGACTTCCCTCGAGAAGGGTGGATATCTTTTCAGATGCCCATACGTAGTGCTCTGGTTGCAGCATGTTGGCAGTCCCCATGGACAGGGGGTCTGCTCAGGTGTGGGGTGGTCCTTACCAGACATGTGCCCACAGAAGGTACAGGAGCACAAGGGAACATTCTGCTGGGCAAGGGATTTCCCATCTTGCAGCTATCCTTGGGCTCATGAGTCATATCACAGAGCTTTTCTCCCCTTAAAAGGCAAGATTTAGCACTTTCTCTCCAAGAGGTTCCTGTCTGCCCTCTCTCCTTACTAGAAAAGCCTGAGAGAGTCTAAAAGAAGTGCTGACTTCATTACTTGGACCAAAATCAATGGGAGCAGAATCAGGTTCTCTGTGGGTTTAAACAGGTTTGGATTTACAAAATACACGTCTGATCAAAATGTATTGATTGAAAATGAAATACAACTAATAATGCCATATTCTGTTTTTTTTCCAAATTTTCAGCTGTCGAAAAAAGCCACACCTGTTTGTTATGCAAATATGCCAATCCATACAGCCTTTCTTTCCGGATATATGCCTTGTGTATTAAAACCTAATGCCCTTACAGTTCCTTCAAACAATTTGCATACACTGAATCCACTACATGGAGTAAAAATATGCCTTGCATAAGGAATTGCACACACACACACAAGAAGGTATGCAAAATAAACACATCAACTAGCTGAATGCTAATTAGCTATACACAAATTCTGGAGACACTCAGTATGCAGAACCAATCAGTTATTGGAGTGAACACCTATAACTAATTTCCTCCAGGAAGAAAATTTTCCATTAGGTTTACTGAATTTATACCCATTATTGAAAGGTTGTAGCTAAATAAATATTATTTTAGTTTAATTGGATTAAAAATTAGAAATGCAAATTCTGGTGCACCATGTCTCTAAGTCCTTGTCTCCCTTTTTATGGTAATACCCTTCAATGGTTTAAGCCTATGAAGAAAAAACACTGAAGATTTTAACTAGCAGCTTTGCAGGGGGGCAGAAAGGAGCAAAGAAGATTTAGTGGTGAAAAGAGCAAATAAATAGGTGCTCCAAGATTAAAAAGAGGGTAGAAGTGCATGCTGAGCTGTTGAAAGACCTCTCTGTGTTTAAAGAAAAATATTGTTTGGTTCTTTCACCAGTGCATGATCAAAATAAGAGGTACAAATTAGTTCATGGCTGCTGAAGCTACAAAACATCATGCAGAGAGCTGTCTTTGGGAACGTTTTAATGAGGAGAAGAGGTCATCAGACTGTGACATTGCTTTTCAGAATTCTTCAAGAACAACACAGACTTCCTGTTCCAAATGTGGTAAAGAATAAAACAACCTTAGTAGTAATCGTACAACTTTTGAACCGTGTTCCTTGGAAATACTGTACCGTGCTCATTTTGTAGCTTTAGTTAGCTATCTCAAAGGAACTCTTCCATATTTTCCATGTGCCCTTATTTCAAAAGTACAGTGAAATGGTAGAGCTTCAACAAGGATTATATTTATAAAATAAAGTTTTATTCAGTCTTCTAAAGAGATTTTAATGTTTTCATTGCTCTAGGTGAAATGGTACACTGTGGGTCTGTTCATTAACATTTAGCATCAGTGCAAAAATCAAGGATTACCACATACAGTTTGAAAGGACATTTAAAATGACTTTGAAATTAAATTCACTACAATCTTAGTTTTGCAGCATTTCAAACGTGATTTTAAAATGTATTAGTTAAGTTAATGGCATTCCAGGTCAAATATCCCCAGCCCAATAACAAGTCCCACACAGAATGTCATTATTTAAATTTGTGGTATACTGTATGTGCTGACTAGGGTTGAAGAAGTCCACTGTAAATTTAGTAAATAAGATGTATGTGCAGTTATTGGAAAAAAGCTTTCTTGAGGATATTTAGAGAGACTATTATCAGATACTGGTAGATTAAATAATTATTCTAAGTTATGGGCATCATTAGCAGAAATCTCACAACTGGAATAGCTTCAGAATTGCCAAAAATTATACAAATGCCAGCAACTAGCAATTGACAGTGGGTTTTACTCCTGATAAACAATTGCTCCTGTGAAAGAAATAGGTATCAAAATCATCATCTCTAAACCTCTTTTCAAAGGTTTCTAAAAGTAGGAAAGAATACAAATGTATGTCAAATAATGTTCATGAATCAGGTGCTATAGTTAATAGTTTTATTAAAAAATGACTTATCTATTCATTAAAATAAAAAGAGCTGTATTAAAAACGAGCTCTTTTTCTTTTTAGAATAGTTGTAATAAAATTTCATTTGGAAAAGCATCAGCAACAATGATACAAAGCTGGTGTAGATGGACTATTGCTCATACCATAGAAATTCTATTGTAATTCTTTCACTGCATATTCTTTTAAATTCTAATCACTATGTTAAGAGGAGAAAGGATGACATAAGCCATAATGTATGCCAACCGTCTTTTCCTTTTCCACCAAATAAAGGGAGAAAATGAATTTGGTAAGTGTCTTCTGTAATCAGAAAGGAAATCTCTGTCATAGTGGTTTCAGTCAGCTTTCTTTTCAGGTGCTAAGAGCACTGACAACTGTCTGCCACCTAAAGAATGCAATTCTAACCTGAATATTGAAAGTCTACAAAAGAAACAAAGATGTATTTGTTAACAAAGGCATGGTCTCTTTGGGAAATACACTTTAGTAATAAATATTTATTTTTGCACCATTAATCTTATAGCTTTAAATATTAATGATTACCAGGTCATTGCACCCTGCAACAATCTCCTGTGAATCAGTTTACTTAAGCATTGACACTGATTTTATTTTCTGTGGTGTAGTTTTCCTCTCTTTCATATGAGGTACTAAATAGACATTTAGAAATATTTTAGTTGTCTGATTCACTTCTAAAAAAATCCTAATGCAAATTTTTCTCACAAAGGCTAACAAGTTTGTTGGTTTTCAGTTTAAACCTTTAATCCTGTTTGAATGGATTGATGTCTTTTTCCTTGATTTACCAGATTCTTCTGTCAGTGATTAGGGCCTGGGAGTTTGGGCTAATCTGAGATTTCTCCTCTTCTTGTATTGTCATTCTAGTGCCCATTATTCTTCACTTTTTTTTTTCTTTTCCTTTCCAAGAATACCACTGTATTCTATTCAGTAACCATTGCTTGCTGAAAGAAGATGTCTTAGATAGCCAATTAGCTGTTATGCATAGAGTTTTTAGCCAGCATGGTAGCAGTATTTGTTACAGGACTGTAAGCAAAGCATTGAAAAGTAAATGTTAAAAAAGAGAGAGGAAGGAAAAGGAGATTCTGAAATTCTGAATTTTGCTTTCAATTATCCCAAACTACATTTACAGACAGTAATGACAAATGTAAGTTTTGTGAATCAACATGATAGGAGAAAAGAATCTTTGATTCAGTGGATAAGCTGTGATGTAGAAATCCTGGAGCAGTTTTACGAGTAAGTATGCTTTTATAATTAGAGTATCAATGATTCTCTGCCTAATGCAAAAGTGTTGTAGGGTCCTTTGACAACAAATGTGGGCAGTACTTTAAAACTTTAATATGGCTGTCATAAAACAAGACACTACACAGTGTTCCTGAATTAAATGCCTTTAAAGCCAATGAATAACTTCACTGTAACAGATTTCTACTGATGTAAACAAAATAAAAAAACTGCTCCTTGATACATAAACATGTAAGTTTTGAACAAAATCCACAATTATAGGCAGTCATAAGTAAACGTGTATAATCTAGGAAAAAATGTATATATGTGTTTGTTGTAAAAAGGTTTAAACTACTAGTCTTCTGTGAAAATATTTTTTGAATAAAGCAAGCAAACAAAACCCATAACAGCATCCAAAGGGATTATTTTATTTTTTTCATCAACATAAAGTGATATTCTTCATTAAATGGCAAACAGATATCCTCAAAATAGAATGACACATAAACTAAAATATCTGTAAGTTTGTACAGACATCATGGTATATGCATATAACTACCATTATGTATTATTATTAGTTGACTATTTATTTATATTACTATTAGTTATTTGCAATGAATGTTTATTATTTTCATGCATATATTTTATCTTTTTAGTCAAAGCATATGAACTGTAGTTAGATTTCAGAATGTCTTCTAAAATATTTGTTACTGTTTCATTTGACAAGTGACTTAAGGTGTGCTTACATAAGCATTTTGTTTAAAAGTTTTAGCATTATTTTGTAAAATATGTATCTTTATATAACTCTTCTGAAATTTTATCAAATATCAATTGTACAGAAAAGTCATTGATAATTGTATCAAAATTATTTTTGCAGTTTCATTTGATCCAGTTTTGGTTTTCAGTGTGAATTCTTTCTTTTTTTTTAGTAAACAAAATTCTGCAATATTTTTGAAACAGACTCATGTGCCACTTTGGTACCAAAGCAACTTCACCTGTGTTTTCATATTGCCGAATTAAATTCCATATACTGTTCCTTAAAATTTTAACTCAGTGAAAAGAATACTTTTGAGTGAATCACTACTCAGCAGTGCTCAGCAAGCAGATGTAACATACATATTACTGTGCACTGCATAAAATAGCATACTGCATTATTATGCTGTGCATGTTTTATGATCTTGTCAGGACATATGAAAGATATTTTAGGAATGGTAGACATACAGAAGGACAGTCCAGGTGCTGTACACGGCTATGGAAGTGATTTAGCAAATGTTTAGTTCATTACATTAAGAAAGTACCACTGTTACCATAAGGAGGTGTGAGACATCACAGAGACATCTACAGACTTATTACTTGGATGGAACCCTGAGATTGAGTTTCATTGCAATTGCTGCAGATTTTAGGTAATTTAGGTAATTTTAGCAGGAGTAGGAATGCTGCGCCCTGTACCCTAACCAAACTCTGGATGAATTGGTTAGATTCTGCTACTGCAACAATAATTTAGGAAGTTTCTTACTTCCTAAATTATTGCTCAGTGCTGCCGTCCTTTGAAAAGGCTGTTACGTGTCACAGGTTGTTTTGTATTGACGTTGGGAGTAGTGACTCCTTTCCATAAAGTGTATGGTTACACAATTCATCCATAAACCATACTGTGGCTTTTGGGATGCACCTGCAACCCTCTTAGAAGGCAGAGCTTTTTACAAAATTGGGAGAGACCGTTTCTAAAGCGTGTTTCCATAAGGAACCTGTTAGCGATGGGTACTTTGAGAGAGGTGAACAGGGGGAATCTAAATCATAGCATTCTGTAAAAGGTAGTGGCTGTAATTAATGCAGAATAAATATTAAGACCTCAGTAACTGCTGTTTCTTCTACTGATGTTTATTTTTTACATACGCATATATATATATATAAACCTTGATGTTTATTTATAGCACAACAGTGTATGTGTAGTCAATCACTTAATTAGGTGCAGGGTTTCTAGAGTGCCAAGACAGGAGCACTGATCTCTGCTTCCATCAGTAGAGAGTAGTTGGGTGGCATTTAGTCTTCTCTCAAGAGTAATTCTGCTTGTCCTCGGGACCCTCTGTGCATTCCTTCCATGCAGCCCCGCGGGTTCATACTCAAAGACTGAAAGGTGAAAGAGAAGAGGAGAAAATCTTTCAGAAATCTAACAGAAGCAACCTAATAGACAGTCAAAGTGCAGTGAGGCGAGGGCAGCACAGTGCTTGAAGGGGCCCTGATAGGCGAAGGTAAATGGCCTTCTAGTCTGTCGTAAGATGCAGTAATTTAGGAGGCCAAACTTCCATTTTGTGGCAGTCACGGGAAAATAAACTGTATCCCAGAAAAAGAAGCAGGAAACTCTCTGAGTAAAAAGTATTGGCCTGTTATCCCTGTCAGTCCAGCATGGAAGGAATATTACTCAGGGAGAATAATAAGAGATAAGAGATAGACCCAGAGGGAAGGCAAACAACGAGGTATATAAAGAAGGTACAAGATCCTCATAACTGGAGTTATTAGCCTGATGCAGCCAATTTCATACTCAAACTGGTAGCTTAAATGGAGTAACTATGCATCAGTGGTGGCATTTATTAAAGACTCATCACTAAGATTTAAAATCCTGGTCTTAGTACTCTTTAAATGGTTATAACTACGGGTAGGTAGAGGCTTTGATCCTCTTCTCTAGCACTCCGAGTCTCACTCCATGGCTGATTGCTGGTGACTTGAGAGAGAAGTTCTGCCCGGTGCCATGCACATGCTATATCAACACCACCCAGCATAAGAAGTGAGGTGGCATTTGCTTATATTTCTTTCCAGTCTACTGCAGGACACTTGTCTACCTATATTAAATAAAAGTTGCAGACATTTTTCTGTTTCTTTTTTTCTCAGACTTGCAGACACATATCCAAGTTTTAAAATTGGGACGTGTGCCCTGCATGTAAACCCTTGTTCACTCTCTAAGCTTTGAATATGAGTAATGAGAAACTGTGTATAGTATCCACGGTCCCTAAGTCTTTTCAGCTACCTGGGGAGATGCTTTTCTATTCATATGCCATGACTCTTCAGAGTTGAGAAGGCAAAAATGAAACATGTGCAACAAGAGGAGAGTAAAAACATCAGGTTTTTGTTCCTGTAAAGCAGTTTGCTGTATTCACAAAATGATATTTATAATCTTGTCCAGGTTAAAGTTGGACAGTTTTTGCAGATGTTATAACTTTCTAGCAAGGAAGCTGCAAAATTGCATATAAAATTTGTACAACATCATATATTGAAGTAGAGTTATAAGAGATCAAGTGTCCATAGAAAGGAGCTCTGAACACAGGAAAAAATATCAGCATTCAGTCCATATCATAACTCAGAACTGAGTATATCCATCCACCTCCCTCATCACACCAGCACCTATCATGAGAGAAAAATTTTGAGCAAGAATAGACCTCACAAATAAATATATTTTTCAGGATAGAGCACCCTTAGAAAATGATGTTATGCTCAATGACTGAGGTTGTTGCATTACAATACAAATTATCCTGAAACATGCAAGAGGAAATACTTGGGTTGCATTAAAAGTCATTTAAAAATATCTGTGTACTCTGGTGAACCTGACAGTAACACCTATTGTTCAGATTGTGTAAAATTGTTAACCATGTGATTGTTTCTGAACTGTTAACTCTTTGTGTTGAAATGTTCTTATTCCTGGACATGGGCCCAGGCAAATTTCTATGCGCATGTGAAAAGTTCTGTAGAAATGGCAGCATCATTTCTAAGAGCAAGGTTATGGAAAAAATACATTAGGCCAATGTTAAAACCTTTTATAGCTCTCTGTTTGAAAAGCAGTTGTGCTACCAAGAGGTGGAGATGGTACTTTACATTTGCCCAGCAGGCAATTGGGGATAACAAAGCTCTTATATAAGTAAAAAAAAAAAAAAAGAAAATAAAGAAAAATGCCAGATTATTACATTCAGTAGTTGTGGATTGTACATAAGATCTTGGGGTTTGTTAAACTATAGCAACCAAACTCTTGTATTGCTTTGAGTGCTGCTGAAGCATACAGTTGCAGAGACTACGGAACAATTTTTGCGCAGCTGATCTTTTGCCTGCTGGAGGTCACAAGAACAGGATCAAAGAGATGCTTCAGCTTCATTTCCAGGACTGCCCTTGGTACAGAGACAGGGAGATGGACAAGAACATGGAGGCAGGAAAGTCGGCTATTGAAATGCTGGGGAATGTTGGGAACTTAAAACTGGCCAGCAGGTATTCACACTGTGTAGTTCAGACTGGCTGCTGGAGGAATTTTTATGCTCTTCATCTAATTTGATATGTAGCAACTGTGCTACTGGTAGCAGGTGTGCTGCACACCTTGTTACAAATTTCTCAGCAAAAATGTTAAGAATTACAGGATTCTGCCTTGCTCCCAATTTATGTGGTTGGCCACTGCCAGGCTTGCCCGTGGTCAATAGTATGATGACCTATTATTTTTTTAATGCACAAGGGTTACTCTTAATGTATTAGAGTGTGAGGGCTCTTTGGGACTTCATGGCATAACTATTCAGGTCACTGGCAGGTTTTATCACCTGTATATGCCTGTTTATTGAATGTGTTACTGCCTTGTCCCTTCCTCCCTCAATATTTGGCCTTAAAAAGTTTAATACTGGTGTAAAAAATACATATGGTGTAAATAATATGGTGTAAAAAATACAACCATATCTATTCTTCAGAGATGGAGCCCCTAACAAGTACTGTGATTGTACATACAATTAAAATATTTTTGTTAGTATTATGCTCTTTTCTGTTTTTCTTAATGGCTCACTCCCTCAAGTTAGGTGAATACAGTAGTGTCTTACATATAGCTCTCAAAAAAAGCTTTAGAGTCTTCTGAGACAGAAAAAAATCTAAAGAGTTAAGAAGCTTAACCCCAAACTATGGTTTTTATTTTTATTTAATTTCATGAAATAGCATGTGGTTTTATTTGGTTATAGAACTCAACGGATTCAGTGAGATTCAGTGATTATTAACACTGGTTTAGATATACTTTCGAAAAGGAGAGACTGTCAAACTTATCTGAGCTGAATTTGTACTCTGTACTGGATACAGTGTATTTTCATTAGAGGGACGACGAGACTTGAATTTATTCTTCTTTCATCCAAAAGACCCTTATTCTAACATAGATCATGGAGGACATTGCATTGCATTGCCTAGAAGGTCCTAGGGCCCCTGCTGAAGGGACTCCAAAGAACTGCATGAGGTCCAGTTGGATCAGGAAGCAGCCTGTCCCTGTCTGCATGGTGCTAAGGCATCCACGGCAACATAAGGGTGACTGTTTCTGGATGGAAGTGGGAACTCCAGAGGATGCCACATGTCATGCCTTTGGATTTTAATGATATGCTTCTGTGCTAGGACATCACTGTGCTTGCAGTGGGGAGGTGGCCATTGTCTGGCTGTGGGAGGGCTGGGCAGGTAATACATGGTCAACCTGGCAGGGAAGCAGCCCCCTGCAGGGATCCAGAATCAGACTTTCTGGCAATGCACCTAGTTTTGGTCAGGATGCAGCAAAGGTGGACTATTGTGTTAGGTAAGCTCTGGGAACAAAGATGGAAAGGGACGTGCAGAGCCTTCCTCACCATCTCTAGGCCATATATAGCCCCGCACATTTAATGTAAATTAATCCTGCTGCTTCGGTGAATCAGGGACTTCATGATGTGGTGCCACAAATCAGGAAAGAGAGGTTATTTCTTCCATCTATTTGGAGCCGACGCTTGCCTTGACACTATCAATCCTGGCAATCAAAGGATTGTGTGTTTATTTCTTTATTGTTGCTGTCAGAGACCATTAATTTATTTTATGGAGTTTCAGAGTTCCTTAAACATATATCCTTATAGGCTGTATTATTAATGTGCATGCTGTTATATTTTCACACATAACTAGCTGTATTGATTAGTGAGTTATGCGAATGGAAGAAAATAAAAAAAATAAATTGAGGAGCTACGTCATTCATGTCTGGACTCTAGATAGCTGGTGAAATTTGCTTCCTGACTAGCCCTGACTAGCCCCTTTCGAAGGCCTGAACTGCCCAGCACAGTGGGATGTTCTTGCCTCCAGAAGCCCTCACACAGAAGAATTGGTATTGTACTGGTAATTACCAGATCTGATTTTGGCTCTGTGGGCTGGAAACCTAAATCTCAGCATATAAACAAATTCCTCCCAAGCTGAAAAGAAACTTTTCAAATAAAACTACACATTTGATGTCAATTTACCAGAAAGAGATTGTTTACTGTGAGGGTGGTGAGAGACTGGAACAGGTTGCCCAGAGAAGCTGTGGATGCCCCATCCCTGGCAAGTCCAGGCTGGATGGGGCTTTGAGCAACCTGCTCTAGTGGAAGGTGTCCCTGCCCATGGCAGGGGGATTGGAACTAGATGATCTTTAACCAACTCTATGATTCTATAAATATCCAGACTGCTAATTTATAACACATATAATATTTTTAAAGATATGCCTATACATAATATTCAGTCCCTAAAGTTTTCATTAACAAAATTGACAATACTAATCAGCATTTTAATATACTAATTGGCCATGTGCTGTCTTAATTTCCACTTTGAGTGCTGTAAGGCAATGTTTCTTAGTTATGAGCTGTGGATTGTTCCTGGTCTGTAAGATATGAAAAACTGATTAATGAAATGATTGCAAAAAACCAATATATGTAGATGTACAGCTGAAGAAAATAGAGAAAAGTTAAAAAAAAAGAGATTGCTGATGTTCTAGCATGTGTTTTAGGTGAAGAGATTAGATGGTCTTTGATTTAAAAAGCTAGAAAATACCCCCCCCCTTTTTTTTTTTTGGTAGTCCAGAGAATGGATTAATATCAAGGACTCAGGGACAAATACTCTTAGGAAGTAAAACTCCTGGGAGGTTCTGAACGCATGTTACCCTGCAAGTGCTTTGACAGCTGAGGGCACCCAGAGCTGTGATTCAAGGTTCTCTGTTTGTCGTGTTACAGCCTCTGATGTCTGTTATCTTATTAAATTATTACTTTGAATAAATTACTGGGATTCTATGTCCTGTAATCCTGAATGCTGAAGGCAGGAAGAGGCACTGATGTAGAATTTTCAAACCCCTCACTCATTTGTGAGGAGCACATGCCCTGCTGAAACTCTTCTTAGAACTACACCACAAGATTATGGCAGTTAATAAATGTAGTTTATAGTGTAAACCAGTGATGGCTCTGATGCATTTTAGGTTGGAGGAAAATGTGCATGGATTTACATGAGTGTGCACGTATGCTTTCAAAAAACACAACAGAAGTCAAAGAGAACAATATCATACAATACCAGTGGGTATAGGCTACTCCTTATTAAGATAATGATAATAAGACAAGAATATCTAGTTGTTATACATTGCAAAACTTATGTCTAAACTGTGGTACTCATTTAAGTTTAGACATAAGTGAAGTTTTTTTTTTTTTTCTTTTGTTTGTTCTGAGCTTGTCGTGTGGTCATTTAATCATGGGCATGAAAGTCCTACCTCCTAATTAATGAAAAGCATGAAGTGTTTTCACTTTCTTCACTCCATGCATGCTTTACACATACCTGTATCCTGTCTTGCTTGAGGTGTCTTTTCTCCAGGATGGAGAATTTTATCTGTTTAGTTTGTCTTCATGAAGAACTCATGGTATAACTTAAATGACCTTTGATGTTCTTTTTAGCACCTTTCCTGTTTTTCAACTTGATATTAATCCTGATGAGAAGCTCTCTTATTCTGCACTGTAGTCCTCTTTAGCCACCTTTGGTGTGGGAACTTTCTAAAGCCTTTTGGATGTCCCAGTGAATCTGTACAAGCTACCTCCAGTTTTTCCACATGGTCAGTAACTGCCTTAAAGAAATTCAAGAGATCTGTAAGGCAGGGTTTTTTTCAGCAAAAACCTCATCAACTCTATCACCTTATATTTTTACAGGCGTTGTATGTGTAACAGTGTCTCCCTTTTATAACTCTAACAGGTTGTCTGGCATGAACATCATATTCATATGTACAGTCAGTTTAAGATAAACAATGCCAATCTTGTCCCTCAGATGAAGGTGGCGGCAAATCAGAGGGTTTCCTCCTCAGCTTCAGAAGGAGGAAAAATAGCATGGCTACATGCTCAGCTGCCTCCATTTCTGTAGGTCACCAGCTGGAGTCTTACTTCTGCTGCCCTTTCTCTATGTCTTTTTACCCTTGTGCTTCAGACTGGCCACTTCTACACAAGGTCAGCATGGCACACAGCTTTAATGGTGGTGTAGGCAGTAATGTTTAGCTCCATTCACGCACTGTTAGGCTGACACCCTGTGCATTTGAACACAGTACTGTTATGGAGTGGAGGTAGGAAGCCCTCAGTGCAATCCAGGGCTGATGGTCAGACTCTATGGTCACAACAGACCCAGCCATTACAGACCTCTATAACCAGTAGTTGCTATCTTGCCTCACCACCTCCTGACTTCATAACAAGAAACTGTAATTGTCATCAGGGTATTGAATTTTCCTGAACACCTTCAAATGAAATAGTTTTATTTGGTCCTATGTTATTTCTCAAACATTACTTTCTGGTGCTGTCAGTTGTTAAAGAAAGACTGGAAACAGTATGGATGGGCAGCAATGAAGATTTTGGTAGGAGCTTTTTGTTTCTATGTGAATAGTAATCAAGAAAAAACAGAAAGGTTGTGCATGAAATCCTGCTACTCTCTTACCTTTGAGACCTGCATTTTCAAAAAGTGGATGTCAGGGGACTGTACATTTTCTTTTGCTGCTACACCAGGCTGATCCCTCTGCAGTAGTGACCTCTACAGTTATTTTGCCTTTCAATGTCTTAAAATTTAGTTTTCTGTGCAGTCATTCACACTGAACCCTGAAAAGAAGATACGTATATATTTATAACAATAAAAGAGAAAGAATTTCTTAACTGTTATGGGCTTCTGATATTTTATTAGTCAAGTCTACATTCACCCTCACCCTTACGGGTCTCCCTGTGGTAGCTCTGAGCTCTGCTGGTTTCGTAGACAAATGATGGAAGCATCTGACTTAGAGCCTTTTAGAATCAAAGAAGTTTGAGAGGGAAAAGACCTGCTAGGTCATTTTGTCCATCCCCTGCCAATACAGGATCATGACCTACTGTACAGTAACTTCACTAATGTTTTGCCAAGTCTCAATTTAAATGAATCAAATGATGGGGATTATACCACTTTCTTGGGGACAATATATCCCTGTTGCTTTGTATTCTCTATGAAGAATTGATATGGTATTCTGCTTACCATTTATAATATCACCATAATTACAAGGATAACTTACTTTCTTCTTTTAATAATTGTTTTCTCTTGGTGTTCATATTTTTCACATACATCATGTTAAAGGCACTGTTTTTGTCATGTAATTCTTTCCAGCTTTCTTCAAAACTCAGCTTTTTAGCCCCTTATCAATATTTGCCATTTACCTTCATTCTGGTATAGTCTGATCAAAAATATATGTATTACTCATTCAGTTATTCTAGACATGATTCTTGGGTGTTAATGTTCTACAGCAAGGCTTTTGCCTGAGTCGTAATGTCATGTGTCTGGATATGTAATTCCAAATATCCTGGGTGTCCCCCTTTATAGCTTAATGAAGTTCTCTGACCAGTTCTTATTCTTGTCTTTTATTGCACCAATATACCTTTTACACACTGCTGAAATCCTATTTTAGTGAATCATCCTTCCAATTCTCAACTAAGTACCCCTGTTCATTATCTTCATCATTTAGTGTTCTAACTCATCCTACTTATTTCCCTGTGCCCTTTTGTAAAATGCAAAACTTTTTTCTGCAGAATTTCTGTGTCTTATATTTTACTCAAACTGGAAATAAAGAGTTATGCCAGACTTTGAGTTACATAAACTGTATTGAATTTTTAAAAATCAATTCAATCTTTTCTGAAGCCAGAAAGATTAAACTGCTATCAACATAAATATACATTTATTCCTTGGCATTGCTACAGATCAGAGTTAAGGTTCTTTGGATAAACTCACTCAATAGTTCCAAACCAGTATATATTTACTTTTTCATCTAAACATAACCCTGATGCAAAATTCTTATGAGACTTTTTTTTATTTTTAAATAAATAACAGATACTTTTAATTTTAGCACAGCTTTCAATTTTTTTCTTTTATTTCCAATTCTGTGACTTGTTGGTCTGACAAGAAAAATTTTAAAGCCTCAAAATATCAACAAAAATAAAAATATGAAAAAGATATTACATGATTTTTTTTGGTACTACTTCTTGGTCGGTTCTGAAGAAAGCATCATGGGAACAGGCAAACTGTACTTTAAATGACTGCAGAAATTAAGTAGGATTAACTTTATTTAGCTATTTGTAAGCAATTGTGCAAATCATAAGTTGTATTTCAGTTTCAAAATATTTAACTTTTACTTTTTAAATTGCACAATTGCTGAGATAAATGAAACTTATATAAACAGAAATTTACTTGATATTTCTGTACATCTTTTATACATAACATTTGTATATGTGATTGTCCTCCTCCTCCCCCACTAATATAACTAAGGGTCATAAGTATGCATTCCTTAATAAATACAGATTCCTTCACTGGCAAAATTTGCTCCAGGCAAAAAGTTGGCAAGCAAACAGTTAACAAAAAGTTCAATGAAATGTGAATATATCCGGTCATCAATGTGTACAAAAATAATATTTGTGGGTTTAGATGTCTTTTAAGTTTCTATTGCTCAAAAATAGATTTTTTTTTTTATTGAACAATTTCAGCCTTCCATCGACTGAAATAGATGACTGCCTTAGGGCATTTTTGAAGGGGAAAACTAAATGAAAAATGACTAAAGTCCTTTGTTCAGAACTGCTGCTCTGCATATCCAGTATTTTTTTTTTAAATAAAGACATACCAGTCAATGGGGAGTTTTGCTTGCAGAAGGACTGCAAGATTAGGTTCTTAGTATGCAAGTGTGGCCAGCAAATTGACATGATAAGACTGCAGTGACCAGGACAGGGCAGTTACAGCCATGTTCTCAGTTTTCATATTTCAGAACCTGTCAGGTATTCACACTGGAGTAGTTTGGCCATAAGAGGAGAGAGGGCCAGTGAGGGAAGGAGGAGAAACCGTTCACACTGCAGGACAGCTAGGAAGCAATACTAGCTAGTCCCGTGGTTGAGGCAGCCTGGTGCTCAGGCACACGAACAAGGTGACCTTCTGGGAACATAGGAAGACTTCGGGTTTTGCTGAACTTTAGTATGGAGCTGACTGTGTATGTACCTGCAAAGCAGGTAATTAATCCAGGCACAATGGATCAAAGGTTGTGTAGAGAAGGACTAACCATTTACTCTTTGTGGCTAAGGAACAGCATTAGCAGTTAGGAGATACAACAATTTTCTCTTACTTTATTTTTGAATCAGCACAGGTGAGTTAGCTAAACTGTTCCTCAGCTTTCTCTCTTGCTTGCATCTATTAGAAGAGGCTGCTGTGAGAAGTAGTACTGTAGTTTTTGTGATGTATTTATATCAGAGCTTCAGTTGAAGATGCCCTAAGAGAAAAAAGCCAGTTCCTTGTCCTGACATTTATTCTGGACACCCAGGCAGTGCTCTGTGCAGAATTGCAGGGGTGAACATTAGTGGAATAAGTTTTAGAAGTGGTGTTTATTTTTTGACAAAAAAGAAGGAAGAATGTTGGAGTGTTAAAATTTACATTTTTATTCAATTACAGTTATCCCTTCTTTAGTGTGTATTAGCCAGTAATAAATGTGTTGAAAAAGCCTCCATCAAAGGGGAAAATCTACAAGGCTTTCTTCTCTGGTGCTGCTGCTGGCACTACCAAAAATGTTCTATGTCATGTTTTAAAATTTTTGTTACGTTCTTGGATATGTACATCTTAGCTCATAACAGCTACTTAATGGCTATTATAGTTTAACAATTTCATAAAATACATTTTTAAACAGACCATAAGCAGGCATTTTCATAATGGGGGAAGCAATTCTAAGCATCTGAAACATAATACACATTTTAAAAGGTCCTGTTGATATACACTGAAAGATTGGCTAAATTAATACATTCCATTTTGCCAGAACAGAATGGAATGGAACAGAACTATATAGAATAGAATAGAATAGAATAGAATAGAATAGAATAGAATAGAACAGAATAGAATAGAATAGAATAGAATAGAATAGAATAGAATAGAATAGAATAGTTCAGTTTGAAGTGACCTACAAATAATCATCTAGTGCAACTGCCTGAGCGCTTCAGGGCTGAAGGCAGGTATTTTTTTTTTTGGCATTGAATCTGTAGAAGGAATCAAATGGCATCATGAAGGGTTTCTACAGGTTGATCAACAGCAAAATGCGGACTAAGGAAACAGCAAAATCATGCCTGACCAACCTGACAAGGCTTCTATAGTGAGATGACCAGCTCAATAGACAAGGGGAGAGGATGCTGTTTAGCTTGACTTTAATAAGGCCTTTGAATCTGTCTCCAATAACATCGTCATAGACAAACCGATGAATTATTGACTAGACAGTAGATGGTGAAGTAAATTGAAATTTGGCTGAACTGTTGAGCAAAAAGTGTTGTGATCAACATCATGAAGACTATCAGGAGACCAGCAACTTGTGGTGTTCCACAGGGGGTCGAAGTTTGCAGACAACAGTGAAACAGGTCTGGTTGCTACACCAGACAATTGTGCTGCTCTCCAGAGGGACAATCTGATGAAATAAGATGACAGGAATCGGAAAAAAATTCAACAAATGGAAATGCCAAGTCCTGCATCTGGGGAGGAATAACTCCATGCCGTAACACAGGCTGGGGCTGACCATCAGAGAAGCAGCTTTGCAGAGAAGGCTCTTGGGATCCTGGTGGACCATGAGCCACCAACGTACACTTGCAACAAGGAAGGCCAACAGCCTCTCCTTGGGTGCATCAGGAACAGCACTGGATCACCTGCAGCTCAAGTGTATGATTCTCCTCCTTTCCTCATTGCTAAGGAGGCTACAACTGGGGTGCTGGGTTCCAGTCCTGGACAGGCCAGTATGAGAGGGACATGGACGTACTGGAGCGAGTCCAGCAAAGGGCTGCAAAGGTGCTGAAAAGACTTGGATCATGTGAGTTACATGGAGAGGGTGAGAGAGCTGGGATTTTTCAGCCTGGAGAAGAGAAGATTCAGGAGGATATTCTCTCCATGTGTATAATTACCTGATGGAGCGGGGGGAGAAAAAAAGTGGAGCCAGGCTCTTATGAGTGATGTCCAATGACAGGCCAAGAGGCAATAGGCACAAAATGAAATGGGGAGAGTTTCAATTCCCCTGTGAGAAAAAACCTTTTTTTTACTGTCAGAGTGGTCAAACACTGGAATAGGTTGCCTGGTGAGGTTGTAGAGTCTCTGCTCTTGGAGACATTTAAAACCCAACATGGCCCTGAGCAATGTGCTGTGGCTGACCCTGCTATGAGCAGGGCACTTGAACTAAATGATCCCTAGAGGACCTTTCCAGCCTCACCCATGATAGGTTTCTGTGGTTCAGACAGTTCATCCTAATATACTCTGCTGTGGCCACGAGAGATTTTGGAAAACTTCTTTACTCCTTTCTTTTTTTTTCTTTCTCCCTGAGAAAATCACGTCATCAATAACAAAAGGCGACTGACACTGTAGTGTGCAACTTCCCACTTTGCTTTCTGATTATCTGATAGTGCTTTCTGGGCCAAGGAACTGGAGATTTCATGTCTTATGCTGTTCACATTACAAAAAATGCTCACACTGCAGTGAATTAGTGATGGTGTTGAAGCCGCATTGTGTTTCCTGGGGGCAAAGGCAGTATACACAAGTATAAATGTGCTTTTATTTTAAAGGGTTGGAGGCTGATCCTACAAACCCTTTCTAGCGTGAGTAATTCTGATACAAAGTTTTCTTCCCCAGAGCTATTCACTTTTGAAAGGGTTACTCTTTGCAGGAACCAATCCTTATGTTGTATATGGCAGTTTAGAAACTGGACTGTGAAAATATTTCTTCCTCTAAACATAGAATAATAATGTGGATGGTTGTTAGCAATGCAATTCCTCCAGCAAATGGGAATGGTTACTGCATACAGAATCAGTTTTACTTTCATTACTTTTCAAGAGGTTACTTAAATATATATCGTATCTGCTATAGTGCAAGTAGGAAACAGAATGTGGAAAAATGAAGGCTTCTCATATCAATTGTGGTCCTTTTTTTTTTTAACTGGCAGTTGTTCCTATTTTCAAGTGTTTGTTTCTACTTTAATGAGGATACCAACTTTCATCCAGAGAGATGTGTGGGTCACTTTGTTAGCGCACTTGCACACACCAAGGCAATGCACCAGCTGGAAATTTTGACTTTTAGCTGAATTATTTTTCCCCTGCAAATGGCTTTCCTTTTGACATATTTTAATGTACTTGCACACTGAGAGGAAGAGTGGGTGAACAGAAAACAGACTGTTTTATTAACCCAGCAGTCACCTTTGAGATTCATACGTGTCCACTTTTTTCTCGTCTTTGTACCTAATCCCAAGAGACTGGTACCTGGCTTCCCTTGGAATAACAAAGTCAGTCACAAACCTCCAAACATGATTGTTAACTGAATGCCAACTGTTTCTTCTCATCTTTTTTTTTTTTTCTTAGTTTTTTTCAGTAGTATGTTAGGGATTGTGTCCTTATAGGTGCCCTATAACCATAACATTATTTTGGTTTTATATTTAAGAATTTATATTTTTTTCAATAGTAGAGGTACATTTTGCAAAAAAAATTAAATTGCTGCTTCTATTTTGTGTGTGTGTTTTATAGTGACTTTTTCAGCTCGGCTAATAGTGGAAAGGAAAGAAATAAAGCAATGCTCCAGGCACTGACTGGACTACAGTTTCAGCTTAGAGGAAAGCTACAGGATCAAGAGTGGACAGACAAGCATCCTCGAGAAGATACCCATGCACATTATTCACAGTGTCATATGCCAGTTTCACAGTATCCTGGGTTCAATGGATTTTTTCCAATGGGAACACACTTCTCATCAGACAAAGCTCCAGCAATCTCAGAGGTACCTAAATTATCAACTGATATTTGTAAAGCAGTTTTCTGAATGCCCTGTTATCTGCAGAAATCTATTCTTAATTGTACCATAATTAGCTCTTTTAGAAGTGGACCTAAATGAAATCCATGAGGGAGGTGAGGGGTGAAGCTGTTGGAGTTAACGTGTCCTAAAAAATATGTAGCAAGCAAATGCCGGGGTATTGACTAATAGGTCTTGTCCTCATTCTGCCTCAAAGCATGCTCCTTGAATCATTTATCTTTGGATCAACTCCATAATGATCTAGGGCTGACAACTTACACTCCGTCTTCCCTTTGGATAGTGGAATGTCTCTGGAATTTTCTTTTCAAGCAGCAGACAGGCTGAGGTCCAGAGTGAGGGGAGAAGGAACACGGCCCGACAGCCCCATGTTTGCTCCCAGGCAGCTTCTCATGACATGAGGGGAGAGGATGCTGCCTCCTGGTACATCTGGTTTTGGCTGATGTGGTTTTGGCATCAACCCTTTGGGAAGATATTTCTTTTCATTCACTGTTGTTGACAGCCTGGGGTGGTCCTGGACTGTGCTCCCAGTGTCTCCCAGCACAAGGACAAGCAATGGGTGAAGTGGTTTAATACAGTGGCCACGGTGTTGGGACAATGTCGCACTGGCTGCCCACTCCTCAGCTTCAGCAGAGCCTGCACAGGGCTGCAGAGCCACCCTCTGTCAGCCATGCCATCTCTTGGGAGCTGTGCCTTACAGAATTGATGCTTAAAAAACATCACTGAACAGGTCAGGTGACGCCACCATATTTCTCTCTATTCGAATGGGAAGTAACTGTGGTATTTCAGATACCACATGGTGGCAGCTGCTGATAAAGGCTGATACTAGTTTGTTTTTTATTTTTAAAACTAAGGAATGCTTAATTGCAGCGAGTGGAGCAGCCAGGTAGCTGTTTCAGAGATGCTACAGCAGAAATAGTCTGATATCTTGGTATCTGATGCACTGACTCTCTTTCTCATTTAGCCATGAGAAGGAAAATAAAAGATGAATTGAGACTCAGCTACTATCCAAACTCTGAATCCAACAATGAATATATTAAACCTTTCTTTGACTGCTAATAAACTTTCCCTCCACTTCTTGCCACTCCCTTTCTCTTCTGGGCTCCCTCTGCCCTCCTGTTCCTCCAGTATTCCTCACAGTAGCCTGGAGAAAAAAAGTTTAAGAAAAATAATAAAGTTTTTATTTATTCCTTCCAGCTTTTCTGCCCCTGTGGGCATTTGTCTGCCTGTCTGACTAATGTGCTGTAATGAATCTGCTCTCTGCCACACACACATGTATCATCCTATCAATCAGTGAGAGGAAATGCTGAGTATGGTGAGCACTAACAAGCACTGAGAGGGGTCAGTACACCAGCATACTACAGTGGCATGTTACTTTCCCTACAGGCTGCTTTAATTGGGGGAACATAAATAAGGCGGTGTGTGGCTGGCACCATGTCTTCTTGCCAGTCTCCCCACTTTGGCAAACTGACGCTCCCTGCTTCAACTTCCAGGGCAAGCCTAACCCTCCTCTGTCTTCTGCTGGAAGGCAAGTCCTTCTCAAGCCCTTTGGAGTCTCTGGGTTAACTCTGGTGTCTTAACTCTGTAGTCTCTGGGGAAGGTGGAGCTGCTGGAGAGGCTTGCCTGCAGAACCTAGCAGGTGATCAATGGGTGCTGAAGATCCCATAGGTACAGGAGGTTAGAAATACAAGGAAAAGAGAAATGGGAAAAGTTGGGGACATGGTAAGGAGGGGGCTGAGGAAAAGTAAAGCAAAGGGAGAACAGGAAAGGGAAGTGGTGAAAGAAATAGGATTTAGGGAAACTGGAAGGACTGAGGAAAAATGGTGAGAAACAAAGTAAGAGGAGAGAAAAAAAAAAGAAAGCAGTAATGACAAAAAAGACGTGAAAAGTTTCTGGAGACAAATCTTAGAAGTGGAAAAAAAAGTAGAGAAAGTTAAAGCTATTCCTGTGTAGAAGTGAGGGTGGACAGGAAGCAACATCTCCAAAAGGTGTCAAAGAAGATCAGGTCACCAGATGAATTTTTCAAAGAGAAGTTTAAGGTTTTAGACAAGAAATCATGCCCAATCCATAATTGAGAAGAGTGTTTGAAGTGATTTTCCTATAGATAGGTTGACTTCTAAACATCATTTCTTTTCACCCCTTTGTGGGCTGCCAGCATACCATTTAGGACCAACTCTCATTGCTCTGTAGCAAGACTTACAATTGAGGAAATTTTCTACCAGAGGCTTCACAGCAAAGCCAATCTGTCCTTTGTTGAATATCTAGAAGATTAAAAGGAATTTTTTTGGAAGAACAGAGGAATTATAGATCTCTGAGGGGTTATAAAGTGTAAGGTGGAACTTGGAGTCAACAGCATGGATGGACAGACTATTATACCTTTCTGAAAATCCCATGTTTTCTTTGCATGCACAGAAGTTCTGGTGTTGATAGATGTAGCATGTTTACATGGCAGACAAATGATAAAAAATCTTAAAGCAGTTTTTCATTGCTTAGAGTGAGCACTAAGGAGGAATCCATCTTGAATGAAAATTTACCATAAAACACCATTGACGGTAGCTGTCTTTGAGATCAAGGATTTGGAAAGGTAACAAGAAAGGGTTAGTTTCATATTTTACAAAAATAGTAGCAAAGGCCTAAGAAAGAGAGTTTGAAGTCTGAGGCCTTATGCTGAGCCCGCTTTTTATGACACAAAACCTGGATCTAGATTAATTTCTGTGTTGATCAAGAAGAGCCACCTATACTCTCCAGGAAGGCAGGTTAACCTATAGAAATACTAGAATCAGTAAAAGAACTGCCAGGTTTTCTCCTGCAGTATTTGTAAGCCCTATAAACCAAGAAACTTTGGCTTTAGAAAACATCTGGATTGGAGATTTTGAAAGAAAGTAGGATGCCTTTTATGACTTAAAAAGTGTGACTTCTGTTCTTGAATGAATGCCTGATGGGGTGAAGGGCAATGTGTAGTGAGAAATGCCATCCTTCAGTCAGTGGGCAAAGGGCAGGTTCTGGCTCTCTGTGTTTACACACTGCTGCCCTTTTCTGAGGAGTGTTCCAATATCTTAGTCAAAGTTCAACTTAGATAATGACTAGGAACACCCTTTGAAGGAGAATTTATTTTCTTTAGGAATGTCTTTTATCAAATATTAGTTTGGGTGGAAATTTTGGTGTCTTTTATTCTTCAAGGAATCAATCAAAGCAAACTATTTAACATTTCAGGTTGCCACTTATCTTGTTCCCTCTCTCATACTTTAAAGGATACATTTGAATGGAGGTTAAATTATTTAATTAATATGTATATTCTTTCTACAACCTCTCCCTTCTTCATGACATGTCTCTTTGCTTGGATAGACTGTGTGTTCGCAAGTTCAGGATTCTACTTGTCCTTTGTAAAGATCATTGGTGATCCTTAGGTAAAAAGAGCATTATTATGTTATAGCAAATATCATTGCTAAAACCAGAAATAATCATTAAAATACAAACATTCAAAACAAGATATATTACCTGGTAAGAAGTTGTTGTGACTGGAAGAGTTCTGTTGTTATGGCAGTATTTTAATAGAGTTAGCAAGTTATACATCATAAATAGCAAAAGAATGGCTGCTGTGGGACTTGCTCAACAAAGAGTGAAAGGAAGTGGCGTATGAAAAATTGATTTTGTCAAACTAACTTTGTATCTGTTTTGATCCGATTTCAAGTTTGATTGATAGAGGTAAGATTGTTAATATAGTATAGTTAGAATTCTTCAAGGTGTTTGATTAGTACCCATGGAAAATTAACTTTCCATGCAATAGTTGGATTAATAAACTACTAGCTGACAGATGTGAAAATGGATTTGGAAATGGGAGATTGCTGATTTTGACATAGTCCTTTGGAGAAGCACAAGAATGAGTTCTTGACCCAGTGCTACATAAATATATTATCAACTACTGAAAACAGTTTACATGTGTAAGTATTTCTTTGCTTAAGGAGTGGGAAAGAGTGCAGAAAAATGCCACTGGTATAGAATAGCATAAGCTTTTCAAACTGTCAGACTGTGAGCACTACTGAATAATGTGCATTTTAATGAAATGTACAAAAACTGTACCTCCAGAAAATGAAAAGCTCTATGAGGCCATAAAAACAAGGGGGACTTTATCCTGGGAACCTGTAACTTTTTCAGAGACTTGGGAGTCAGAGCCCTTGATCAACTAGAAATGAGATGCCAGAGCAACATTGCAGCAAAATAATTAATCAAATTTGTATACCTA
This sequence comes from Tringa tobata, assembly GCA_033628505.1. Classification (NCBI taxonomy): domain Eukaryota; kingdom Metazoa; phylum Chordata; class Aves; order Charadriiformes; family Scolopacidae; genus Tringa; species Tringa tobata. The sequence continues at coordinate 4,502,668 of JAHREE010000367.1, read as the reverse complement.
AAACTGTAAATAAATAAATAAATAGTCCTTGAATAGGACCAGGAACACTGGTGTACCTCTGTATTTGGGGCTGGTCTGACTGTTACTGGATGCAATGTGAATTCAGATCTCCAAAGCTCCAGTGGGAAACTGGTAAGAAGGAAAGGACTAGACAAAGAGTCCAGCAAATTACTAAAGTATAAAAAGATCTAAATTATCATGAAAGATTTGGAGAGCACCATCTGTTTAACTTGTGTAAAATGAAATTTAAAGGTGACCTGCAGAAAATCCACCAACAGCTGTAGAAATACCAAATATTGAGAACAGACTTTCCAATATACACAGCAAAGGTATGGAGGGGACTAGTGGTTGGAAGCTGAAGCTGGAGTCCCTGGGTAAGAACCTTTTCAGCTGATTTCAGACACCTAGAAGATAGGTATTTAATGAATACTTTCCCATAGCTCTCAGTGAGACCAGAGTGATGCTTGCCTTCATATACTGGGAAAGGCTCTGCTTAAGGGTCTGTCTGTTAACCAGTTTAAATCCCCACCCTACTACGATCTTCTATATGAATGGCTAACAGAGAATAATACTATTGCAGTGACCTGGGATACTGAGAAACCTTGAAGGTAAGCTTCTCTCAAGCATATTTATTAATGGCTACATTTCTTTCTGAAATAGTTGTTTTAAAGCTGCTGGGGCTTAGTTTTAATACTAACTCTTTAGAACATTTCTGTACACAGATTTTATTTTTAAATACAGAATAAATCCAGTCCAGACATTGTTGGAGGGAAGTCATAGCTTTTTTACAGTATTCTGATAGACACAAATTTCTGTTATATTTAAAAGTCCTGTGCTGCTTGCCTTGTATTTCCCATGTAGGGAGTCTCATTTACCTAGTATTGGCTACATCTTTCCAGTTCCTTTTTTGATGTCCTCTGTTGGTTGCAGTGGCTCCTCACATTTCATACAAAAGTGAAAACACTTCCGAAAGCCAATTTTTTTTTTTTTTTTGGTGGATAAGCACATAATTTGATAGATTTTTGAAAGATTAGGAGACAATAGGAAAGGAAAACAGAACGACAGTTTCTTACTACTCCCACAAAAATGTATCATTTGAAAGCGTGAAGATGCACTATATACCCAAGAACATCCTTTTTGGATCCAGGTATATATCTCATCTGCCTCTGCAGGCTCTGTAACATTATTTTAGAGCCTTACTTCAGGCCACAGCTCCTGTGTAAATGAAATATTAGCAGCACACAGGAACATAAAGATAAAGAGTCCATATAGTTCAATAATCTGTTTCAGAATGCCTTCCTTGGGATCTCCTCTATCCCTGAAAGAAGTATCTAAATCTGAACTAGATGCATTAGCGACTTTTTTAGGCAGTGGGGCAAGCAGGCCCTTTTAAGACCCAATTTATCTGGCGTATCTCAGGCATTTATTTTCAAGTAAGATGGATTGCACCCTCAAAGTGCCTTTTTTCCCCCTGTTGACTCAAAAAACGTCTAGATAATTAGCTGGGATGTAGCTATGTTCATTTTCTCACACATAAAGTCAAATGTATTCCACCTCTATGTCTTTTGCTTCAGAGAAAGGATAGAAGTCTCAAACCTTCTCAATTCCACTTTAAAATTAGCTCATGAGCTGACGCTTGAGGGTTAAAATTTAATTTTATGTCAAATCACCACAAGTAAAGTAATTAAGGTTATTATGCTTTTTAAGTTTTCCTGAACTGTTTGCTGAAATAGGTTGTAGCAGCACAGCTGTCTGTATGTTTGCTGAATTCACATAGATTTTTGTTTGGCAGTCATTTGAAATAAGTTACTTTTTAGTTTTATGGACTATAACTTTATTTTTTAAGGTAATGCTTACGTTTATTGATATTAATAAAATCCTTATATTTGGTATTGATATTTATATAATGCGAAAGAGTATACTGTGAAGAGGAAAGGTGGAAGTGAGGTGGAGGGGGTCAGAAATAAGAGGGAAAAGGGAAATGGGAAGGAGAACAAAATACATTTTGGAAGATCTGGAAAGAGGAGGAGCAGAATGGAGAGCAAAAGATACGGGTAAGTGGGAAATAAATAGAGAGATCTGTGTGGGATCCTCAGGCTCACTCATTATTTTGTAGACTTTTATTATATGTCTTCTCCTTTTCAGACTTCACAGACTTCATCTTTTTAACCTTACAGTGTGTAAAGTCCACAGTCTCCATTCTTCCTCCCATATACCTCATCATTTTTTGTCATTTTTTTAGACCTTTTTATTTTTGCTATGTCTATTCTTGCACACACCTCTTCACATCTGAGCACAGCTGTTGACCTACTTCTGTGCGATAATTCCCGTAGCACGGAAAGCACTGATGTCGCTGCAACCGAAAGAGTAAGTTCAGCAGGCCATCACCTTCATCAGTTGAAGAAAGTGTTAATGCTGGATCAAAATTTGATTTTTGACTCAAAATTAGAATCACAGGTAACGATTCTCTATGGACTTGAATGTGTCTACTCTTAGAATGGTTCAGGCTAAAGTATATCGTGATTCTTTGTATGGAGAAGGCCAAGAAGTGTAGAAGACAGGTCTAAGAAGAAAAATAATCATGCTTTAATCACAGGATCTCCTGATTCCTTCCCATGTATTCTCAGCTCAGAACCTTGTGCAGCAGTGAACTGTCTGACCACACTTGTACATTTAAGTATGTCCAGGACAGGTCTAGACAGTCATCCTCTCAGCAATGCTTAGAAGAGTCCCTAGCACAGTTTTTGGCGTATGCCAACTGTAGTTTTCCCTCAGTTAGGTCTGAAAGTTACAAGGTCCTGGGAGAGCTCATAATTGGCATTTTGCAAATACTTGTGTTTTTGTCACAGAATCACAGAATCTCCATGGTTGGAAGGGACCTCTGAGATCATCGAGTCCAACCACTGCCCTGAAGCTGGTCTCCGTGGCAATGACCACGTTGGTACCATGTCATTGGTAAAGAATTTACTATGGGCTTTTCCATGACTTCTGGACTCAGTGCCCACTACCATTCCCAAGTGTATCAATTATTTGAATAAAAGAATAGCTTGAGAGGGTCCTGTAAAACTTCTCATTTGACAGCCATGGGTGATGCAAATAGGGGCAGAACCCATCTGCAAGAAAGTTATTTATTTATTTTTTTCCCATGGGGAATATTAACAGGTCCCAACTGCAATTAACAAAGGTTTTGCAATTGTAAAGTAGAGAACGATAGCACAACCGCTGATGGCCCTGTCTTGAGGGTGTGCAGGCTTTTCCAGTGTTGATGAAAGGAGGCTCTGTTTCTTGTCACCTGCAAGAGAGAAAATGAGTCAGCTCCAGAGACTGGCAAAGCAGATCAGCATTTTTTTGAATGCTGGCCCAGGATTAACAGCATAACAGGACTCCCAGCTTCCTATTGACTTCAGTGGAAAGGCAGGAACCATGATGGGAGTTAGGAGTCTGATATAAGTCTATACTTTACTTGACAGTCACACTGTTCCTGAACTGACAAATGGCAGCCAAGCAAGAAGCAGTCAAGCTGAAGGGTCACTAGGGAAAAAAGAGCTTTGAAACAGCAGTGCTAGTCTCTATGATAAGGGATATAGTAATTGAATTTTGAAGAGAACTGACTGTTGAAATATTAAGCATTATACACCGTATTAGTAATCACCTAACATATGATAGTAATGATGCTTATGCAAGTGTTTGTTAAACCTGTAATTCAGATTTAATGAATAACCAATGGCCTTTGTTGTAAGAAGGAAACCCACACTTCATTTGTGAGATTAATCTTATTTAAAGCAAAAATTCTCTCTCTGAATAGCTGGCGGTATTCAGCCTAAATTAGCATCTGCTGAAGTGAGCAGTTGAGCTTCATCTGACATTTATTAGGACAAATGCATAAAGGTTGTGCTGTGGAAATACCATTTAATTGTCAGGGCAATTAGTTGCCACTTTGGATATCAGAATTGTCACAGAGATAAAAAAAAAAAAATTAAGGGAAGAAGCTGTTGATTGTTATGAAGACCCAGCAGAAATGGTTTCCTTTTTAACTGGAAATTGTGTCTGAATTTTATATTGCTCATAAAAGTGAGAATCTGATGGCATTGACCGGACCCAGGCATAACAGGGAAAAAGTAATCATTTTAACAGTGGTTGGTCTACTTCCTCTGACTTCAAACCAACTCTGACTTTTATAAAAAATATGTAAATCACTGGATGCTAGGGGCAAAGTCACTGTAGTGTTTATGATTCCCTTACCACCCTAGAAAAATCAGGGTTATTTATTTTCTTTTCAACTGTATTAATATATTAAAAATAAAAACCCTTGTGTCCTCATGCATTATTCTGTGAGCCTTCAGTTGCTCTGCAGTTTGTGTAGATCTCCTTAAGCAAATCAGATGTGCAAGTTGTCCAACAGTTTGACTCTTATCTCTTAGTAGAAAAGCTTTCTTATTTTGAAAAATATTCATATGGTTATATTCTTCCAAGTAAACTCGCCATTGCATTCAACTGTCCTCATTTATTGCTCTTTTTTTCTCAAATGGTTTCTCAAGGTCTTTGCAACCCAATGTTACTTATCTGTGATATAAAGTTAACACAGCAGAGCCAGAAAAAATCCAGCATGGAAAAGGGAGTCCATTTAGCTCAAGCCTCTGATAACAAGTGCAGTGTCTGGAAGCCTATACTCTGGCAGCTTGTACAGTGGCTGGCCTTTGGATTAATATAGGAATGCAGAGCTACAATGCCTTAATCTTCATGAAGAATGACAACCATCTCTAAATGGTTGGAGTCTCTGTGCTGAGTGTTCATCATTTCCTTCTCCCCTCGTCACCAAAGTGAGGTTTATCAGTTCCAAATCTGTCCAGATCAACTTCTACAGCCTTTTTCATGTGTTTGGTCACTTGCATGGCTGGACAGATCTGAGAAGGTGATTAGGTGATTCTTTTTGTTATAAAGACGGCATTTTAAATCAAACTCCAGAAAGGAGACAATGACATTTCTACTTTGGGTATGCCAGAGACCTCTAGGCTATGTTGTGATCCAGCTGTATAGTGGGAGAATTTTGCTATCATCTCAGCTGCCATTTACTAGCCCTGGAATGGTGGTAATGCATCTCACACATTCATTCAAAACTATTTCCAAATATCCCCAAAAGTTCAGTGTGTTTTTACCATGAGGCAGATGATCCTGTCTAATTAAGTGGTCAACTTTCTGAGCAGTGCCAGACAAGGTTAAGTTCATTTAAAGCTATATTATAATTGAATTAGCTTTTGTACATCATTTTCTGAGCAACAATCTAGGACCTGTGGAGGACAGCACTTCAAAACTTAGGAAAATAATATCTATTCAGAGGTAGGACATTGAAAATGTCTGCTACAAAAACCAGACCAAATCCTTGCAATCTATAGATTAATTGATTTCAGGTTAACTTCATTTGTTGGCGTGAGAGGCAAAGAGATTGAAATGAATGAAAACTCCAGATAGCCTCTAGAGGTAGTTGAAATCAGACTGAAACATGATTGAAATGGTGTCGAGATGTCATGATTTATCTGTGATTACCTGCAGTCCAGCAAAAAAATAGAAACTGAAGTCAATCTGATTCAAGACATGGCAGGCTTTTTGCCTATTTTGAAGATCTGGAGCTGAACAGACCGTATTCTTGGCATTCTGGAGTGCTGGAATTGGTAGCCCATAGGAATTGAAGTATCTCTCTGTATCTCTTTCATGGTGTTTCTGCCCCTTTTATTCCCAACCCTGTTTCTTCTAAACCCTCGTTGATCTCTGGCACATTGTGATCTTGACTACACTGACTTTCCTCATACTGATTGCTGTTATATTCACTCCCATGAAAAATTTTTTATTAGTGAACTTAAATACAAAGAAGTCTTTAACAACCCTCCGGGATAATCAGCTTTACCCTTGAAAGTGCCACTCTTTCTTTTCTTTTGTGGAGTTTTTATCTATCATACTACTAGGTCCAGATTTTGGAAATATGCAATTACTTGTGCTCCTTTACAAATCTCTGTAGCATCTTCTTGCACTATTTTGAAAATGGGTGTTTAGTCATTCTCTGGTATTTCCTGAAGGTTTTTTTTCTAGAAATGAAGCACATGTTTATTGTCAACAGAAACCTGTGGCCAATATTGGGCTTGATTTCTCCACTAGTTGGAAGGAAATAAAAAAGCCCATATGTGTGTCGCTTACATCTGTCCTGACTCACAGCTGGTTCTGGATCTCTTCAGCTGTACTTCAAATGTCCTGCTATATGAGTTTTTTTATGAGTAAAACGTGATGTAAAACTTTCATATTTGCTTCTGAGAAAAGGATACAAGCAGCTTCTTATACCTGAAGTCAAGTGATTTTTGATTTGACAGGGAATTTTAGGACACTTCAATTTCATCTCAGAAGTCAAATGTACTCCCTAAAATGCATCTTCAGTTTGGGACATTGTATCCTACACTGCAGAGGCAGATACTCAAAATGCAGTGAAAATGAAGTGATTCATTACACATCAAATGCAAATATAAAATAAACCACAAACAATTCCAGCATGGGTAAAGTAACACAAGAATTCTCTTCCACAAATTCAGTTGCCTGCTATTCAATCTGTAGTATAGGAACATAGCCTTGATCCCCATGACACTTTTCACCTATAAATGAGTACATTTATCCTTTCTCTGGAGACAGCCATTTGAATGCAATAATTTGCATCTGTGGGATTGCTTAAATTTCACAAAGCTGAGAACCATACAAATTTAGTATTGTAGAAAAATGTAATGGACAGAAAAGGCTTTAGTGTTCTTCAAAGGAGAACACCTGTTGTGTGTGGAAGCAACTTTTTCTAGTGTCCATAAACCTAAAGGAAGAAAAAAAATGCTGTTATTCTACAGCCATAATAGTTTTCAAAGCAATGCAACCTGCAGAGGTTGTCAAGAAAGCAAAATACCCACAATAACCCCCACACCTCTAGCATTCCACTTTCGACTTATTTCACCCAGGGCTGCATATTTATTTTGAGATTAATTTGCTACATGTAGTGTACATATGCCAAGTTTTTTTTTTCCTATTTAAATCTTCAGTTCCAAAGCTATGTTTTAATCCTATTACTGCTAATTGAGTGAAGTCTGCAGTCTTTTTGAGTTAGGTGAAGTTCAAGTTGTAATTGGTATCAAAGAAAGGCACAATGCAAGAACTGAATATTAATATTTAACTCTTGCCATTTTATTATTTCCACTTGAAAATCACAGCAGTGGTTAAAAGACCTTTATATGAGTTCATGAGGGTAGTGAATTGGAGACTATGGGATGAGATTTTTCATTCATGCAGCAAGATTAGCAAAAATTGCTTTGTAAGAAGTGTAAATGAAATATTATACTGGTGCCCAGTAGTACTGGTTACAGCTACAGGTCTCTCAGCATTCCCATTATGAAATTTTGCTTGTAGGTTAAGTAGTTGCACTGTAAAATTTTGCTCAAGGCTAATACAGCATACAAGATTCTAACCCAGGAGCTATTTTGTTTCAAATCTTCCATTGAGCCTTTTGCAGATAACTGGAAAGTATGCCAGTTGTAGATGACATTTTGGATTTGAGTACTTTTTAAATGACTGTGATTTTAAAGCAGAATGTCCCATAAGATATGCGCACAATGTTGGATTAATTGCTTATGACTGAAAATAAGGACAAAGACCACCCAGAACAAAGACCACCCCTTTGATTTCAGATCCTGAAACAAGTACATATGTTTGCTTAAAATGAGTTGTTCAAAGACACAAATGGTTAACTTGTTCAAAGGTCAAAGAAATTAAAAGGAAAATGGCCATTGACCTGGTGGCTTTGGAAATAGTTTTTACTTGCTGATTAAAGAATATTTGGAAAACTGGTTAGCAAAGAATTTCTTTAAGTAAGTTTTATTTTCTCTATTATTCTGATTATTTTTTTTCATTGGGAATTACAGGCTCTTGCCTTTATCATACTCATAATGCATATTCACCATTATACCCTTGGGAGTGCTATAATCAAAAATTTAAGATGAAACTGGGTAGAGAACACAATGCAGGAAGTGTTCTGGCAACATAGTAGTAACAGCTAGATTTCTCAGGACTGTATCTTGCTGAAATATCATGAATACCAGGGGAAAAAAAAAGAAAAAAAAGGGTGCCTGAGAGGAAGAAAAATGAAGTAATGCTGGAAGTCAGAGTAAACAAGCAAAGAGATCAAAACATAGAAAAGAGACCAAGAAGAGATGAAAAATTAGGCAGGGAGAAAAACATTGAAAACAGCAGAGCAAAAAGGACACAGATGAAAATATTATATGTCCACCATTCACTTTACATTAGATGTGATAAAATGTGATAATTGTTGCTTATTTTTTGTATTGAAATTGCTGTCCACCACATGAACATTGCAGACAGTCTAAACAAGTCATTTGAACAAAATGTATAACTAGCAATGGTAGCAAAGCTGGTTCCAGAGCAAGATATTTGATTCTAAACACTTGCTCTGTGCACTGTGATTTCAGACCAATGTACAGATAATCAAAACTTTGTCTGTTTATGTGCCAATTTTGCCATTAGTGTTAAATTACTGTAGAGTTTGTTGCATTGAAAGACCTTGCAAGGTTGGATCAAAGCTGAGGTCCATGCAAGTCTAGTAACTTCGTGAGGTGTATTAATACGACTGTAGTCATAGACAATTTCAATTGCTTTTTATAGCAAGTGGGAAGGTTTGGTTTTGGATTTTTTGTTTGGTTTTTTTTTTTTTTTTTCTTTTTGACAAAAGATTATGAAACTAAAACTGGATTGGAACCACATGATAAATATAAGCTTGTAACTTCCATTAGTGCTGTTATGAATCATGGACCTATTTTTAAAAAAGAACAGACTCCACATTTTCTTCATATCTAAACGATAAATAATTGAACTGTGTCCTGACTTTTTAATATCAAAAGAGGCAGATTACAGTTGCAGGCCAAGGAGTGTGAATAACTAAAAATAAATTGTGTTACGTCTTGAGATAATCTGTGGTATCTAACACACAGAGAATAGAAAAAACCTTGAATGTTGCTACAACAACCTCCAACTGAATCAGTGAGACTTTTGCATGAAAAATGCCTTGAAAATTTTGCCTTGAAAAATTCAGTGGGACTGAATACAAATAAGTAATGTCATCCACTTTGTGCTACTGAGAATGTGGATTTTGTGGCTTAAGTGATAATATTAATAGTTAGACGACATTTCATACAGAGTGCTTGAAGTATCATACCATTCATTCAACTCCAAACTTAGTCCTGTCTCTAGATTTTTCCTTTACTTAGTAAAAATGCCAACAACATCAGAATTCATAATTCAAAAACATTCAGCTCATACCTTTTGTGGGTTGGGGCTCATTGCCTCTAGCATCTTTTTCTATCTATCTTTCTTAAGCAGTTTTCTGGCCCCCACTGACTTTTTGATAACATTATATAAACTTTAAAATTTCACATTTTTCATACGACCCCCCGCAAGTCTCACTGTGAGGAAGGTGTCACATTTTACAGATGAAAATTTAAGATACAGACACAAGTTCATCACCTCATTGAGTAAGACTTAGCTTCCACAAATACCTAAATGGATCCAGTTTTTTAGTCATGTAAATAATAGGCATCTGATTGATTGAATTTAGTTGCCCAAGTCGCCCTCGGTGATGAATGGCGAGAGATAGGCACATCCAGAGGAATAAAATGAATGAACAAACAAATAAAGAAAAAAATCCTGCCTTTCTATGAAGTCTTTCAGAGGTATCTGAAATCGATTCACTTTCTGGAGGTCCTTTCTCTTGCTGTTGTCCAAAAGACAGACTTTTTCTCAACTTAGACTAGAAAAATATCTCTTAGAGATGAATGTCACTTGTGATGAACGCTCAGAATTATCCAGGGACCCATGTTCAGGTAGGAAATTGCACCAGACTCTTTGAAGTCTCTATGTAGCAGGTAACCACTGCACCATTCTTCTTGCAACCCAGATGATCTTTCTCCAGCGACTCTGCCCACTTCTCTTACATCCAAGTGAAGAAAGAAGTCTTTTCTCCCCTTCAAGTGAGTAATATGTACTTCATTCTTTCACAGCAGGATCAGCACCTATTACAACAAATACTGCCCTGCAAATGACTGTGGATGCTACAACTCATATTTTATGCTAGTAATATGGACAACTTTATGACCTGCCTGACAGTATGCTCATCTCACAACCTTCTGCTCCTGTGGTGCTGATCACTGGTAGAAGTAGGACAAGATGAACTGGTAAATGTGATGTCTTCCAATATATAACCCAAAGTATTTCAGGTTAGACACTGTGTGTTGATTATGTGGAATATTCACAATGAAAAAAAGTTTTCTACAGTAGTTTAGCAATTCAAAGCAATTCCCTGCAGGCTGGCTAAGAATTGCCATCTGCAAACTGAAAGACTTGGGACCAGTTCCAAAGCCCACTGAAAACAATCAGACTTTATTGAGCTTTATTTTGAGTCTACAAAAGCAGCATTTTTAGGGTTACAAGAAGAATCATTCTGTGTTCAAGAAGAAAAAGAACTCTGAAAACATTTTGAAAACATTCCAGCCAGTGATACTTCCAAGAGACTTGGTCTGATCAAACACTCTGCTGATTTGTATTTAAATCGCTATTAAAAAAACATGCTATGGAAGGTATTATTTTTGGATCACAGGTAATAAAACTTAAGGGGAATCCAGCTCTTTAAAGCCCTGTGTCTGTGTGAATAAAATTCAACAAACACAAAAGGAAAGAAAAAAAAGCAAACCTAAACTTTTCTGTACTTTTATTTGAAATCTTTATACCAAGTCAGGCCTCTGCATATACAGGGCTATTTTAAATACTCTTTCTACCAAAAGAAGTGCTGATGACATTTCAGAAGTGATTCCCTTACTGCTGTGCTACAGTTAATGGGCTACTCTTGTGATAACAGCAGCATTGCTTCTAAAAATGTGATGATACTCTGCCGATAGAATACTCTTTCTCTACGTTATGCCTATTGATTCAAAAAACTATACTAAAACAATTCTCCATGGAGCACGGATTTAAAGAAATGGGGCTTAACTGGAGTTTATTCTTAAAAATGACAAAAGAATAAAAAGAGAATATACTAGGAGGGGTAGGCTCTTGACAATCATTTTTTTCTTCTTATTATACGTTATTAATGAATATATAAATATACATCAGTCCCTCCATGCTTACATATATCTGCTTAAAATATCTTCTATATGTATGTGCAAATGTGTGGAAATTTATGTAAAAGTCAAAAGCTGTGAGGAGTGGCCCATTGTCACTCCATTGTATAAGACACAGTAAATATACTAATGGGCAGTCACTTAGAGCCCCAAATGTCTGCTAAGAGTCTAATCTCTGTCTATTCCTAATGGATCAGCAGCAGTTCCATTACAGAAATAAGGATCCCCTCACACATAGCACACGGCAGTCAAACAAACAAGTAATAGATATTTGCTGTTAGGGTAATTACAATACAGTATTTACTACAATCATATTTTTATTTAAAAAAGGAAACAAGTGGCTAGAATTGTCTCACTGGTTATTGTTGCAGAAGACAGACATTCAAAAGTAAACTCCTAAATGAGGTGTACCTAGATCAGATGCTTAGATGAGACACATTAAGATGAGATTCTCAAAAATGCCTACATGACTTAGAAATGCAGTCTCCCCGACTTCAGTTAATTTATGAGTGCCAAATTATGCAGCAAACAGATGAATATATAATTTTCTTCATACAACAGTAATACCTAAACCTCTCTGATATGTCAACAGCATTCATATAGTTAACCTGAACTGCACCACCAATTTTTTTTTCTACACTTATTTCTTTCATAGCTGGAAGATGAAAGTACATTTTCTTTATAGTTTTATGAAGTTCCTCTAAATATAAGCATATTTTTAGTCTCTTACGCCATTTCCTTGTTGCCATTGTTGGCTGTATGCAGCCATTCAGTTCACTTGCTTTCTTTGCAGCTCTTAAGTTCATCATGCATGTTAATTCTTTCAGAAAGTATTTCTGAAATCCTCACTGGAAAGGCAATTTTCCCAGGTGAAATATTAAATGGTACTCTTCAAGACTTCAATAAATATAATATACATATTTAATGCAATATGTTTCAGTAAGCAAGTCACTATAATTTCAATTATTAGTCAGCAACTGGATTACACAAGACACTGACAGTATATTTGAACAATTCCTAATACTTCTGAAATTTAATAGTTACAGAAATTTGAGTTTCCGTTCACCAGCTTGAAAATCCAGTTTAGTGTAGATGGATTCATATCTGATTTTTGAGGAGGATTTGGGGTGGGTTTTTTTCCCTCCAATATTTTTAATATCAGTGTTTTATGGCATTATATTTTGTCTCCTCTACATGCCCTCGCCTAAAACTTTTTCTACATTTTCTGACTGCTATTTGACACATATTAAAAACACTGAAGTTATATTTTCAATCATATCTATTCTTACCTTTCAGTTAATATTACCATTAGAGTTGTTCAACAAGAATTTTCCTCACGTTATGAGGAAATACAATGGTTTCTCAAAATAACAATATTTCCTTATGAGTATTATTACTTCTGTATTGTCTCATCTTCATATCATTGTAGATATATAGTCTTGTAGCTTGTAGGTTTTCTGGACTCAAAGGACTCTATAGTGACTTTTTAACTTCTCTGAAATGAGTTGAGGGTTGGGTTTTTGTGGTAAAACTCCCTGAATCCCCCCTAAAAAATAAATATATTTGATTTTCATTTTTGTAAGGAAGTATACTATGGAACTCCAGATTTTCTTCTGTTATCTCCCACAGGGATAAGGTCTGTGGTTCTTCTTCAGATTGTGTAGTATTACATAAATAAGGAACTTCTGAATATGCCTCATAGTGAAAAAGTGTTCTAGGAGGCTCACTTTCAAAGTGGCATCCATCACTTTCCCAAGGCAGCAATATTTGATCATTTTTAACATAGCTTCCTAAAGAAATGTGGCAGTTGCCATCTGTTTGCTCATCATCAACCTTTCTTTCCTTCCACTTCAATTGTTCTTGAACCTGCAGGCCATTTTGGGTGGAAGTACCTTGAGGTGTCATGGAAATCCACAGGTGGTTAGGGAAAAAAGAAATAAATTATACCACAGGGAAGGAAAGCTCTTAATGACTCCACAGAGTCGTGAGCAAGGGCAGCTGGTGTGTGTAGGCTTTTGGGCTCATATAGGGCTCTGGCTCAGGAGCCCGTGTGCTGCAAGCTCCCTTCCCAGGTGGCAGATGCCATTGACCCTTGGAAGGTGCAGTGCAGTGATAATGAGAAACTATCCAAAACAGGATAACTGGGAGTCCTGGGAAAGAAAGCTTTAAGGGAGATGTAACAGAAATCCCTAGGAAACAGCCCTGTATCCGTTTTGCTATTCATGGCCCAGCTTGTTAATATGCAACATTCAAATTATTTTGTGTATATGTAACATTGTCATGAGAAGAGGGACAACTGCTACATTTTACTTATCATATTTCTTCGGCTCACACTCATTTTGGGGCTGGTTGTCTGTGTCTATTTTTGTACTGCAGGTTGTTAGGCTAGTGTAACAAATCAATGCTTTTGACTTGTGTGTTGAATTTTGAGCCAGGTTTTGTATTTAGTTGGTATGCTTACAATGTTCCACATGTGAAAATAGGCCCTTTTCCTCTGAAAACTTGAGGTGCCTCATTTACTTCATCAGTCCTGTGCAGTGCAGAAAGTTCATGGAAAATGTGATAAGCTCCTCTAATGTGGAAAAGATTAATAATAATAACAACAGTAGCTATTATTATTATTTTTTCCCTGTAATTATGATTCAGAAAAAGATCCTAATCAATAGCAATGTTTTAAAAGCAGAATGGTAGGCCTTAGTAACTGCTAAAATAAGATATACTGCTTATTAGGTAAGAGAGAGGATCTAAAAATAAGATGCAATTGCCAGGGAAAAAGCTCAATTTCTGAATCGCATTACTGAAAGAAGAAAGATGCATTAATGTGACTAGTTTCAGAATCATGTAATATTCTTCCTGTGTTTAGCAGACAGCTAACTTTGGACTGCAGCATTTTAAATGAATTTAAGAGGAAAGTTGATATAATTCTTAATATATCTCATTTATTGTACAACAGGATGATGCTCAGTTCATATAGGTTTCTAGCAGGCTTAAGTCCAACAGGGTAACAATCTGTATTTACATACAGTTAATGATCTAGCTGAGAATAACTTGGACTTTTTGTCTGAGCAATTTTGTTGCTGTCTGCACTTTTCTTCAAGTTCAAAGCAATTGCTCTTGTAGGGAATCAACCTCTACTTCTGTTCTCTGCTGTACTGCACGTCTACTGCAAGTTCAGTTTATGTTATGGCTCTTGGAGACCTTTTATTAAAGTATTCTGAATTAGGAGTTAAATATTAATCTGCAAACTGTAATGAGCCCATTCACATATGAATTTCTGTTCTTCCTGATTACTCAAGGAGGAAATAATTTATGCTTCATACTGCTTTATTTGTAGAGAAAGGAATCTAGAAGACTTCCAAACCTAGCTACCACACATGAGATGGGACTTCTGAAAGACCTCTGCACTGGGCTGCTCTGTGGAAGTGGTAAAGAATTGCTATTGACCTCAGCAACAGAGCACTTTCAGAAGCCGCAGCTGTGACTGAAAGAGCTTGTAGTCAGAAGTTATTGGATAGTTCTGGTTTCTTCAACCAGATCGGTGCCCCAGTGTGCAAAGCGCTATAAAGACAAAGTGAGCCACTTCCTTAAGGGCCTTACAGCTAGAAAGGACTTTATTGACAGAAAGCACATCTTAGAGTTTTAAAGTCTCAATGTCAAATCCAGCAAAACAGAAAAAAGTGGAAAGGATAGCAGTAATAATTCAATGCAGATACTCAAGTTGTATGTTCATTTAAGTACTGTTGGCAGTCTTACTTTTCTGCTTTAAAAATGTAGTAGTTGGAGCTACACCCAAAACAAAGAACTGTTCTCTGAAATAAAGAGCTTTTTCAGCTCTGGGGCTCACCTCAAGGAGTGGGGCTAGGTGTTATAGAAAGACCTGAAATATTTCTGTAACAACGACTAGGACTCTGTAAAAAATATTTTTTATTGGATCCTTCAGCATAGAAAAGCATTATTTAGAAATTTAAAAAACTGATCTATTGACATTATCTGATGCACAGAGTTGGCAAATCCTCCAATTTCTTGCCCCAGAGTGGGTTATTTCATCTGTACTTTAAATGCTATGGCATGATTCAGGAGAGTGGGGCGTCAGCCT
Organism: Tringa tobata; assembly: GCA_033628505.1. Taxonomy (NCBI): domain Eukaryota; kingdom Metazoa; phylum Chordata; class Aves; order Charadriiformes; family Scolopacidae; genus Tringa; species Tringa tobata. The sequence goes on along the minus strand of JAHREE010000367.1, from coordinate 4,487,368 downwards.
GAATGGTCAGATGGCCCCACAGCTGAGACTTGTGCCATATTGCCTTAATTTAGCAGCAAAGTAAGTAGTCATGTCAGTGGCATTTTTCAAGGGAGAGAGGAGAAACAAGTGGGAGAAAGCAGGTGCACGCTGAACTGGGGATAGTCTTTTGTGAGCAGCTCTCTGAGGTTAGATCCCAAGGGACCAGAACTCCTCTTGGCCTCCTCTATCCACGTGTATTCCTCAGCACAGCTGCTGATAATACAACTTATGGTGTCTCTCCCTCTTATGTGGTATACTCAGCATTATCAAGGGATTCAGAAATCAGAGGTTAGATTTTCCAAAACCAGTTTTGACAGTTTATGGATTCGGCATAAATCTCTCTCTCTTTCAAGTAATAATTCTTTGGGAATATTTTAGCTTTTTGAATTTTTAACTTTATAGTAACACAAGCCCAACTCTGTACCATCGAGTCAAGGTACTCTTTTACTTTAGAGTTAGATAACATTCTCCTATTTCTAGAAAGTATTTTCATGTTCAGATATTAAAAAATTACTGTTCTTTGAAGATAAATGACTTGATACTGTGTTTGTCTGGATTACATATTAATGAGACAGAAACCTTATGTTTGGTCTATTTAGTAAGGAAGAAGTCAAGTCATGGAGTCTGAAAGATCCCCATTTTATGCATGGACACAACCATGTAAAAATAAATTACTTCACAGAACTCTTTGTTTTTTAGTTTTGATGATAACATAGCTTATGAACCCAAGTTTGAAATTGAACACTTAATAAGTATGGATTCATGGATGATGAATTTTGCATTAGTCCAGTCAACAGGTTAGTCTAAGAAGTGAGGTCAGAGGTAGTATTTTGTTTAGATTAACAGAAATACTTTGCACACCACTCACCTGAAGATGGAGCTTGAGTGGTTCTGAATATATATGCAAACCATAACTCGTTTCACAGAACAGTGATTGATAACTTTCTGTTTGCACTTTGTATAGGGAAAGAAGCACCACCTTAAGTTTATTTAGATTCTAGTGGCAGAAAAATGAAATCTATAAACAAACTTTCTTTCTTTAATCTTCCTCAACTACTCTATGCTCCTGGGTGTTTTACAGATCCTTATATAAGACTCCTGTAATTATTGAACTGTTCTTTTGACCTGATTGCTTGAAGGATATTGGATTTCTGTTATCTGCAAATGGAGATTAGCAGTCAGATCACCTGAAGTGCTAAAACACTGCTAATTTTTTTAAAAGGATTTATTACAAAATCTTTTTTCTTCCCTACCTTGGGCTTCAGTATCCATATTTAACTCATTGTAGTATCTGTTCAGTGTAATTCGAGGATGACATTCCCGGGGTAAAATTTTACTAAGCACTCATGTCTGCAGTATAATGTTTTAAACTAACTGGTATATCTGAAAAACAATAATTTTATAGTTGGATAATTACTTTGGTGCCTAATATTATGATTTCAAGTAATTAGAGCATGTTCTTTGTGGCTGCTGTTTTCTCTTTATTTTGGTGTCCACTTTCTTAAAGGACTGCACATCCTGAATCTCAGAGTACTCTCTGAGGACCCGGTTTTATCTCTTATCTTTAGCTTCCAGCTTTCAGGTAGAGCTATTGATTTCACAGTTCCCAGCCACATGGTAGGGACTATGAGGACCTAAAATTACTGACATTGCCTCCAGTGGCACCACTTAAAAAGTAGGGTATACCTACTTGTGATAGGCTTGGTCCTAATCGTGCCTTTTCTGATCTGTGCCCCCAAACTATTGTCCCAGATTCCTAATTTTCTAGGATTGTAGGAGCAGAAATGTGGGTATCTGTGGCAGCAGAGTAACAAACATGGAATCATGGAACTAGTGGCCAAACTGAGAAAACAGATGTTTCCTTTCCCATTTTTGGTGAAAATGAAGAGAGTCCTAAGTGCTCTTTTGCTGGAATTTGAAGCTCATGAACATTTACTGAGTTTGTGAATGAGAGCCTGGGCTTTGACCTCAGAATCCAGAAAGCTTTCATTTCTCTTTTTTGTATTCTCATGATTACAATTTATTCCTTTTATTTTTTTTTTTTTTTATGAAATTTTGGACAAAGAAATTCGATATTTTCCTTTTGTTAAATGCAAGACTATTCCTAGAAATTGCCTCTTAGGATACAAAGTGATACCTACCTCTCAATTAAATAAAAATCCTTTCTGACAAAAATGAAGAGTGGGGAGGAGCAGGGAGAGGAAAAATAAAATATTATAAAATAATTCTCATTTCTACATATGCAATAAAAGTACTAGACACTATACTTGTAATAAAGAGACAAGCATGTGGGGAGGGAAAGGGTTGTTAAGGCCAGTGACCTCCACAAAGAATGAAGATGATGATTGCAAAACTTTATCTACCCAGTTCATAAATCTTCTTCAGCCTCTGCTGTACAAGCCCGAATGAAAACATTTTAGGCAAAGCTTTAAAAGAACCTGGAGAACTGTACAAAAATGCCAAGAATTGGATTAATTGGCATAATACAAGGTGGCTGGGCACAGTTGGGGAAAGTGTCAGTGTAGGGAGAATCCCCACCAAGTAAGACTGTCTGTGCAATTAGCTATCTGAACTCTAACCCTTCCAGAATAATTAATGAATAACAGAGGGGATCAAGACAAAGACACAAAGTGATTTGGTGGGTGCTAGCAAGTAATACATCAAAGAATGCTGGTAATTGGCCCTGTGGCTTTCATTCTTTGCCCTATTTCTTTCAATTCATTGACTCAAAATAATGGGTTCAGGTTCATTATCAACAGGTTTTAGCTGCAAGAGCACAACACTTCAACAAAGCTATGATTGTAGCAGTGCTGGTGGTTAAGTAAAAAGTTGTAGACTGTAGCACACTCCCTTGAAAGGGAAAGTAGCAGCATAGTCATAGGCTTTGTCTTACATGAAACCGTTGGTATTCACGAATTTGCTCTGAGTTTTCTAAGACTTGGTGTTCACTGAGGTTACAATGCTGGAATACAGTTGGTATGGGCAGGTATGTATAACTCCACTTCAAACCCTATTATAGCAGTAGCATCTATATTCTGTTCCTTCAGCTGTAAGAAATGAAATAGAATTCTTGACATCATGTGTCACATGTACATGACATTATTTGCATACTAATGGAGACAGTTTAGAGGTTTCCCCCACACCCGTTTTGGAGACATTGCAGTAAAAGGAAAGTTGATTATTTTTAATCCAAAAAAATATCTTTCTGATCTGCAAAATTTTACTAGAGGGCTTGAGGGGTTTTTCAGCAAAATTAGAAATGGAATCTCCACTGTTCTGTTTTGTTTTTAGTGTAAATGCTGTCATAAGATGTTCATTTAGCTGATGAGGATGTATTTAATTCATTAGAATAGCTTTTCATAAAGAATAGAAAAAGAAGCAGAATATTAGAACAGCCCTCTTCAATGGGTGAAGGATGTGTATTTTTGCTCCGCTGTTTCACTTTGCCATCATTGTTCCTCCCTATTTACGGGCTGTAACATATGTTGTTTATTATTATGTTACGATTACATTCAATACAATTGCTTTTATGCTTAAAAAACTATATGGTACTCTGGTTAAAAACTGCCCTTTTAGTTTATTTTTTGAGAAATATTAGAAGTACTTTAGATTTTAGACGCATGCTTATGAGCACAAATGAATATAAAATTATTTTTCTTTTAAGGTGGGATGCTATTTTGAATTTGGTTTCATAGCAAATATGTGAATTGCTGTAAATATTTAAATCATCAATTTGTGCTTCATATTCATAAGGAAAATACTCTAAAAACTTCCCATTACCTCTGACAAGTCTGTTAGGAGGTAGTTGCTGGTGCAAGTATTAGCTGCCTAAGTGTTACAGGTCAGATCCTGATCTCCATTTTATCACTGAATTTTTGAAATAACTTGAACAAAATTTATGCAGATTTCGATTTCAAGATGACTGTATTTTGTAAATGTGAAATCATAAAGTAGAACCTTGAATAATAACAGTTAGATAAAAGGTTTTTGGTACAACTTGTGGTATTTCTTTTTGATCTTAGTCATGTTTCTGAGAATAACAATTATGTATGAGATATTAAAATAAAGGTATGATTTACCTGTATAAATACAGCTATAAATATGATGCATGACCAGCGGCCTCCCAGCCTTTAAATGCACTCACACTGTTTAAAATAATGTTGCCACCAGTTTTTGTGGAGTATTCCTTTTTTATTGTATTCTATGACGCAGATTCATCCATTAGAATACTTGCCTTATCCATAACTTTGTCCATGCCATGGACAAAAATATTCTGTTTTGGAAAAACTTTGTTAGCACATATTCTAAATTGAATGGTTGTTTTGATAAATTGTAAGTAAGATTTCTTAGACTTTTTAAAAAAAATTAAACATTGCTATTAGGACACTGCTTAGCACTGGGAACAATGCTGCAAGCCTAGTGTGGCAAAGCTGTAAGTCAGAATGTTTGCTTTCCCTCCTCCCTGATTCCACTGCTTTGGGTAGAGATTCCTTGTGTAAATCTCAGCGTGACTTAGATAATATATGAAACAACTTGAAACAATTTCAGGATTGTCATTCTTTTAAGTTCAAATTCTAGTTCTCATGGAGGCTTTTCATGGCACTGAGGATGTCTTTTCCATTTTTTCACATTGGGACATGGATGCCATAAATATATCACCTTCACAATAATTAATGTTAAAGGTGGCAAAAAACCACTTTGTAAACTGCTCCTTATTTATACATCTCTGTATTTATTTTAGTTTTGCCACTGTTATATGTTGTTAAATTAAATTTAAAAAATCACCTTATATTATGAAAAGCCATACTCACAGTGTCTTCTGTCACACATATAATTCAAGATTCTGAATTGACAAAATACTGGTTGATCTTGTCCCACAGGTTCTCATACTTTTTCAAAAAGTTGCTCCTCTTTTTGTATAATTTTACCTTCAAGTGAATAACAAGACTTTGGGAGAGAAGGAAAATCGTTATTAAAAATACACACAGACTTGATCAAAATAACTTTGATGGCTAGAATGATGAGAACAGTCATTCTCTTCCTTTGACAGGTATTTTTTGGTCTGAGATTTGAGGGCACTGATATTGATTTAGAAAGCTCTGTGGCTCAATTTTAAGTGAAATGTAAAACTTTTCCATTTTCTCACCTATCAACCTCCATAAAAGAGCAGCTGCTCTTGCAGGGAAAAGCGCTATTCTCAAGTTGAGTGTCGCAATGCATTTGTGATGTGGGGCTTATCTAAACAGCTTCCCTTTCTCTGGAAAGACAGTCTATCTTTCTATCTTTATTTAGGGTAGGAGTTCTGATTGTATCAATGGGATACAAACCTGGATCCCAGGCTGGGATGTGGGATCTGGACCCCCCTGAGGGTATCCTTCCCAGCAGTTACCCCCCGATTTTATCCTCTCTCCTGGAAATGACAACAGGGGAAGGCTATTCCACGCTCCCCTTCCTCGTCTCCTGCAAGCAGCTGCACCCCTGGCCCTGACATCCACTCCTCCTGTCCAGAGAAACAGCAGCAAGCTGAATGTGCCCTGGCAGTTGCTTGGACCACAGAATGTTTCCCAGAAAAAAATGGGGAGTTCATACTTTCTACCCCTGATGATCAAATTTACTCTTATATACTGAAAATGGACTAGATTTGATAGCAGAACTAACCATATATGGGAAAGGCAGAGGAAGAGGAGCTGAAGGTCGGTCCTGTCTCTCATGTGCTCAGTTCCTCTCTTTTAGTGAGAACAGGAACAACTCCAGGCTTTTAAGGATGCTTAGCAGATGAGAATTAGAATATACCCCGTTGCGTTGCTTTCTAATAGAAAATGCATGAAGGCTGCAAAGGAGAGGGGAGTCTTGGTTGCTGAAGGTCAGTTCCCGTTTCAAAGGCTGACCTCCTTTGAAAAGAGGTCTCTCTGCCTAGTGTTCCCATAGGAAGGGACCCAGGGGCTGGATCCACGCTGGCCTGCGGTCAGGGAAGTGCTGAGCTTCTGTTCAAGTCACTGTTCCCAAAAAAAAAGGCATTTCAGCTTACCTTTAGGTGTCTTTGACTGAAAACTGGATGCTTTCTAAAATAGGGTCTTCGTTTGGCTGATATTATGTGCTTGAATATCTCAAAGGCTGTAAACCAAGCGAAATCCAGATTCTTCTTAGATGATTTTTTTGTTTTCATTTGGTGTGGTTTCATTTGGCCTGTTATCTACTGCACAGTGCCTTACCAGGACTATTAGTAAAATATGGGCTAAAGGGGTCTGCGAGAGAAAATAATATTTTTTCAAATTTTTAGGTGCCAGAAAGGGAAAAGCATAGGATGGCCTTAATTTGACTCAGGGTGTGCAATCTGTGTTTCTGAATTTTATCCCTAAACTGTGCTATATACCAATTTTATTGCCAAATCTCTCAAAGATGATAATATTTACCAGGACAAAGTCTTTTGAGATTCTTGGGTGAAAGATATTTGTAGCAGGGAAATATGACAATAATGACATTTTAATTTAATTATTTTTCTAACAATAAGAAAAGGAAATGTTGATAGCTTGGGGAGGGGAGTGAGCTGACCTCTGTTATCAATAATGTTTGTACTTTCTCACAAAGTGCATTTCTTAAACAAATGAATAAGGAACCACCTCTGGATCTCAGGGAGAAGTGTGGCAGGGTGCTGGAAGGTGCAAGGATGCTGAACAAAGAGTTCTGATCAGCTATTTCTTATGGAAATCAGTGAGGTGAGAGCCAGAAACAAAAGGGAACACACAAGGAGAATGTATTAGATATCGTATCTGCTATCGTGTCATTGGACAACCAAAAAGAGAGTGACTAGTCCATCTCTCCTCTCCTCTTTCTGTTAAGGGCAGGCCTTCCTTTTCCTTTTGCCACCCTGATCTCTTCCATGATGGTTTTCGTATTACCTGCCAGAATTTTCTCTGGTCCAAACAGGTTTTCTCATGAAAAAACAAAAACAAAAACAAAAAACTTCTGTGAAGGTTGGCCTGTTTGCAGAGCTTTGAATCCATTTCAGCATTTCAAGTGCCCCACGGGGAGCTAGGCTGTCCCTGTCTAGAGCAGACAGAGCTCAGGTGAAGGCAAGAACAGGTCTCACAATTATTTTTTTTAAGTTTTGCAATTCTGTGAGAATTGCAGTGACATCTTCAGCAGCTTTAAGAGAAAGCAGTTTCTGTGTCCAAGGTTGACAGTGTCCAAGTATTTTATTTCCTCCTGATCGTTTTGGCCCTGTATAACTTTTGCCATGTTAGATGAAACCTTTACCCTAATGTTACATGGAGAATAGTACAGTGTAAGAGAAATGGGTGTTTCCTAAATACGACTCCGGGATGTAACTCCTACCTTTGAAAGTATTTGAGTCTGAAGATTCAAATATGCCCATCGCAGTTACAGGAATTATAAAAACTGCGTTTAAAAGAGACAAAATTACCTCCCTCAAGGTTTTAGCATACAGGCACTACTTTAAGAAAAAAAAAAAAAAAGGCTTAGGGGACTTAGTGTGATTTCAAGTTATTCATAATTTGGAAGAAATCATTGCATTACAAGAGCCTATCCTGATTACAGGACTTTTTAATCTCAATCCAAGATAAATATGTCTTCAACACCACATACACCTGAGTTGCCCTTTTAAGTACCCAAAACCTTGATCCATATTCAGGGCTTTTTTTCTTGAGTCTCCCTGCTGTGATGAAAGAGTCATCTCATCTTGTATTAATTTTGTCTCGGTACACGGAATATTATTATGCTATAGCTTTTGGGGCAGGTTTTCTTGTATATTTCTGAGAATTTTAAAGCTGTTAAAGTAATAGCTAAAATTTTCACCTCACTTCCAAAAACCATGTTTTGTTTGTGAGAGGAAGGTGGTGGTGCGCAAACCCTGCTGCGAGCAGCTGTCTTTAACAACCATCGAAAGTCAAATATAGAACCAAATTTCTAGTAGTTCCTTAAGAGGCGAACCTTGTCCCCACCCTTCATGGGAAGGGAAGTAGGATCTGTGAAACCCCCCCCAGCACTTGCATCTCTCGGCATTACTGACCTCCAGCTGGCCGGCCGCGTCTGCCACCCGCACTATGAGTAAGGACCTGGGGTGAGTACGGGGACAGGCAACCACCTGCCTCCAGGGACCATTCTGCTTCTTGGAAGTGGGGACAAATAGCTAGCAGGGTCTAACCTGGGTTCAGTGACCACAGGAGCGGGTGCATGGCCTTGCAGCAGTGGTGGCAACCCTGGGGAGAGCTGGAGTGCCCATCCCAGCCCAGCAGGCAGCATCCCGCTTCCTGGCGGGAGTGTGCAAGAGCAGCAACTGCACAACAGGGCTTAATTGTGTCCTCATTAATAATCGATTTTAATGCTCCTATTTTAACTGCCATTAAAACTTGCAGTGTATTTTTGTGGCAGGAACTGGTTGGTTAAAACAAAATTTTCAATGCCATCTGGATTTGGACTACATTACAATTAAACTATTGTACTTCTATAGCCGTAGCATTGCACCATAGCTAACTGGGTTTAAGTTAGACCATTAACTTAATAAACTGCTTTCTGAGGACACAAGAAGATTTCATTTCCCTGTTTTCTAAAATTGAATGTGTTGTACTATATAAAACAGTACATCCTCTTTACTGCTTATTTACACAAAGCTTCTGTTGAATTCAGAGGAAGCTTTGCTGGCAAATTCAGAGGAAGACTGCATTCAAATAATATTTACTTCACACCACACTTTTCCATTATGCAGTTTACCCCTTCCCCTCATCTATTTTATATTTAATTATGAAATAATTCTAGAACTATAGGGACTTTAATAATCATGTATGTACAGATGTTAAGTCCATGTATATAGATGTATAGACAGCTATATTCATTCATAATTAAACTCTCCACCATGAAAATTTGATTCTAAATATAAACAATTTGACCCCAAGGGAAAGGAAAATAAAACTCACTGATCTAAGGAAGAAAAACAATAATGCCCTTCTGTCCCCCAAACCTATAATTACTATGTGGTATCTAAAGAATTTAATCATACTTGGTCTTTTTGCCTCCATGGTCATGGACAAATCTCTCAAATTCGGATGTCCAAAATGTAGATGAATTTTCAAAGCCTGGAAGTGATTTAAGAGCATGGTCTACAATAGGATCAGTGGAGACTGGCATTCTTGAGTCACTTTTTTGTTTCTCACAAGAATATCCTGAATGTATAGTTTCATGTCAAAGTCAATGTGCTCCTTGCAATGCTGAAGGGAGCAATTGACTTTTGGAGAGCTATACGCAAAGGTATTCTGGTACTACGGTGGCAGCTGTCAGGACCGAGTACTAATTTAGATGCCTCATTTCAAATCCACATAAATTAAAAAAGCCCTGACTGATATATCCGAAGTCATAGTATAAAGCTGCTCCTCGTTTGCTCTTCTTAGCTGGGTCATTCTAAAAGTTTGACACCTGGGCTAAGCCACTTTTCAGTGTGGGGAAACAAGATGTAACACAGAGCAAAAAACCTTCCTGCTTTAGACATTATCAGGACACAATTCTCTAATTTAATCCAAAACTAATTCTCTGGAACTGACATGCATTTGTATGGAAGAAACATAGGAAAACACCAAAAATAAATGGTAACAAGGTTAGATTTGAAGCCATGCTGTTCTCTTCATATTGACCTACTGCATGTTCCCCAACCTCAAGAATGCCCAACACCTTTGCTGAGTGGAAGAAGACAAATGCGACCACCAGTCTTGGGGAATAACACTTTCTTACTTGAGGTACACTTATGTACTCTGCTCTAGGGTAACTGGTCATGTTGGGTGAATGTAGGTGTGAAGGTGTACACAATTGTAAATGCAAATGTATTTAAGACAACGAAGGTGCAAATTAGAAGTTTCTAAACCAGGTCAGTAAAAGGCAAGGGTGCCCTTGATCTGTATTTTGCTGTGGTGTGTTGTGTTTTAATCCATCACTCTAAGTTGTTTCATGTTGACAGAGTTGTACTTCCAGTGCACAAGACAGTAAATTTCCCTAGCATTTGCTTTCCCTGCACCAGAAGAGAAAGGGAATATCTCTATGAGGATCCTTCAGCACAAATATATGAGGGTTGTGTCACCGGAGTGCTGCAAACCCACCTTGAAGTGGTGAGCAAGTGGGCAGAGGCCCAGATTTGTTTCAATGATCATTCTCTTTTTGGCAATTTCTTGGGGCTGTGCCCGTATGTTGCCCATCTAGACGATAAGTTATCTGGGCTGGGCAGTGTTGTGGTCACATCTGTCTGTAACTGGCCTTGTTCCAGTGGGACAGATTCTGCTGAGTTGTGAAAGCAGTGGTAGCAGCACAGGGCTGCAGGCTGTTGTCAGCACAAGCCTGGGAGCTGAACAAACTCTTTCCTGCAAGCGATAATTATACCACGGTTCAGTAAAGAAGGGGTTGCAAAACCAGGCACAGCCAAGCACAAAATAACCTTGCTGATCAAGCAGCCATGCCCATTGGGACCTATTAACTTTTCATCTTGGCAGAGACTATATAGATGTGTTCAAAACCTGTTGGTTTGATGTTTCTTCAGGAAAAAATTAAGTGTGGACTAAGGGGAAGCTGCTTCTCAAGTCTTAGGTGACAGATACTGTGGGAAATACTTGCTGTTTTCCTCAGTTACACATGATGTTTCAAAGCCTCCCTTCTTCAGAGGGAGCTGCTCCCCTTTGCAGAAGTGGAATCCCCCTCTTTGCCTCCCTGCACGGCTGGATGTGCTGCAAAGGCTTTAGGGGATGAACTAAGATACTACGGCACAAAATAATTTTCCCCCTTTTGGGTGTTTAATGGATTGTGACTTTGAAATAAAAAGTAAATCTGCTCAACTAAAGCAAATCCAGTCAAATTTAGATAAAACTTTACTTAGGGTTGTATTAAACGTCTAGATGGCCACACTGGCTGTAATAGAGACTGCTCTTATGTCTATATTCAAAAGTTGTATGTCTTAGCCTGAGCTGCTAGTGCCAGGTTGCCTTCACAACAGAGGAGAGAGCTCAGGAGACCTCTGTGCAGTCCCCAGTTAGCTGTCTATGGTCATTGAGACAAACCACCTCCTGGAGATTTCTCTCCTGTATGAGGATCATCTCAGGTAGAGATGTCTAACTTTGAAGCGTCTAAACTTTGGCATCCTGTCAGGTAAAAATGTATGGCAAGAAATAGGGCTTGCCTTGAAGAATTTATCATTTTTCTAGGGAAGGCAAGCAAAAGAGGAGCAAAAGAAAATCACAGAAAAGTGGTAGGAATTAGTCAAAGTGACCTAGCCCCTCAGCCATTGCATGAGACTACACCCTTGCTATCCTGAGACAAAATTCTTCACCATATATCCTGAATCCATTTTAATCTAGTATATACAACAATTTTTTTGCCACACTCTTCTGAACTTACTTGTTAAGTTAGTCTTAAGCAATAGCTGAAAGCCTCTGGGTGGGGAAAGGAAGAAGGAAGGATGAGACTTCTCACACTTCACAGCCTAATCCGAAAAAGGAAGTGCTGAAAGTTTTGCAAGACAATCAGACCCTCAAAATAAGGTTTAGCCTGTTTTGCAGCCAGTTTCAGAGCCAGTTTTGTGGATGCAGTAAGCCAAATGCAGTTTCACTGCAAAACAGTTCAGGAACAGACTTTACTGCAGCTGTTCTCACTTGTACTGATTTGAAAATGGCCAAATAAACAAGAGAAACTGTATTTTTTCTAATGATTTGATAAACTGATGATGACAGTGCTGTAAGTGGAAAGTAGCAATCTATAGGACATGGGTTATGGGTTGGAACTGTGGCAATACCTTTCACATCACTTTGTACTCTTTCTCATCTTAATTTTCATTGGCTAAATGTAATCAATTTGCATTATAAGCATGAAATATTATTCTAATTTTGTTTTTTGCAGAAATGCAATTGCTATATCTGCAACATAGATGGTATTTGAACGTAAATACAAGGGGTTAGCATACAATAGTGACAGTCTTTGACATTAGATGTGTTCCATGCTGGGAAAAAAGGGAGGAAAAGCAGAAACAAAATGAAAATAGTTTCAACACCAGACAATTCACCAATCAACAGAAACATGGATGAGATAGCAGACTCAAAAGGTGAGAATTAGGAATGATTTGGAGAATGAAATAAAAAGAAAGATGTTGATTTAATTTAAAAATATCAGCATTCCAGATGTTTACTGAAACAAAATTTAACCTGTGAATCAAGTAAATTTTGCCTCTGCATTCTAAAATGAGTCTTCTAAGGAAAAACTTTTATCTTAACTTTCCTAAATCTTCAGTCTCTGGGCTTAATACCTATTAAAAAAAAAGTCTAAAAATAAGACAGTGAAATGTAATGACTTTGAGCAATAATGGCATGACTCAGACTACTTTTTCTTAGAGTCCACTGTCAAGTTAAACTAAGGGTGGCCTCTGTTCAGTTTTAATTGCTAATGTTAGGCTATCTTTCTTGCAGAACTTTGGTAAAGACAGCTGAAATTTTGGTTGTATAAATTATGATGCCATATAAACTTTAATTAAAGAGATCCAGATACTCAGCTACTATATCTCAGGATTTAATGAAATGAGTTATAGCAAGTCATGATCTCAGCTAATGTGACCGGCATACAAGGATGGGGATGGTCATTTACCTTACTCATATGAGATAACTCTAAGACCATATAATTGACAGCATCTGTAGCTCGTTGGCATTAATATATTTAATTATGATAAAACAAAGCCTTTCCACTGCAGTGTGGGAAATTTTCAAGTTCTTTTTCTATAAAAGTTGCAGGACTTTTGGGGTAACAAGATTCCCACTACTGGTATGTGGGAGCTCGAGATCCCACTCAAGGAGGGGTGTCTTGAGGTAGGTGGTGATGATTGTGAGGCTGCTACCACAAAAAGAGGAGCTGGTTTCAGTCTATTTAGGGAACCACAGGCAGCTGTGATTGACTCTGCCATGTGTCTCTGGGCTTTTTTCTGCTCCCTCTCAGAGTTGATGCTGTGGGGGTTGCTGTTCAGAGAACTATGGGCTGTTCAGCAGGTGGAAAGTAAGTTATTCTTTCTGAAAAGGTTCACTGAGAAAAGCCAGAACCTAAATACTGGCTGTGACCCCTCAGGGGTAAATAATTCTGGAGGTACCTGTGGCTCTCACAGGTAAAGGGAGTGTATGTTTTACCTTAGTGCCTGCGGATGCTTGGTCAGGTCTGCAGCTTCTTGTGCTTTACAGTGAAGTTCTTGAAAGAACCAGTTATAAACACAGGATTTTTAATTAATCTTTATAGCTACTAACATGGTAACAAGTTGAAATATTCCTACTTTTTAACCAAGCTGAATTAATCAATTTTGTCTTTTTCTTTGATGCACATGACTCTTGTTCATTCTGCAAAATGCTCAAAGGGTTAAATTAAAGATGAAATAGAACATGGTAGCATGCAGGAGGGCCTCTCCCTCCTTCAAATCATATTTAAATGATAAAAAGCCTTTCTACAGGGTTAGATCCAAACTGTGGATTTCCTGTTATATTTAATAATGTAACCTCATACATAATGATAAAACTTAATTCTTGTAAATTCAATTTTTGGAATTACTGTAATTATTTATGTCAGTAAATAATTGAAACAATTTGTTTTCTGTTTGTTCAAATATTGTTTAAAGTTGACTATTTTTATGCACATTTTTCTACCATTTTTTTACAGGACTTTAATTTTAAAGATCTTCTTTCATGTTAATTCTATTGAATTCATTATTTTTCTCCACATTACTATTTCTGAATTCATACCCTTGCAATTAGAATTATTTTAAATGTTAGCTGAGGAGAAATTATGTTACATTTGTATGTTAGAGAGTTGTGCCAAGAGCATGTGACAATGAGGATAATCACAATTTCATATTTGGAAAATGTCAACAACTTTATTAAATGAAATTAAATAAGATAGCTTCAAAGAAATACATATTCAGCAGCTACTGAAAGTCTGGAGTGGTAGTGCTTTTTTTCTCCTTTTTGTCAAAGAGGTGCAAGGACAAATGTCAAGGAAATTAAAAATATCATATAAATGTTGTTATTTAAGGTTTTTGAACACAACTTTATATGCCTGTGGAATTCATCAGTACAGATGTGCAGGCTTTATGCAAATATAGAATATTCACAACTGAATGTTATGGAACATTAAAGGCTTTGGAGAGTTCCTATTCAGAACTTTCTATTTCACCATTACTAAATTCCAGCTGGAATTTCCAGTCACTAACTTTCAGCTTAGTGAATCCCATGGTTATTTGCATTGTCTGTATGGCTATTCTCATGATTGTATAATTTCCCTTTCTTTTCCTGAATACATGAAAATGGTCACTGTTTGAGACAAGTAGATAAGTTGTACTATTTTTTTTAATTTTTATGTTTGTTTAAGGTGCCTAAACTGAGCCTGATTTGTCCAAAAAATGTAGGAATTCAAGGCTAAATGACCAAACAAAACTCTAATTAGAGATGTGTATATATATATTAAATTCATGAGACAGGATTGAAACACAGATCCACAATGGTGCTTATATTTACATATTTTTTATATTTAGGAATCAGTTTTTACTGGCTTGCACAAAAATTAAGTATTTTAAAAGGAGTGATCCAAATGGGGAACAGAATAGATGGGTTTGATCTGATGATGGGACATTGCCTTTCAAATTACACTAAAGTCTCTAGAAAATATAATTACAAGTGATAGAAGTGAAACTTCAATTACTGTTATAAAGACAATGATAACATGATGCGATAAGAACTAATAAATTGCTTAACTATTGCAATCCTCATAAAAACTAGCAGTGGGATTGAAAGCTTGCATAAGAGCTGAACAAAGCCGGGTAGTTGCTGTGTGTAGTATCCAGAGGAATTTTCATCAGTCTGCATCAAACAGCCACGCTTCTCTTTGCATGGTAAAGATCAACACCCGACTCCTCTTTCTGCTGACTCTCACCTTTCCTTAAAGTACTTGTGTCTGTACAGAACATGAAGCTGCTACCTGCACCCAGGACAAAGGAGGGTCAGAGACTCATCCTGACTTTGTTCTCCTACAATGGCCTTTGTGCTCTGACTTGAATGTCAATGTTATGTTTTGTTGTTGTTGTTTTAAAAGTGTCTGTATTATCAGGCTGAGCAGGATTAAGCCAAACCAAAATCTAATGAGTACTAACATGCAATTCATGTTACAGGTCACTTGAATCTATGAGAGTTAGCATGCTAATTAATTTAATTTTGACTAAGAAATTCAAAGCATACTCCCTAGGTTCATGAACAGACATTTAGGATAGCAGAAACATGTATTTAATGCTAGCTTCACATACCATGTCTGCACATGGCTTTTAATGCCTGAGCTAAGATTGTCTTATGTCCAGACTTCCCCCTCTAACTTCACACTTAGAAACTGAGGCAGAATTGTTCCTGAGAGCAGTTACTGTCTACGATGTTTTGTGGCCCATATAGCTTTCCATGGTGGTGATTTTCCATACTTGTAAGAAGCAGTTTGAATGTCCTAAAGAAAAGGTGAAACATAACTCTCAAAGGACATGAGTAATATTTTGCTCCATTGCATGTGTGAAGTGCGTTGATTTGTCTCGTGGGCTGCATCAAAAGGGTGGCCAGCAGGTTGGAGAGAGGTGATTCTGTCCCTCTGCCCTGGTGAGACCCTACTTGTAGTACTGTTTTGAGCTCTGGAGTCCTTCGTACAGGAAAGACATTGACCTGTTGGAGTGGGTCCAGAGGAGGGCCACAAAGATGATTAGACAAATGTAACAACTTTCCTATGAAAAAAGGCTGAGAGAGTTGGGGTTGTTTAGCCTGGAGAAGAGAAGGGTCTGGGGAGACCTTATTGCAGCCTTTTGGTACTTAAAATGGGCTTACAAGAAAGATAGGGACAGACTTTTTAGCAGGGCCTGTAGCAATAAGACAAGGGGTAATGGCTTTAAGCTAAAAGAGGGAAGCTTTAGACTAGATATAAAGAAGAAATTTTTTATAATGATGGTGGTGAAACACTGGCATAGGTTGCCCAGAGAGGTGGTAGATTCCACATCTCTGAAAACAATCCAGGTTGGACAGCACTCTGAGCAAACTGATCTAGTTGAAGATGTCCGTGCTCGTTGCAGGGAGATTGGACTAGATGACCTTTAAAGGTCCCTTCTAATCCAAACCGTTCTATGATTCAATGAAGCAATTTCAGGACTGTTATTTCCATGTGAATCAGTGTCCTGCCCCATGTTTAACATATGCTGAAGACTAGCAGCATGTTGACATCCTGTGAAGATGGAGAAGAAAATCTCATTCCCATTATGGTCTGCTCAATCTGTTCATTAGGATTGTCAAAGTGGCCCTTGAAGTTCTTGTGTCCTGTTTTCACTGGGTAGGAAATTAAACAGTGCTTGACCCACCTCAAAGTGTTGACTGGATGAGGAGTTAGTGGCTCTATGTACTTACTTCAGGGATTTGGGTGTGTTTCATTTAGATATATCTTATGCTTATGGATGCTGGGTTTTGCAGGTTTCTTAGTTGTGACCATGGACTGATTCGTAGGGCTGACTCCTCCTGCCCTGCTCTGAGAGAGCTTTTGTTGTCTACGGAGTCCTACCGATAGAAAAGTGGTGAGAGTGAGCAGGGAGCTGAGCTCATAATTTGAAACACACAAAGGAGGCAGACTTTTGTCTCAATTTGAGGGAAAAGTTAGTGTAGAAATATCAGTAATCATATTAGACCTCACTTTTTCATTTCAGGATATAAAAAATATATGTTGAAGCCAATAAGATTAATTAATATAATGAGATGAGAAACTCAAGTGCATGGAGATAAACTGCAAGACTTTTATTCGGCTTTAAAAGCTCTCAGTGTGTTTGGCTGTCTGTAGGAGGGCAAGAATGAGAAACAGAGGGAAATACATACATATGTATTTATATATTATATATATACTGTCTACACATTACTATTTAAGATTATCATTGCAGTTACACATTCTTTACTGAACAGAAAGATGGGAAGGAGATTTTTTTATGTTATGGTTGAGTAAAGGCCAGGTGTGTTGACCTGCCCTGCAGTTTGGTCACCTCCCATTGGGGGAACTGTTACCAGTGCCATGGTAGAGCTGGATCTGAAAAGAGGGCCTGTACAGGGAGAAAAATTTGTGGGAAATGTCAGAACAAGAGACAAACCCACCAATCATAGACACTTTTATTTATAGATAATTGTTTATTAGACTTTTTCTGTTAATAGGGCATTACATAATTATGTCATTGAAATTTAACTCAGTTCACTCATTCACAAAGAGGAATTCTGATAAGTGTTTAAGATCCAATTAGAAAAAAAAAGATTAATCTTCTGAATGTTCTAAATGTCTGTCTGCTTTTGCTCTGTGCTGAGGGACAGGGCTTTCATTTGGAAGGTAGGGTGGAGGGGGAAAGGGGTAGCAGATGTCTTTGAGTTAGACACTGCCTGCTCAGCTGTATGATACCTACACCTCTTTATGAGGTGTACCTGAATTACGAATTCCGATAAAGTAATAAACTCATCTATACATAAAAATAAATATAAATATAGTCAAACTAATCTGAAAATTAAACACATTCTTTACATGGCAATTGAGGCTGCAAGAGACAGCCTTTTTCATGATCTGCAGCTTATGCACTCTGCTTTCCCTAGAAGAATAGGGCCACACCTAGGTAGGAGTCTGTCACTGTGCCTCTGTATGTTTACCATACCTCTTAGATACATGTGGAAAACATATCACTGTTGATATACTTGTTGCAGGAATGTAAAACTTTACATAACATTTTGGATCTAAACTAATCCATAAATGGAAAACATGATTTTTTTTGGTCTTGGTCTTATTGAGTGCTATTGTTTTAGAATTCCTACATTGACAGAGGCAGTTCTATAAACCTTCTGTAGTTTTGAAAATTTTTCTGCATATATTAGCTAGTCCTTAGCCACATAGTCCTACTATGCAAATGTTGCTTGAGGCTGTGTGGATTGTAGAGGTAAGCCCTGGTAATTGAATAACTGGTGTTCCAGGTGGAGCCTGGGGAGAGATGCAAGTGTTTGTGGCCTCTGGCTGCCTTCTTCCTACATCTGTCTCACTTTCATGAGCAATACAATACCCACAATATTATTTTTTTCTGTTAGAAAAGTTGAACAGTTGGTGCCAGCCTACATAATGGCTGGCTATTATAATGCTGCCTTTTTTTATTAACAAAAGCACTCTAAATATTCATAAAAAGTTGACATTATTTCATTAGCTGTTGCAGGTGTATGGGTAAGCCTACTGAAAAGAGTATCATGCTCTCTGCTGGATATCTGCATGAATGCTTCTAAAACATGAGTTCTGACAAGCACGGAGGACCATATAGCAAGGCATTTAATAGGCAATGAAAGTGTATTCCTCATCTCTCATTCCTGCTCTTTTTCTTGTTAGATCAGAGCTGTATTTATTATTACTTCTTTCATAAATCTGTGAGATCCTAATCAAGATCTCCGGTAGATAGACAGAAATGGGAGTTTGTCAAATTTTTCAGCCTTTTTGACTTCCTCAGTTTTAACAAAGAGGTTTTTATTTATTAGATTTTTACCAGTATTCCAGAAACAGGACTTTCAGAGTTTATTTTGAAATCAGAGTTGCACTCCAGGAGCTCAAAAATTTCCAGTCACATACAAAAAGCAGGAAATCTGCCACACTGTAAAGCTGGTGGTTGATTGTGCCTCCTGAGTAACCTGCAAAGTGGGGCAGAACCTGAAATTTTGTTCTGAGTTTGTGAAATATATAGGGTGAGGATTTTCTGGTATTTCAAAGGCTGCTAGGAGTGAGGTGGCTATTGAGTGTGCTGCGTGCAGCGCAGCTGCATGGATCAAGCAGGTTGCAGGTGGTGGGCTGCCAAGATGCAGGAGGTAGACATAAGTGCTGATGATGGGCTGGAACCCCGTTTCATTCCTTGCTTGTGCCGTACTATCACTCTCCGTGCTGCTACACTGCAATAAATAAATAATAATAAGGTATAATGGACAGCTTTGGCCTGCTGACATTTTGAAGTAATATGAATGAGTGGAGAGCTCGTGATGAGACAGTTAGGATGTACAAAAATCATACTCTATTGGGCTCACGGAAGAGCTATTAGAAAGAAAGAACCATAAATCTGTGCTGTAGGGAGCATTAATCAGTCTGGGGACCTGATGCATAGAAGCAAATGTCCTGGTTTTCCCATGAGCTTCAGAGTCATGCTTTCAAGAATAATAACTACTTTCTGAATTTTGGCGTCCTGCCCCAACAGAGCCTTCTGCTCTCTGGCTGTACAACCATTGCTGCCCGCCTCAAATGCACCCTGACTCTGTCACATTCTGTTTTGAAAAACAGAGTGTTCATATTCAAAAGTAAATAAAATGACACAGTAAAAATGAATAATCAGGTTTTTTTCTAAATTCTATGTTTTGCAATAAGACTTCAGCAGCTGAAGTCCATTATTTGTCCATTATTTCCAAGTCACTATGCTAATTTTTATCCTTTGCTGTTCATCTCCACATGGATTAGAAGCTGCCTGTGAATTTAGGGCCTGTAGATCCACAGAACATGTTGCAAGAGCTTCAAATCAATGAAACGTAACTGCTTAGCATCCCTACATCAACCTACCCAGAGCAACACATTGATCCCACATCACGGGGGGGTGAAGCAGACATGCAGAGGGAGTAGAACGATGATGAACATTTTTTATCTCTTCCTTGTCCTTCTTGACCAGGGTTCAATGGTTCCAGAAAACATAACTGCTGTAATAGTGATCCAACAGGAATAATTTTCAAGAACTAGACCCAGAACATTTTTTTTAACATGTACTTTTCTCATTAACTGAATGGTCAGATCTCTTATTATGGAAATTAGTTGTTCCCATGCCTCTCTGTGTGTTGTCTTGCTGCTACAAGGGGCAGGCTTACTTCTAAATTCTCAGCATGACACTGTGGCTGTGACTACACTTTCAGAAAATAAATTAAAAAAAAAATATCTATATGTACACACATATGGGTTTTAATCCCAGCTCCAACTGAACTAGCTTTATATGAAGTCCCAGTTATTTTAGTCGTAAAACTAGTGAATGGGTATTATCCACCATGTATGAAGCCTTTTGGCATATTAATGGCTGTGACCATTAGCGAAATATTAAGTGCAATTGATGGACTTGCTGGGACTGCAAGTTACAGTGTCTGGGACTTGTAGCCAGCTACTGGTACAGGGCCTGGGAGAGGAGCCATGTCTCTCTGGGGTAGAGTCATAATCTGTTTTTGTCCTACTGCAGGCTGCAAAAGCCACAAATTTGAACAGAACAGGCAGCTGTGCTCCACACAGGGGTTGGGGTTGAGGTGGGACTGTGTATAATTCACTCAGTTCTGGAGTTTTTTGCATGGTGGTGGTTCTGCTACCTGTATAAACAAAAATTTTTAAATGCAAGTTTTAAGAATAAATAGGAAACAATGAATAACATTTTCCTACTAAGTGAAGACACTTTAGAGATTCTTGAAATACATTTGGGAAGCAGATGATGATATACATCAGAAAGATGTTTTGTTGTCATGCTCTACCATTTCGTAACAGTTATTCTGAGCTACTAGAACTATCTACACTTCTTATTCATTAGACCAGATCCCAGTACTCTCTTCCTCAACTCTTATATAAGCACAAAAGTGGAGAGAAATAAAAAGCCCAAAATAGATATTTTTTTTGTGTTGAAGACACTGACTTTAAAAAATATCAAAGTGTAACTTGTCATCAGGTGTAAGTGGGCTTGGCTGCCTTTGACTCCACTGCAGCTGCAGTGGAGTCAACCTAAAGACCCAAGTCTAAATTATTTTTATATTTCTCTCATAGTTTTGAAAGCAGAAGCACTGTTCAAGTCTTTCTTTTAAAACAAAGAATGTGTGTAATACATGTCCTCTATGTTCGTCACACATACTGTTGAATTTGATAGTCCTGTCATTTGTAAGCTACATATATTGTTGCTTTAATGCATTCCCTCACTACTTTGATAAAAGCGTTAAGATGTTGTCACTAGTCCTTTGATGTTTCCTTCTGATGTTACAGTACCTCTCTTTTTTCTTCTCTTCCAAAAAATCTCTTTTGCATAAACATGAGCAGGCAAGACATTTCTAGTTAAGAACAGAAACATCAGGTTCTATCAATAAAAGGACAAAATGAGAAGGTATACCCAGACTTTTATACACTCTTGTCAATCCGTTACAGATTAAAAAAATACCCCACATGAGTCTTTACATTGCAAACATATAAGAGCAAACATATTTCACTAGTTTAACAACAAAAAAAAAAAAGGAAAAAAAGAAAAGCAACCTAGACTGGGGTGGATTTTCTTGTGATGCAACAATTAATTTCTTAGTATGCTGTTATATGAATTCTCTCTGGGAGTATAAATCTTGTACTGGTAAGAAAATACTTGCATGTCTGGTCTTGTCCGTAAACTATCAGTCTACTAACAGGGATTAATGAGCTATTACACAAGAGAAAAAACTGAATTTTGATATTTAGCTTCATAGTCATATGTCTTACCTTGAAAAATAAAATTCCTTAGTCTTTTTTTTTTTTTTTTAACTGGGAATAAGTGAAGTATTAGTAGTAGTAGTAGCAGTAGTAGCAGCAGAAGAAGAGATGTTTCAACTAAAGGTCTCAGTGAAGATGAGGTGTCATTATCCCAGTGGGACCGAAATAATCCTTGCTCCAAAGATTTTCCAAAATGCAAAACATATCATAGTAGTGATAAATAAATATTATTATTTCCATTTATCAAGGAAAATAGATTAAATGTTATGTTCAAGGCTGTATAAGGAAAATGTAGCAAGGGCAGGGACTGAATGCATAGAACTCCTAAGTCTGAATCCACTGTAATTTATATTACTGGCAAGTGTTGTGGAAAGAGTGATTTTTCTATGAATGGCATGACTGTTTTGCTGCATTCAGGAAGAACCCAGTGTAGTGGAGCCACAACATGGTCTGGTGATTAAAGAATGTTAAGTTAAGCCAAGAAATGCCAGCTTGTCATCTTGATTCTTCCAAGACATACATGTCCTTTGGCTAGTCAAAATTTTTACTGGTTTCAAGAAGAGAAGGCAAGATATAGTTTACAACTATAAACTGAAATTGCACATCCTTTTAGAAGGCTTATATGATCAATTCTCAGTAATGTAAACAGGCATGAAATATGACTTCTTTGTCACACAACTGAACCGTGGTACAATTCTTAAGGAGTTGTTTCATAGCTCACTAATGCAGGATGACCTTGACAATTACTGCTTAAAACTTCAGTCCTACAAGCAGCTGTCCATGTGAGTATTTCCCTGAAATCAGTGAAACCCCTTAATAGGGTAAAATGGGAAGAGTGTAGGGTCAGAACCTAGAAAGGTATTAGCAAGGATAAAGACATTCTTGTCCCAATAAGCAGTGATTAAAAAACCCAAACAATCTCCCCACTTTTACCCTCTCCCCGAATGAGATGGAAGTAAGTGGAGAAAAGTAAGCTCCTTTTTAGCTAAGGGGAAATTTGGGAATCGGAAATAAGTAGGTTAAATAAAAACTATTTGTGGAATCAAAAACTATGCAAGCACAAAAATTTCTAGAGGAACAGAAAAATGGAAGGAACCAAGTGATTCTTGAGAATTAGTATTTGTTAAAATTAGTAATAAAATTTGTAAAATTCATTTTTTACCCTACCTCAAATCAACTAGTACTTTTGTGCCCACCTTTTGTCTTCTCTGTGTTTTTAAAGCTACTGAGTTCAGACTCGGGAGGATGGAGATGTGGCCTTCAACCTCCATTGATAACTAGTAGAGAAAGCCACAACTCTGAAAGGTCCTTTTTTTTTTTTTTTCCTAATCTGCAATACTCTATATACTCTGTTTTAATACTGATTGATTGATTTTACACTACATCTGTAAAACAGAATCTGGAATTTATGCCATTGATCAGAGTGTGAATGATCTCTATATACGAAGGCTTATATGTAGACTTCTATTTCCTACTGCTGTGCAGGCCACTTCTTGCTGTAATCCTCTGTTTTCACCTTCACATGCTTTTCTCTTTTGCTTGCCCTCCATACATTTTCTTCAGAGATGGTGTCCAGATCTGAAACCTACAGTAAAAGAGTTAGAATTTTACTGTACAGCAGACAGTGGTACTATGAGTCATTTTAACTTGCCTTGCTTCTATGCAGAGACTTTTTTCTGTATCTGTCACATCAAGGGAAACCCAGAGTGTCTTATATCAGACCTCTTAGACGACAGGCTTTAAAGGTAGGTTTAGGAAATGTATCCATGTTCAGGAATAATATCCATGTTCATCTCTCTTGTAACACACACTCGTTATTGAAGTCTAAATCTTAGACTTCTGGACACCTGGTACACTGAAATTAAGATCTGTTTATCGGGACTGAGAAAAGAAATGTTTACTATAGAGTTTTCCGTGGTTTTCACTGAATCCTCAGCCACAAAAAAATAATCCGTAGGCCCCTCAATTCTCAGTATGGGAAGTATGGTTAGTAACCAAATTAGCTGTCACTCTGGGCTGCTCTTCCATGAGATACCTTTCCCCTCCCATCCATGGCAGTTTTTTGCACAATAGTCACATACCTTGCACATTTTGACATGAAATCCATTTCAGATAAATTTCTGTGTACATCCTCTAAATAGTGAAACTGTAGTGCTGGTACTGCCTTCTTGTCTATGAGGGAGGATAGACTGGGATTAGCTTTAATGAAGCAGTTAAAGCTTTAAATGTTTTGCCTGACATTTCACTGTCTGATCCAAAATTTTCCATCTTGAAGAAAACCCTAGCAACAAAACAACCAGGTCTACAAAAACTGGTGCTGGGTGTATCACTGTTTCTTGTTTTGCTGATAGCCTTTTTCATGATCCCCAGCCCAGGTTGGTAAAGGACTTTCTGGCTGATGTACTTCTGTGGTCTCTTCAACAGTAACATCAGGACCCTTTGTTCTGTGCAAATGCAGAAAGTGAGTTAATCAGGATTTTCTGCATTCAGGCTTGTTTTTATGTTGAACACTCTCTATTTCTTTGATTTGCTTAATAGTTAAACATGCCTTCCAGATAAACATCCAGGATATTTTCTTGTGCCAAATTGGGAACTCCAATCCATCCTGTTTGTTATGGCAGCACTGCTGTGTGCTGCTTACTGCCAAGGCCAGCTTTAGACTTGGCACCTGAGTAAACTACCTACTAGAAAACTGGAATAGGGTCTAAATTTCTTTTTATTATTATGTTCGCATTCGGTTGTTGTTTTTTTCTGCTTCACAGCTTGTGTAATTCCCTTCTCCTGGTTTTCCTTTTTTTTTTTTTTTTAAGATTGCTTAGTTTTCATTATGATGACAAATGTGTCTTTTTTTTCCTTCATAGTTTCATCCTACCCATTTTCTTGGTGAAGAACTTTACTTTTTCTTTCGGGTATTCTGGCTATGAATAGAGGGATACCCAAAATACCTTCTAAGTAGAAACTGAACTTAATGTTCTTTCCATTGCTTAGTCTTCTGGCAGCTTTTTATAGAGGCCTAATTTTTTCTACTTACATTATCAGCCTAATCTAGCCAGTTGGTCTAAGTTTTCAAATTTTTCTTAGTCATAGTGTTTTCCTGTTTCGTAATTGTATCAAATGCAGTTCTCATTTTGTACCTATTCATCCTGACTCAGTATTTTTTGCTCTTCCCACTACTCTGAACATTGCCTAAAAGCCTTCCACCAAGTAGGA
This sequence comes from Tringa tobata, assembly GCA_033628505.1. Taxonomy (NCBI): domain Eukaryota; kingdom Metazoa; phylum Chordata; class Aves; order Charadriiformes; family Scolopacidae; genus Tringa; species Tringa tobata. The sequence continues at coordinate 4,462,600 of JAHREE010000367.1, read as the reverse complement.
GGATAATACCATCTGCAAATCTCAGGTGACATAGGTATTCTCCACTGATACTGATGCTTAGTTTTTCATTCAAGGTTTACGGAGACTTTCATGCCAGGAGAAAAGGGGTTGGTGATATAATTGAATAGGACCTTTTCACTTTCCTTGTCAAATGTAAATTTCAACTCAACTGCACTATAAATGTTTTTGAAGAGAGAAAAATCAGCAATAATGTAAAGTGTACCTTTGGAAGAGAAAACGAAACTTTAGTAGTCGACATGAAAATCTTGCTTCAGAAATTGAAAAAAAGCGTTAAATTTAGCTTGGCTAGAGACTCATGGATTAGTGTGACAAGCGAAATTCTTCTACTGGGGATCCAGCTGTAGGGAGGGACAGCAGGAATTCTGCACTTCAGGTAGCAGAATTTCATAATCTTTAGGGAGGGATACTCTCGCCCATTATAGAGACCACCCTGACTGTAACAGTAAGCTGTGCACTCAAGCAGCTGTAGTCAAATAAGGAGGGACAAGGCAAACAAACACCTTAGAGACCAGCACAGTTATAGTCTGAGGCCACATTTATCTGTGCTGTCCTTCCTGTCAGTTTTCTGTAAGAAAGCCTTGCCCCCTCTGGCAAGCATTTATAGAATAGAATCGTAGAATCATCTAGGTTGAAAGGGACCTTGAAGATCATCGAGACCAACCATAAATCTAACGCTACCAAAATGACTAAACCATGTCCCTCAGCATCTGTTAATTCAGTGGGATGGTTCTGAGGGCCACCAATGTAAGGATAAAATCTGGACTTGACTGAGAAAAATAAGGGTGTTGCCAAAATGTAACTTACATATATGCTCCACATACAACCAAGGAAAGTGTGGTGAGCCCAAGCACATCTCAGTAAATTGTGTTGTTAAACTACTTTGAAACAGTGCTGAATAAACTGGGACTGTGAACTGGGTTGAGAATTACCCTAGTGTTTGATGTTGAAGATAATTAGCTCATTCTAGATTATAATAATAAAAGACTGTAGTAGGAAGAGTTCTGCCTCTGTGTTTGGGCTTTGTGGCCTTTTGAATGGCAACAGTGATGACAGATTAACAAAACGATTGAAGGAAACTGTTAACATGGCCATACTATTATGCTATTGATTTCTTTCAGCATCTATTCTTCAGTTAATAATGCATTTAAGACACAGATAGGAAGTTCCTTTCCTTAAAAGTGCTGTATCATTTCTTCTTCTTTAACTGAAATTCCAGCCAGAGTTAAGGAAATACCCTTATGAACCACTTCTCCTTTTTCTCCCTCGAACAGACTGGATATACACGAACAGTGTCATACATTATTCATGGCCAGATTTGTACTAGTCTGTTCTTGTTTGCCCTGCTGGTGTTCAGGTTCCTGGGCTCTGGGGTGATGCTGTTTTGTAGAGGTGATAAAACTGATAGAAATGCAACTACTGCCGGTAGGTAACTAAGCTGGCAAACCAATGTTTCTGCACTTTAACTGTGTGATGAAAATCAGGCTAATCGGTTCCTGTTTTATTTTGTATGTGTGATGGAATCACAGCTTTAGCTGCCATCTTCTTAAGACAGACCAAAGAGACTACCCTTTGCCTTCTTTCCATAACATAGCCTACTGTCTATGCTGATAAATGCTAATTAACTCACTTGATAATTAAATAAATTTGTTAATGATAATAAACTCACTTACTAAATCTTAGTGTTAACATTCACAGCACACCACTTTGCTGTTACAGTAAAAACACTGTGACGTGTTTTCCTGATGAAAGTTCTGTGGCAAGATACTGAAGACTTTTAAAAATACTGTTAAGATTATTAAATATTATTGTTTTCAACTAAAAAAAAAAATTGGGCAGAAAGATTTCACACAGATACATAGCTATGATGATCATTTTTCTAGGCAATTCTAACTTAACTTATTTTTAACTTGTACATTCCTTTCCACATTAGGACTGTTGCATTTGAAAGACATGCTCTGTACAATACCGCTTATAATTAATGCTCTTAATAATGACTTACCAGTAGTAATCTTTAATTCCATATTCACATAGAACTCTCATTTAAACTGAATGGGAGTTTCTCTTGATTAATCCCAGAAAAATCGAACATCTTTTGTTAATTAACATGTTTTTATTTAGTGGATATTGGCTGAAAACTGTTGAGTAGTTTGAGTTTACCCTAACATCACTCCTCCAGCTCCTATTCTGTAGTGTCTAATGCACAAATGTTTGTTGTACCTGAATTGAAATGGAAATGCTGTAAAGTACCACTCTAACACTGAAGGACATGTACTTGTTTCTGCTAGGCTGCCTTTTGATTCTATTTATGGTGTTTTTAAAGCAGTTCTTGTTCTAGAGGTATTTAAAGGCTGATTTCTGAATTTAAGTAATTATAAAAGGAACTGAATTTTGATCTATTTTATATTGTAAATAGTATTAATATTTTTATTAAATTTTTTGCCAGTTACTGCTGAATGGAACGTGTTGTGGACTAAGATTAGTTTAAATACATGTCAAAAAGAAAGACTGCTTGCTAAATTCAGTACTGAAAGTACCAATTATGCTATTTTTGTGAGATTTCCAGTTAACTGCGGAGTGCAGCAAAACATAAGTGGAGCCTTGCACTCTGTAAGTGTTCTCTGAATGAATTCTCGGCTTCCCTTCTCCTCTTCAGCAGATACTCACCAGTGTTAGGCTGAAAAGTATCTTTTCAGATTCAAACATGCAAAACTATAGTTCAGAAAAGATTCCTCAAAATAAATTTCACAATTTTGAGTAAGAATTTATGTTCTAGTTATGTTTCTAGTAATAGTTGGTGTTTTTTCACTGGCAACTAAGCTCTTTATTGACCTCTTATTTGTAAGAATAGTGGCAAAAAAAATCTTATGAAATTATTAAAATATTTCAAGGACTGCATAATTACTGCAGTGTAAATCCACTGTTACCACTCTGAGAACATAAGTGGAAGTGTATTGCTGAAAGAATACACTGATTTGTAGCTGGTGTTCAAGTGCTGAAGGTAATGTTTGCTAACCCCATCCTGAAGCATGAATGTGGTCAAACTCATTGCTGCTTGCAGCTGTAAAACATATTTGAAGACAAAATGGACCAGGAGGATTTTAAAAAATGCTCTTAACAACTGATATGAAATATTTTTTGTTACTTTTTTTTTTCCTCATATAGCTATCCTTGATGTGCCATTCTTGTTTTTGACAGAAATGTCACCTACTGCTGTCAGCTAACCCAATCTGCTCCCCTTGTATGAAAGCACACTTTGTGGCCAGATCCTAAGCTGGCTCAAAATGATGTTGCTGCCTTGATTTCAGAAAAATCGTGTTGTGAAGCCGAACCTAAGATGCCTACTTTGAAAGCTTCCCCCCTTGCCCTCTTTATCATTCTCAGACTGAGGAAAGTAATAGAAAGCACATTTCTTAGGTTGAAGCCGGTTTTGTCTGTGTCTTTGCAGAAGCTATAACCCTTTGCAGACTTAAAATACCTTGTCAAACAGATTAGCCTCCCTGATGTGACTATCTCACCAAACCTCCTTATGCCACCGGCTTTGTTTGCCCTGTTCTTGCAGTGCATGGGCTGGGGCATGCACACCTCGGTACAGTTTGTTTTTAAAATGAGGGAGGGCTGAAACACACAAAAAGGGGTTAGTAATAAACAGTGCTGTCATCTGGTGGTGAAATTGTGACCACTTTTAACAAACTGATCTCATTTTTCAGCCAATGGGTTTCACTATTTTGGGGAAGTTGATGTAGTCCCCTTGGCACACAGTCATGAATCTTTCATGTTAGAAATAGGCAAAAACAGTGGTTTTATCCAAAATAACTAAACCTTTTGAACTTACTCTATTTTTGAGGAAGAATAACATGCCAGTGGTAGGCTTGCTGTGTTCAGGTTCTATCTTTTTCTTTTTTAGCTTGTGCTGCCAATGCATGACAAAGTTATTGGAAAGCACATTATAAATGTTATTATTTGTGTGCAAACTCTACTTGTCCAATGGAATGAAGAACTAAGGAGACAAAAAGACGTACATTCCCCCCCACCACCTGTGAAATATCATTATACTCAGATGTCAAAATACTATTTTCTCCTCCTACAATTTTACCATCAGTACTTTTTTCCACATTGTATTTGATGTCCATATCCATACATAACAGGAAAATACACTTTTTTAGTTCCAGCTTTTAGGATTGATTTGCTGTCTGTAACTGAACAGGAGGGATACTACTGCCATCATTGCATCTCAAATAATATGGCGTGTGCTCACCTGGGGAGCCAGAAAAAATATGTAGCAATGAGAAACTTGTTACTTCATCCTCCCTCTTCATACTTTTTAAGGCCTACTTCTCTCTGAGTTCTGTTAAACCTTAAAGTGAGATACAAGTGAGAAAATTATAGTTGTCACATGAAAACAATTAGAATCAAAGAACACATCAGGGTCTTTTGAAACTATTCAGGAATTTACTAAAGTAGCAGTGACCTTTCTTCTTTTGGTTTGTTCATTTTGAAGTTCAACCGCCTGACTTTCTCATCTACACATAAAGGTAGTACACAAACCTGATTCTCTCCAACATTAGACCTATATTCCAGACTTTTCCTATGGATAACAAAATAGACTACATGGATCTTCATAATTTACAGTCATCTTTTGTCTTTTCTGAGTGCTTTCATCTGGAATCAAATAGTTAAAAATGCTGACATTAAAATATAAACTTTCACGTTTGCAAGCATTTTCATTATTCCTGATTCTTGTGTTATATGAATCTTATATTTTGGAGTAGATTTGTTTTTGATGCGTGATATTTTTCAGAAACTTTTGAATCTCTGAATATAATACACCATTCTGCTTATGGATTTCCCATGTGAGTATAACTGCAATTTTTATGGATTTGTGTTAGTTGTTGCAGTTGACAAATACAGATGAACTTTTAATACTGTTGTTTTGTTTCTTCTACAAGGACCAAACAAACTGCACTTGTGGAAGTTTATTAGCAGATAATTTTTTCCTAAAAACCAGATAATTGTACTTTCCATATTCAAAACCGTTTTTCCTTGAATATGAGTGTGATATCCTCTTCTCCATTTAATACTATCTTATTCACTGACCTAATTTTAATGACTTCCAAAGACAGAGACAAGTAGTTAAGTAAAAGTATCAGGACTTTGCTCTTTAAACATAGCTAGCCACACAAAAAGTTTCTTTCCATTCTTCAAATGTGAGTCATATTCACTGTCCTTTAATAACACCAACAATAAAGAGGAACTGGAACAGTAAAGATTTATTATATTCACAGATCTCATGAATCAATGAGAGCATGGACAGGGTCACCTTGCAGAGTCGAAGTAAGGATATTAGCCGGGGTTTCATAATTTGATTGTCGTCCACTGTTATGCTTGTGTGGCCTATTAACTGTAGTGGTTGGTTTTACTCACAGTTTAGATTTTCAGCTTAAATTCTAACTTAAATCAAAGGGATAGTTTTGTAAAAATACTTCCTGTAGTTTGCTTTGCTTAACTTTATAGGCTGTTTTTATAGTGCAATGTTAAAAACTTGAGCCTTTTCTGCCAGCAAAGACCACAAAGTCATCGAGACTCATTGTTATTTTAAAACATGACAAGCTGACCTCAAGACCTTAGGGATCCTTTCTTCAGAAGTCAAGCTGGTGATGGATAAGGAGCCATCAGAGCTGTGTGTATCTTAACTGCAGGAGTTCAATTAAGAAGCCAAGAGTGTCTCAGGTATACTGGCGCAAATGGAAGTGCTTGCTTTGATAACGTCTCTGTAGCTGCTTAGTGCAGGTAGTTGGCTTCCCCCAACTCATTTCTGATTGCACAAGGAGGTTAGCACAGAGGAATACCTGAAAGGGCTGAGCTCCATCAATGCTCAGCTAGTGCTAGAGAATACCACAATGGGGAAATGGTATCAAAATGCCTGCGTTTTGCACAGGGATTTGACAGAAAATGGCTAGCTGTAAGATCCAGCCTCTAATAACCACAGCCCTGAGAGCTCTGCTGCCTGTCTCTCCCCGAGACAAACCCTGTTCTGCTGCCTACGCTGTGCAGAGATAGCTTTCTTACCCAGCACTGCTTTCTGCAAAGTCTTCTGTGCAGTTCTTTTTCTCCCACATTCCTCTTGCTTTTCACAATGGTTGCCAGTGTGATGGAGAATTTCTGATTGCTCCCATCCTACCCCACATTTATAATTACCAGCTATTTTTAGTCATTGAGATACCAAAATACAGAAGCCGTAGTCATTGTTGAAGACATGGCCTTTGTCAAAGAACTTTAAAATGTTTCTTCTTCAGTATCTTCACCCTTGAAAGAACATTCACAAATTCCTGATGAATATGATGTCAAAGGTTAAATAAGATGAAAAATAGTGCATTAGAGTCACATGAGAATTTTTTCTTAACTTGAAAGCTACTGTAAGGCATCAACTAAACACAGCTGTGAGTTGCCAGTCTGGATGTCTTTTGCTTTGTATTCTCTCTTCATGCATATTAATGGAGAATGGATCTAGTCAGATCAAAGTTCCAATAAGAAAAATATTCACATTTAAAAATTAATTACTGTGTTTAGCTTAAGTTATTAATTGACATAATCACACATGCTTTTATAAACTAAACATGAAAGTGAACAACTACATTATTTGGTGATAGGTTTTAAGATAGAACAGAAGTGCATAATTGCTAAGTTAAATTGAAATTTTGTTTTATTATGAAATAATTATCATGAAATAATTTCATAATAAAATGAATAAAACTTTTCTCAAAAAGTTTAATAGGAAGAGTAGGACAAACAACTGATGTTCATTTGTAACAGACGTTTAACAGGATTATTTAATCACTAAAAATGATTTTTTCCTAACCCTCAAAATCCACTTGAAATTCCTCAGAAATAGAGCTAAAATAGTCTGTGTTGTGACTGTGTTTCTTATCTTAAAATGGAATTAGACTTTTTGGGTACTTACAGTACATTTTAATAATTTAAAAGTTCATAATTAGATGCTTATTTTCTGGTACAGTGGCTGAAAAGAACATGAAGCCCCATAACTCAAACAGTTTCAGAGAGGTGTTGTGTTCAGGACTAATGATAAATCATGTGATCCCATCAGGGTGACAAATTTTACTTCAAAAGCTATTAAAACACTGGAACAAAATAACGTCCAGCATAAATGACAATCTTTAATGAAGTCTACTGACTTCTGTCCAGTATACTATCACCATATTTAAGTATATTATTTTGAAGCAGAGATTTAAACATTTTTAAATTCAGCATGAATTTTCATCAAAGAAAAAGTTGCTAATAGGTAGTTCTCAGATCCAAATATTCATAACATTTAAACACAGAAAGATTTATTAGACCACTCCTCCTAATTCCTCTAAAATCACAGCCTTTTTTATTCCATTCAGTTATTGTCCTAATACTCAGCTTTGAGTCCAAGAATGTGTTTGATAAAAGTATATCTTGGATTTGGTTAGTGCATCTCTTCCAGAAAGTCATCAACCCTTAATTTGAAGGAAACAGCAGTTACAGCATTTCCTTTTGAGTTTTTCACTGTTTACCCACATATTTTCCAATATGAACTTGCCTAACATTACCTTGCGGGCAGTGGCTCTTGCCATGCTTTCTGTGCTAGCTGAAAGATTCTGTCACATTCAGCATCTCCCACAAATCTCACAATTTTCAATTTGACAATAAGAACATAGCTGAATTTCTTTAAACTTTCATTGAAACACCCTTTTCTTGGTCTTCAATTACTTCCATAGTTCTTTTCTGCATCCTTTCAAGTTTTTCAACAGTGTTTTAAAAATGTTTAGGGCAGAAATGTTTTTAGGATTCCATTATTTATCTCTCCTGAGCCATAAATAAAATCAGAGTAAAGCCAGGCTCCTATTCACTACTTCCTTTATGCCATTCCCCCTTTTTTGCTATAGCATCACCTGGACAACCCTGCTGAGTTGCTGGTTTGTTATCATCCCAAATTCTTTACAGACTCGTTGCTTTCAGTGCTTTTTCTGTTCAGTTTTTTCCATTGTTGCATCCTGTATTTCTTTTTCCAGCATATGCAGGTGTGTATTTGGCTGACTGGGAACACACTTTCTTTAAATGTGATCACTACTTTAAAAAAATCTTTATTCTTTTTAGGCAGTTTTATTTTACTTTAGTCCCAAATCACTGATGGAAATGTTGGGTAGTGCAAGACTGAAGAGCCCCTCTTTCTGATGTTGAGTCTTTGCTGATTACTTTCTTATGCATGTTCGTTACCCAATTCCTAATCCAGTTAAAACATGCTTTATTGATATTGTGTAGTGCTATATTTTTAATTAGAATATTGAATGATACTAAGTCAAAAGGCACACAAAAGTTGAAGTGTATTATACCTACATCATTACCTTTGGCAACCTAACTTGAAATCTCATCAAAGAACAGAAGTAGATTTGTTTGACAAGGCTTATTTTGCACAGAACTATGTTGACTAGCATTAATTATATTCCTACCCCTCAATAATTTATTAATTGAATGTCTTTACAGTTTTCCTATTACTTCTCCCAGGACTGATATTGGGCTAAGCAGCCTGAGAATACAGGTATCACCTGCTTGCCCTTAGCTGAATACCAATATGAGATGTAGCACTGCTACTTACTGCAATATCAGTGACATTGTTCCATGCCTCCTCTATGCCCCCGAAATGTGCCCTCTTTCTTACTTTTGGCATGCTAGGTATTCTTTTACTAAAGGGAAAAAAAATCTCATCAGAAAATGTGGAAATCCAATAGTTTATGCAAGTAAACTACTGAAGGCCTAGTTATGCCAATGTGCAATATATTAGAAATGAAAGTAAAATTAGTGTGAGTGTGGGGAAAGGTGTTACACAACTCTGCCGCAGTTTCACAACATGATAATGTGCACTCAAATTAGAAAGAGCAATTGAAGAAGTCTGAATATGCAACTGTAATTCTGAAAGGCTGTTATGTTCTTGTTCTTAGAACTGGTTTTCCAGTGAGATATAAAATAGAAATAGGTACAGTCAGTTACACGGGCATTTGGGTCTTTTCTGGATTACAAAATCCATCTCAAAGCATTCATTTCTATTCTAGCTTCATTCTGGTGGAATTATAGTATTTGAGTTTGGGCTGGATGCTTTTGGCTCCCTGCGTGCTTGATGTTTCTCGTTCTGAACATGATTTAATTCTACCATGATTAGGAAAGCCAGATAATAGAGAAAAGTAGTGCACAGGAGGGAGCAGATAATTTGTGTCAGAGATGAGAACCCAGATTCCAGACAGCCACCAGCTTTTTGGGTGCTTCACCATGAAAAACATCTTAGGGTCTTCCTTTCAAGCTGCTCTGCTTTAAGCAAATTATTGACTCAGAGAGAAGCAAAAAAAAAGAAGAAAACCCTGTATTCAGTCTGTTGGGGCAGTAAAGGGTGTCTCAGCATCAAGATTGCATGTCACTGGTCAAAAGAAGCTTTAATGTATGGAAGGACTCCTAGACTGAAAATTTTCAAGATTCAGAGACCCTCACCTTAAAATTTCACATAGTCTCTGACAAAATGTTCTCACAGACTATGTGAACTCAAAAGATGAAGAATTAGAAAATTGGTCTCCCAACACTGCCGGAGGATACCATACTGGGACTATTTGGTATGCTTCTACTATGGATAATAAGGATTCTTCTACTGTGAAAAATAATTGGGTTTTTTTCAATTTGCAGTGGAAACACCTTATCTGGTGGATCGAAGACATGCACATGGTCAAGGTGTCTAAGCAGCTAAGAGCATTTAAATCTGGGCTGGTCTACCTGTAGGATTACTTATGTGTGAGAGTGATCTTTCAGTTCTTTTGATTTTGTATTTATTTCACTGAACCCTTAATATGATACCATTTTTTTCCCCCACACTTAATAATGATTATCCACACTTCCAATATTTAGACTATCAGTTCAAATTTCCTTAGCTATTTCTAGTTTTCTTTTGCTTCCTTGGGTGCTAATGGCCTTGTCCAGTATAGTTTTGAAAATCTCCAAGGATGGAGATTCCACAGACTCTCTGGGCAACCTGTGCCAGTGCTTAGCCACTCTTTTTACATGATTAGAAAGAAGCTCAAAATCAAGTCAATGTTTAATGGCTGTAATTGTGGAAATAGCTAAAGAGGTTACGCCATCTAAAACTTTCAGAAAACCTATGGTGAAACTTAGCTTAATATTATTGATATAAGATAATAGAAGTCATCCAGCATTCCAGTGGAGAATAAACCAATCATACTTGGTATTTGACACTGGACTATCTGGTTTCATGAAATCATTAAGATTTGAGTTTCTGCACCTATTTAGCATATGTTGCACAGGAAGTTTTAACAATCATTTCTGTTTTTTGAGACCTTGATTTACAATCTTAGAACTTCTTTGGCATGCATGACTTTTTTCCCCATTTATTATAGACTAGCAATATGTTTATAAAAATAGGATTCTAGCTCTGCTTTGTCTTTACATAGTGGTTTGACTTTTATAAGTGATTTACTTATTATTAGACTTATTTAGATATATAAAGATGATCAGGGATTGCAATTTTATGTACGTTTTGGGAATCAGGGCACAGAACCCTTTTTAACCTCTGTGGTTCTGCTTTGTAATGGCTGCAACTGGCACAATAAAGGGGATGAAGAGGTTTGCAAAACCATAGCAAGATCCAATCAGTGAAGCTTTAAAATCTTTTCCTGTTTGGGAAGTTCAGGACACAACTGACATGATATAAGCATTGAAAGGATATTGTACAAAAAAACCCCAACTCCTGATAAACTCAACTTTTTTCTTAGTCGGCAGTTAACTGATTGTCTTTCACAAATCATCCCCCACCCCCGGTGGGATGATCTTGTGGTAGTTCACTACAAAATAGGGCTGCACAGATGTTTCAGTCTGCCACTGGCATTCCAAAGTCCAGAGAAAGCAAAAAGCAAGCCATTGACTTCTTAGCAATCTTCTTGTAGTAGAACCCATTTTCTTATTAAAATTCCTTATTAAAATCAAACTTTAAAACAAGGTAGTATAGAGTTTGGACACTGCAAATTTCTCATGTTTCCTATTTAATTTGAAGATATTTGATATTCTGTATTTCATGCTTCAGGTAGACCTGTAGAATTTCTAAGACAACAATTTATTGCTCATTATGGAGCGATCATCACCTTCATTTAAGAGAATAAACTGGCTGGGCTCAAATGCAGTAGATGCATTGGTAGCCTGTGCATTGATCCCACTCCCATTTATGCCATGCAAAGAAACTCTGCTTTTCAAGCTGTCGATTGCAGTGCTCTGCATTCCTGGAAAGAGATCATCAGTTTAGGCAGTGCCAGGGTGCAAAAGGTACAAGCACAGAGTGTCTGTGGGTGCTTCTGAAACAGCAGCAGAAAACAAGGGTGCACATCAAATCCCTGCTCTGCTCATACAATGGGACATATTTTCTTGCCCTTTGTATTTTGCATTTCAGCTAAGATCGATGCTCTTGTTAAACTGTTGTGCAGTAGGTTTCATGTTAGGATTCTAATTTAAGAAATTGCTTGAGTGTCTGACTTTCAATATGAGCTTAAGTCTTACTGGAACTGAAGGAGTAAATAGATGCATAAGAATCTTAATGACTTGGGATATTTTTATGTGAATCATTATACATGATAAATCAGAGCTTAAATTAACAGTGCATCATACACTTTCTAAAACTAACACGAACATCTCAGTTAAGACAAGTAATATCATGATTTAAGCAAATCCAAAACATACATAAAGTTTTAAAAACCTTACATGGGATGCATACCTTCCTAACAAAAAAGAAGAGAAAATCCAAACAGTGTATTTAAATTTTATATCAATATTTTAATGGAATATTATTTAATAACTTTAAGGCTTGCAATAAAATAATTAATATTATATTTGTTACTGCATGGATTAATATTTTTATATGACTAGAAAATTAGTTTAAAGAAACATAATTAAAATAATTCTAGAGATGGCACCATAACATGATTAAAAATAAAGTAACATAGCTAATTTAAATGCAAACCCCCCTTTATGGACTATTTATCTCTGCTTATGTATGTTAGGGGAATTAAAAAAAAGTTTGTTTAAATGGCTGATTTTTTTTTTTGAGAAAAAAGGGCTGCAAAGCAAGTCTTGCTATTATTTAACAAATATTAATCATGCTTACACAGAGGCCACTTGAGAAAAATTTATTACAAGAAATTTGTGACCAGTCATGCCATAGAAAGAGGATAAAGCCACAGGGCTGAAATGACAGTAAGGTTTGTGTATGCAGTGCTCCTCTGGTAGTTAAATTGCAGGAATGTGACATTGATCTGAAATGGGAGCTGTTTGAAGTAGCAACTGTCAATCTCTGTAATCAAAGGATGGCCCAAAGTCTTACTCAATTAGCCATTTTGGCATGACCACTCAGTTTATAAAGTCCTACCAACTCAAAAAGTGATCTTTCCTCAAGGGGCACTTCAAGAAGCCTGTGCAGTTTGAGGACAGTGAACAGTCATCCGGGACTACAGTTTGGACTCTTTATTTTTGTTGGCTTTTCTTTTTTTTTTTTTTTTTTTTTTCCCCCAAAAGTACAGCAATGCCTCATTTAACTGACTGCACTTATTACAAGGTGAGCCAAATATGCATTTAGGTATGAGTGAATGTCTGCTGCTGTTGGTATTAATTGAAGTTAGCTGTATTATGTTTTCCTTTATACAAGTACAGAGGAGTAACTACACTGTGATATTAATTTTAGGATACATATGTAAATGTAAAATTGATTGTGATGATCAGTGACTTCAACAGGGATAACTCTTAAATGAGAAGGGAAAAATGTGTAGCATACTTCTGATCTTTTCACAGGATCATGTTTATCTTTTGTAATTCTGTTTTTCTTTGATAATTATTCAGAAGGTTTATTCAGCTGTGTTACGGGAAAACAGTACAAATAAGAAATGTGTAAGGGTGAAAAACTGAAAAAACCCCAATATTTAAGGTTAATAATATTTCTATCCAAATGTTATTTAAGCTGAATCTCTTGTTTTGAAGTTTTTTGAGTGAACATAAGGTCAAACGCTGGTACCAGTAACTTGAAACTTAGGAACTATTTCCATTCCTTCCCAGGTACAAACACACTTGGAAAATCAATCTAGATACCACATACAGCAAAGCCAGAGGCACCAGGTGAAGCAGTACCTGACCCTCGATACCAAGCTGTCCAGCCAGACGCTTTCCCTCTCCCACTCCCACACAATCCAGCCTGCGGGAGTGACCTCCATTTTAAGAAACGGACACATGCCTCCGGTCAGTGATATTGGGACACCAGAAAGCCCCGTTACCAAGCTGCTGGCCCTTGGAGGAGAACATGAAAATGCGGTAGGGCCGGGTTGGCAAAAGGAATGGGGAAACGAGCTTTGTGTACTTCTACAAAAGCATTACTTGGCCCCCACTGTATTGGTGGTGGGCAAGAGATGACTTTACTTTCACGGGCCCTTTGGTTGCAGCACTTGCTCCCTGAATCCTTTTGGGCTACGTGGGTGATTCCCTTCAATGCCTGTGAATAGCTTATTGCATGACCAGGCTTCTAAATTACTGCCAGTTAAAATGTACTGTTGCATCTTTTTATCTATGTGTCATATATTGCTGTACATTTTTTGAATATGTACTTTGCAATGCAAAAATTCTTTTTTCAGACGAGAGCTATTTCTGTCTAAAAGTATTATCCTAGCTGCATAACAAAGTTAAATACAGATTACCTTAAAAATGTAACTGAAAGAATCGTTCATTCATTTTTCAGTCAACTGATATATTTATATATGGGTTATCTTGGGTAAATTGGCATAGATATGCTAACTTTAGTGCCGCCATCGATTTTAATAGAGGTACAGCTATTATACAATGTCAGATTCTCAGCCAGTGTAAGATGTAGATCATTATGGCCTTTAATACTTCAATAGGTTTCAAGAGAGAGTGCTTATTAGGTAAAAGGGGAATTCCTACAGAAATAAGAAATGGAGATGCTGCATGATATCTTGGGCTTTAACAGAACAGAGGAATCTTACAAATAGACTGTGGACCATTTGAGCATTTAGCATCTATGCAGCTAAGCGTGAGGAAACTGAAGAAAACAAACCCAGAAACATTTCCTGGAGAGCTCATTTGGGACCCTTCCATTCCTTCTGCATTGACAACTGATATTTTATGTCAGGTTTATGGATTACTGGAACTACTAGTCTGCAAAGGTGGTTTTAGATGGCCTTTGTGGAGGCTTCTGTGGTCACCTCTGTGCTGACAAGCACCCTGTGCAGGAACTCTTCTCAGGCACTTTGTGTGTCTGACCAGGAACAACTGGTGCCCACTCAGTTGTCCTGAAGAGCAAGATGGCTGCTCGTAAACCATTCTCCTCAACTGTGCTTGGTGATGACTGGGAGAATGATAGTTCGCAAAGGCCAAAGCCCCTGTAGGCATCAGCATGACAGTTTGGATAATCCCATTCCAGAGCCTCAGGGAGAAGACTGGCACAGTGCAGCTTCCTAGTTGCAGATGTGCCCTGTGCTTCAGGGTAGGTTGTAGGTGTATTAGAAGATAATATAGAATCAACACACAGGTTGATGCACTGAACTATGGTCATTCATATTGTACAATCGCTGGCCTTTCCTGGCATCCTTTTGGCCCAGACAGCACTTTCCTAAATAAGTCTGGGCACAACTCCTCAGAGAACACGTCTGGTTTTTGGCGAAGGAGAGGAGTGCACGTATGACCTGTGCTGGGCCATGTGGCCTAAAAGTCTGTGTTGAAAGGTCCCTGGCCTATGTGATACTTTCATTGCATAGGATCGTCTACATTTCTTTCAGCTACAGCTCTTCAGACAGCTCCCAAGAGCTGCTCGAAAAGCCTCAGAGCAGGAGGCAACTGCTCCTGGCGATGGTAGAGTTAACAGTGACAGGTTTATCATGAGATCTTTCCCAGAGTCATTCTGTGAATGGAACCAGACCCGAATTATCATCTGAAACTCATGCTGTACTTTGTCCAAATCTATATATGTCTACATGTCTGCAAAGTATTCATTGTTTCCTCCCAAGTAATTAGTTATCTATTCCATCTGCTTCAGTAGCTTTTGATTCCGATTAGAACAAAAGAGGGACCAGAAGGCTGGCTGGAGAAGTGTCCAGCGTACTGGCAAACACAACACAAACCTCTGCCTGCTGAATCTGGAGAGCAGTGTGTAACACCCAGTCTGGAGTGACTCATGCTCTTGCAGAACCACAGGTTCCTCTCAGCCTTCCTGCACCCGTGCAGCAACACACTGCGGATATGACACATTTGATGAAGGTGATAGATCACGGTTACAACTTACCAATGCACTCCTGTCGTCTGGTCTTGGTTTTGCAATAAGAGATTAAAAAGGGGGGAATGGGCTGGTGTTTGGCAGGAAAGAAGTAACTTGCTAAACCACAACTGTTTTCACAAGAAGTAAAAAATGTGACTATTGTGCAAAAGTGCTTGAATTATTTGACTTTTAAGATACAAAATTCTGAAATTCAGTTATATTGGTGTAATAAATACTCAAGATTATTTCCTCTATATTTTCAGAAAAACATTGTTTCCATTATTATTTGCAATGACTGGTCTTAAAATATTATTTTATCAGATGGAAGAGGTGATTGAAGACATAATCAATATGGAATCAAGTTTTAACGATGAAGGGATAGGTTGTTCTGAAACTCCTCTACTAATGCAAAGAACTGTAAGTATTTTGTGGAATTTTGTCCTACTGTTTGTAACAGAGAATTTCATGGAGTGATTCAAGCACACATCACACTTCAGAGGCTAAAGCAGCACTATCAGTGGATTACCCTCTCTTCACATGCTCATCTTTTTGTCAAGACATATTACAGGAAAGGGTTCCGATGTGGTGGGACACGGCTGTTTTAAGTGGTCTGTAGAGCATTTAGAGTTCTAGCCCAACACCAGGGCCTATGCATAACCCATTGCAAGTACTAATTCCCATGCAGGAGTATGGATATAAGGAGTAACAAACTGTTACAATTTTGTAATATCTTTTTGTAAGGAAATGACAGAGTATTAACAAAGTCTACATACATTTCCAAATTTGTTACGCATTTGAAGAGGAAGGATGGATCTTTTCTGGACATAACAATGTGTAGAGCATTATTATTTGTGAAAATAACACCAATCAATAACTGTAACGAAACACATTTTGTAGAAGGAATGTTCTTTGTTCTCTCAACCCTGATTTATCTTGGGAACGTTACTCCACAGATTTTGTCCTCAGGGCCTTAAAATGGGTACTGATAAAGGTAGACTTCACTCTGGGGAAGGCTGCAGGATTTTTACAGGCTTTGACAGTCTACAAAGTTCATTTCAGAATACAGAATCAGGTGCTTGGTCTTAATCACCCACTGGAGGAACATCTTTTTCTGACTACAGAACATCACTGGCTACAAAACTACATTAGGAGATAAGATGTCTATGCCTCTGTGTTGCCCACTACACAGCTCAGTGTTAATGGCAATTAATAGTTCCATGAATACCTGGCATTTGCATGCTAGCTACAGAACTAATACAGTTAGTCTGATTTATACATATCTCAGTACAGAGCATAGCAAAGAAATGCTCCCTGGGGAGTGAATTAATATTTTGGCTTAAATTAACATAAGGCAGGGGAGGATCCTTTCGGGTGTGGTACTGTGGGATGGTGATGAGAGGCACGAATTCTGGGGTTTGGATTAGACTCACGCTCCCTCAACACCTTTTAAAACTAGATGATGTTAATCTATGCTAATTCCAACCTCGTTAGCCTTTATCTCCAGCCATGAAGGACATATTTCTTGAAAATATATTGAGTACCCTATTCTTGACAAGCAAGGAAATATGCAGTGACTTTTAGGCCTGGCTGGTATCTTACTTGCAAATACCTGAGACTCCTGCAATGCCTGTAGGCCAGGTAATTGCATTTAGATTTTTGTTTGTTCTGTGGAAGTCACCAGGCTGCCAGGTAAGCCAGGGAACAGTGTGTATTTCCAAATCTCTCTGTGTAATACTATAGCAAAATGAAGCCTGCCTTCACCAAAGCATGCAAACTGCACCAGTGTGGAAGCAATCAAGCAGTGCCTCCATCTCTTCTGTCTTCTCTTTTGGTAATGTGTACTCCAAAAACATGTGAATGAAATGTGCAGATGGAGGTGGTTTCAGGCATTTATCTTGTGAGTCAGGGGTTTATGGCATTTTCCAAGCAACATCCTAAACCTACCTGCAAAATTTTGGTCATAAACTGTGCAGTAGAGAAAGTTAGAGAAGCAGGAAGAAAATATGTTTCTAGTTTTTTCATCATCATACTAAACATAATGACATTTTGTTTATTTGAGTTAAAATTGTATACATTACAACAGTGTTGGACTAGGAAGCATGATCAGGAATGAGACAACATCTAATTCCCCTGAGAAGAGAAACTGGGATTGTGCTGTACTTAAAAGGAGATTCATAATTCCAAGCACAAATACAGGCTGGGCAGAGAATGGATTGAGAGCAGCCTTGAGGAGAAGGACTTGGGGGTGTTGTTGGACGAGAAGCTCAACATGAGCTGGCAATGTGCCCTTACAGCCCAGAAAGCCAGTCATCTCCTAGGCTGCATCAAAAGAAGGGTGGCCAGCAGGTCGAGGGAGGTGATTCTGCCCCTCTAACCTGCGCTCCTGAGACCCCACCTGGAGTACCGTGTCCAGCTTTGGAGTCCTCAACACAGGAAGGACACGGATCTGTTGGAATGGGTCCAGCGGAGGGCCATGAAGATGATCAGAGGGATGGAGCACCTCTCCTATGAAGACAGGCTGAGAGAGCTGGGCTTGTTCAGCCTGGAGAAAAGAAGGCTCCCGGGGCACCTTATAGCAGCCTTCCAGTACCTAAAGGGGGCTACAGGAGAGATGGGGAGGGATTCTATGAGGGAGTGTAGCAATAGGATAATGTAATAGGGTAATGATTTTAAACTGAAAGAAGGGAAATTTAGACTAGATATTAGAAGAAATTCTTTACTGCGAGGGTGATGAGACACTGGAACAGGTTGCCCAGGGAATTTGTGGATATTCCTTCCCTGCAAATGTTCAAGACGAGGCTGGATGGGGCTTTGAGTGACCTGGTCTAGTGGGAGGTGTCCCTGCCCTTGGCACGGGGGTCGGATCTAGATGATCTTTAAGGTCACTTCCAACCCAAACCATTCTATGATTCTATGTACTTCTTATGTACAAGGTGCCTGGCTACAGTGGCTGCCATCAACACAGAGTGAGATCCCAAGTGAGACCGAGTTGCTCACGTGCCTGGCTGATTCATTGTTTGCTTCCTCTTTACACTTCTCCAGTGTAACGCTTCAGTATTTTTAGGATTGCATCTTAGATTTTTCCCTTCTTGGCACTGTCTTGAGTCCAAACTATGCAAAGCCATCTTGCTAAAATTCTGAAAAAAATCTGTCTCTTGTTTTTCTGAATATGGCAGAAGGCTTAGGCTTTTTTCAGCAAAATCTTTTCTTGAACAAGCAAAATTCATGAAGCCATTTTCTTTTTTCATTTTTATTAATAGAGAGTGCCTGAGATTAGAGACTTTGCAGTGCTACCTGTTGTGTGTTGCAGTGAATTAATGTTTGCTTTAGTTAGATGCACCCATGTACCATTTTAATGGCACATTAAATGAGGACATTGAAGTCTGTGAGACTACTCATGTGAATAATTGCTCAGAGGCTCATTGTCTGACCCTGAATTAATGAATTACAGTAATATATTAGTAGAATCAGAGAAGTGAAAACAAGAACATCCCTCCATCTCTCATTAAAATTATTACAGCTTCTGAAGATCGGATTGTCTGGCTTTTATTGTATTTGGCCTCAAATTCATAATTTTATGTAACTCTCTGATTTTGGCTGGTAATTTAAGAATTGCTCAAAGTAGGGAATTCTCTGGCTGTGTTTCTGTTGTTCTTAACAGTACCTTAATTGTAGAAACCTACTTTTTATAGAAGTTGAGTTAAAATATAAGACTAGGTCCTCCCTATATGCAAAAGGTCTTGATTCTTCTGAAAGTATTTGTAAACTCATTTATATCTTTGTCCAGAAAACATAGCTGAAATCAAATCATAACTATTCTTATGAACTATTACTTGATGAAAATTGTTTGTTCACCATGGAGAAGGTAGGATTTAATAAAAAAACTTTGAAGATGACACCAATTTACAGTCACTTTTCCCTTGTCACAATAATTTAGTTTTATGAAACTCTTTATTAACAGTCACAACATATTTATTTATATTGTAAGAAATCATTTTTTTCTCTGAGTATCATATTGGGAGTGACAGGTTTCTTCCTGACCTTATAAGAATCATTGAAACAATGAAACAAAGAATATGTGAGTGAGTATGAGCTAAATAATGTTATGTATGTCAGATATGGTGACAGACATTTGAAAAGTGAACATTTTTCATTTTTATCAGATTTTCATTCTTATTCAAAATCCTTATAGTCTATTCAGCATTCTGTAATGAATTTAAAGTTTATTAACTTCCAAATGCTCAGAACATAGGAAATGTAGATATGCAGGTCTGTTAATATAGACCATATATGATATTGTCATTAAGATTTTGGGGCAAGTTCTAAAAAGCTGTGGACTATATTCTTTTAATATCTGAAAAAGGGAAGTTTAAGAAACATGCTGTATAAAGGGAGTTGTGGAAAGCGTTAGTCACAGTGAGGCGAACCAGAAAAGAGCAGAGTTAAAAAATAGGTTCTCTGTGTTTTTCAGGGTTGGATTTGACAGTGTGTAACCTAGTGAACCTTTACTTGTTATTGAATGTTGTTTTGTTTTGCTAATATATGTATACAGCCCTAGGACTCAACAGAAAAAATCAGCAATTTAGCAAGCACAACAGTGATCTCTATGAAAACACTTGGCATTTTACCAGTACTTTCATTCAGAAATAGCTGCTGTAGCCCAGATAATCACTGTACAGCTACTGGGATAATGTCCTCTACTTGACATGCAGTCCACTAAAACTTACATCAAAAACATTGGGAGATTGACTGACTTGGAATGAGAATAAAATGAGAGGATATTAATATTCTGCTAGGGCACAGGCTTCTCTTGCACCTTGCTGGGTGGGACAGACCAGAAAATAATTTGATTTTTGCAGACATTTCCAAGGATTCTAAGTTGTCTTTTGTTCTGGTGCAGAAGAAAACAAGAGCTTTCAGAAGCCGAGGGAGAGAAACTGTGTAGCAATCAGATGACTGGTGGTGGGAGCTAAGGAGTAGTGCTTGGGGCAGAGCACTACCATAAAACTGGACTTCAAAAAATCCCCCACAATGGCCCAACTGGTGGTCTTTTGAATCAGGTGGGCTCACTGGCACTGGAGTAGTGGGTATGGAATGACTAAACAAACTGCAGCAGTTCCTTTTGGATTGCTTGGGAAAAAACAGAAAGTTTCGGTATGGAAAACATTTTCATTGATATTTTGACCATGTCCAGTAGTAAATAGAGCGAAGAAAAAATGTTTCTACGTTGATTTATTCATAATATTTAAGAAACATTTTTTGAATTATTCCCCTAAATGAGCTTGCCAGCAGGACTATTTCCTGGAAGCAATGGCTTTTAATCAATAGAAAGCACAGATTTTATTATTATCTATCGATGAAAGCACCATAAGTGTGATTTGAAGAATTATTCTCTAGCCTTGGTAGTCCTAGACAAAGCCTGAACAAACAGCTCTTAAAACAAGTTATTTTAAAAAAAAACAATCTGCAAAATATTTTCCAAAATTGTTCTTTGCTTTAAAGGAAAGAAATACTTAAAGGTTTGAAACAGCATTAATTTCTCCAACAGCTCCAGCTCTAACTGCATACTGAAATCATTACGGTGTCATTGGTGCTTTGAAGTTCACATCACCTCAGAGATTTATAACTGTCACAAGCAATGAATCTGTTGTTGGGAACTTTGTCTATTACGAATCCAACCAAATTTCTTCGGTTCTGCTCTGAATCTGACTTGATATATATGGTATTTATATGGTGGGAAAAAGAATTAAAACAACAAAACAATTATTATTACTGTTTGTACCAATTTGATGAAATGGTACTGCACCTCAATTGAAACTTGATTTAATTATTAGATAATTGGAGAATAATTAAATAACATTAAAACATTATATCAGATAATAGTTCATTCTGATTAAAAGCAACAGCTAAGGGGCAGCAGATCCCACAGATCTAATTGCCAGCCATGTGCTGGTTGGGTGCTGCAGGAAGAAACAACAGCACAGATCTGGATTCTCTGGTACTCCTGGTTTTCAATAGGAGTTAGAAAGAAAGAAAGAATGAACTATCTGCCGTGGTTTGTTCATTTGCTGGGCTCTGAATCCAAGACAGCCACTCTTGTTCTCTGCATGCTAAGGAGCTCCCTGTTGCTCACCACTGTAACAAGGGAAGGTGTAGGGAGATTCTTCTCGGTTTTCACATCTGCTTTGCTCCATCTGCAGGAACTCAAGTGGCTGTCTGTAACTTAAAGGGGCCTCTAGTGAAATCATTAAAAGGCCTCTGTCACTGACTGGGTGTAAAGACTGGGAGAGAGAGGCATCACTAACAGAAAGGGGAAAAAAAAAGCACCTGGGCATGCTGGAAAGGGGTTTTGCTAGCCGTCTGATGTCAGGGCTGAGCCGGTGGGCCACCAGGCACGGGGAATGGGAGCAGCCCAGGGAGAGCTGTGCAAAGGCACTGCCTTGGAACAGGTCACCTCTTGAGGGCTCCTCTGGGGCTTCACTGTTTCACCTGCATCAGTTCATTTCATACATTTGCAGCACGTGGTGTCACTAAGACTGAGAGCTGCAGTCTGCTTCTAGTCCACTTCGGAGTCAATTCCACTCCTCCTGCAGGAAAAGAGCTGATGGAGAAAATCCTCAGTTGCCCTGTGGCTCACTTGTATTTGGTCTGCTCCTTTGACGTTTGAAAAAACCTTGTGTTGTACAGACATGGACTAGAGGTTAGATCAGGACAAGACAGGATAGATGTTTTCCTTCTGTAATCTTTAAGAACCTGCTAACTACAGCTGGTATAAATTTCTGATTAAATCTGTTAACTCCACATTTGATTTCATGGAGACACTATTTATTGATAAAAGCACAGTGCAGCCTGTCTGCAAAATCTTAACTGCTATTACAAGGTCTTTGAGGTCACAGTTTCTCATCATGGCATTAATAATTTGTATTTGTATTAATTATTTGTCGAATACTGATGGTTACCATCTAGATGGATTGCAAAAACTGCTGTCTGTCCCATTCCCAGAAATCATACAGAAAAAAGAAATTCAAGTAAATATCCTCCAAAGTATTTTATTCAATAATTGCTGTGATTATTCAGTCATGAAGTAAAACCAGGTTTCCATTAGAGGCGCATATAGTATTGCTGATCTAGGCAGCCCCCTGCTGCATGATCATGAGTATTTTTTATTTAGTGAATACCAATGTCATTTGGCAACCTTTATAAGTTGATAAAATCTGCTAAAGTTCAAAACCATTTTAGAGAAAGGGCCAGAGTAAACATTAACAACCTCATTTGCTTAGGTTGGGTAACTTGAAAAGGCTGCATAACATCAATGAAAATGCTTTGTCAATCACATTCTACACTAGATTAGTCTTAAAGTCCAAGGAAGAATCAAAGTTCACCTAAGTGTATAAACTTCTGTCTGGCATTCCCTGGTATCCTTTCCAAGTTTAACGAAAAAGGAAAATGAAGGAGAAAGAACAGTCGGTAGCTATTGAGGAAATAATAGACTCGTCAAAAATAAAACTGGTGAGCAAATATTTTCTTTGTCTTTCTTCAATAGTATAAAGGCGCTAGATAGGAAATTGTGTCTTTCAGTTATAGAGAACTAACAATGAAATGCACAAACTGAGAACTCCTGTTTTCTGCAGCTGTTTTCTGCAGCTGGAGGTGTTTTCTGATATCACTGCCACTGCTGTTTTGAATGTCATACAGATGCCAGATGAAGGTCTGTTATCAGTATTTCTCACAATATAGTAGTCTGATGCTGAAACGGGCAGTGTACAGCTCTCCTGCATGCTCTGTGTACTCCAAATAGACTGGGTACAAGAGTGATTTCTCTCATGCTGTAGAAAAGGTCTTTATAGCATAGAGCATACAGTACTTTGGGTCAGGAGAAGAATTGTGGTCCATTTTTACATAGTTGCAGCACTCAAAAGCTGTGCAAAATGCCCAAATAGCTCAGCTCTGTCTCGAACACTCTAACACCACAATGTCTAATAACCCTTCTCTATTTTTGAGGGTAGATGTCTTTGGCTGAAGGGAGCCAGAAGACTCAGGCTTCATGCAGCTGGAGTAAATTTTTTCATGCCAATGAAATGAAGGAAAAGTTCCTTTTTTCCTCTTTGTTTTTCTGTTTTGGAAATGTAAATAGACATAAATGGAAGTATTATTCTACAATATATAGTTGTTTGCATGCAAGTACCTCTTACAAACATGGTTGTCGTCTCAGAGCTTAATACGTGTTGAACAGAGGTAGAAGAAAAGGATAGAAAAAACATGTTTCTAATTCTCCTAATATGCTCATTTATTTTTAGTAAGAATGTGCTTTGATAGCATATTCTGTTCTTTCAGATACACTGCTTATCTCTGAAAGTCTTTGTGGGCTCTGCACATTGGAAACAACCCATAAACAAATGTTAATGCTCTTTAGCATTACACTAACTTCAGTACTGTTTTATATGGTCCCTTGTGAAAGAACTTGCTGGTCCTGAGGAAATGTGGTAGTGATGTTTTATTGCAGAAATACAAAACCAGGCTCTGTTATTATTACAGAAATCAATTGTTTATCAACATTTGATTAATCTTATCTCATTATCAACTGGTAGGCCAACAAATGAGGTTGAATTCATTTCGCGTAATCCACTCACATTTAGTTCACTCATCCGCAGCTGAATGCCTCACTCTTGTCTCTGTAACTATAAAGAGGCAACTCCACCCTGCAATTTGTCTCACTGATTTTAGATGTAACATTTAGTATGAAATGAGTAGCACCAGAGAAACCTATGTTTCCCTCCTGGAATACAAGGGAATTCTAAAGAACTCACTCAAATACACATTCACACTGTAAATATCTGTATTCATTTGTATTTCCAGCCTTTGAGGACAGTAAAACAAAAGATACATATGAAGACTCTCTCTCTCTTCACTATAGGTAATCTCAATTTTCTCAGTGTCTAAGTATATAAAAATCAGCATTTTGGAGTAGATCCTGAACTGGTGGACAAAGGAAAGGATTTTTAATATGTGCTGTCATATTGCAGTTTTCTTTCGTTGATTGGTGATAAATTTTTTCAGTGTCTGAGCACTCCTTGCTAATTCTAAACTCCTGTGCAGCAGGACCTGCAAGTAAATTCCTGCAGTTTGGGGCCACCAGGCAGATTCTGTCTTACCCCAAAGAACTGATGCACAGCCTTTGCTGCATGTCTCATGTTGTTTGTATACAGCAATGCAAGACCTGAAGTCAGTAGTAGATGACAGGAAATAGACAAGGCTACATTAAGCTCCTTCGGTCTGTAACATATAGGTTACTGTCACTTCTGGAGCTAAACTTTATGAATTTCTGTCAATGGCATTGACATAGGTAGAATAAAAGACTTCTGAGCTCAGAGGCAACAACTGTAGCCACTGACTTTGTTTCCCAGGCGCAGTCAAGCTTCTTACTGCCAGACAAAGCTAACTTCTGGAAAACACAAAGATTTCTTGAAGGTCATTTTGAGAAGTAAACTCCTGAAAAATACAATTGGTTTCTTAGCACCTCCTTCTCCGTCAGCCAAGGTTTTCTATGACTTTTACGGTATGTGTAGAGTGGTTTATTATGTTTTTTAAAAAGTAAATGTTTATGAATATATCTGAAATCAACCACTACAGAAATGAATTGCAACCAATATGGAATTCTGCATGGGACATGTTAACCCATCTGAATACACTAGATAACGGAAATGATTGAATACTTTGCTTTAATGTATTCAGATACTTAGGTGATATGTGAAATGTAGGAGGATATAATATAAAATATGTAATATATATAAAATACATAATATAAATACTAGTAATAGAGACATTAGCATCTATATGTAAGACAAAATGTCCCATATTCTAATCCTGAAAAAAAAAATTCCAGTTTTCCCTTCACCCTCAGCCTCAATTTTTCACTTTTCTTGTTTTTGTGCTGACATTAGTTCATTGGTTTTAGAGGAAGAATTTTAATTATTTGACATATACATTTAACGGAGCTAGCCAGAGAACTAGAAGCTGTTGGATGGAAGCAGGAATTATCACATTGGTTGGTGTTACTAGTGAAATAATCTTAGTAAAACAGCTAACAGTGCTGTCATTTTATTGTCATCTTTGGGTTTCAGACCCTGGAGATTAGTGGGGCAGTACTCTTGTGACATTTGATTTCCAGCTGCCAGTTGGATCATGACAGTATCACAACATAACTTCATTTTTGGTCTGTGTCTGTTATGTTAGCTTTGTAACTGGAAAAACCAACAAAAGATAAAAACATATAGTTAAGAGATGATAACTGAAAGAAAAGAACTCTCCAGCAAAAGGCCAGATTCTCCAGAAAATTCGTTTGCTTGGTCATATTTGATCAGACATTTATCTAGACAATGGACTTCTGTGTGTATGATCAGGGCAGGAATGTACTGTAACTGGGAATATGAAGAGTTCATTTTTCTCTGATGAATAATGAACCAGCTTGATGATCATTATTTGAAGATAAAAAATGACCAGTTTTCATGCATAATATATAATATGTATTATAATATATCTGAACATTAAGTCCCTGGTTGAGGAGTGTGTAATTATGAACCATGTTAAAGATAAATATAGAGGGAGATACAATTTGTTCTAAGGAAAACAAGTCTGAAAAGGGAAGCATTTGCTTTTCGGCTGTTCTCTTTAGGTAATAGAAAGACAAAGTAGAACATTTAGGTATTATTATCATTATTAAAGATCATCTGTTTTCAAATATCAGTATTTTGCATTGCAATTACAGAAGAACCTGAAATATTTAGCTGTGAATGGGATCTTCTTGTTCTAGACTCTGAAAACAGTGTACTACAACTTTCTTGATAGTTGATGGAGTAAACACATCCTTACAGAGAAAAACGATATCCCAGGTTCTGTTGCTCACCTTCAAACAACATGGCAATTGCAAAAGAAAGTCAGATCTTGAACCCCAGTCTTCTGAGTACAGGACTTGTATTGACCCACAAGATTATTCATCCTATTTGCAACACCTGCAAATTAGATGAAAAGTCCGAATTCACTAAAACATTGAAGATACAAGAATGTATCTTGAATCTTCAATGCAATCTTGCATTCAAGATACGAGAATTACCCCATTTTTCCCCCTGTCAAAAACTGGAAATACCTGGTATATCATCTATTACAGTTTAGAAAATGTATTTGGGTTTTTTACACTTATTGATCAACTCACTATTTGGCCAAATTCAATGCACATTTTGAAGTTCATCTCTGAATTTCAAAGACTGCAAAATAATTTTGTTTACCTGCCCTGAATAAATGGGAAAGGAATTACAAGGAATTAAGTATGTAGTTGTTTTTTTTTGTTTGTTTGTTTGTTTTTTTTTAATCCCAGTAATACAAATACTGAACAAACTGAATTTTACTTGATTTGTAAAATGAACAGTGAGCACAGTACCAAATCTAGATTTCTACATTTGGGATGCATTAGATATTACTATAAAAACTTTGTAAAATCTCTGCTTTGATTTTTTAATTAAAGTGAATAAGCAAGAACCACATTGAAATGGATGGGTGCTAACATTTTTTGTCCCTAAGAAGGAGAAGTAGCCTCATTTCACAAAACTGTTCTTTGAAGTGATGCTATCAATTAGGTTCATGAGAACATGATTTAAGTGGGTTATATTTAGGGGTGGGAAAGAACAAAGCATTGTACTAATATTTCATATGTGAGCACTTTAGTCGAGGTGCACTCTGTGAATGTACTAATTTTTGCCAAGAACCAAAAGAAATTTTCTCTTGCAGACATAGTATCTGACCTTTCAAGTTCTATATAGTTTCTTCTTGTGACAAGTAAAGCAGCATGTGCTATGCTTCCCTGTTATTTGAGTTTGCCAAGTCTGTAGGTGCAGTACAGGCAATCTGACCATGTGTAATAGGGCCAATGATCCTCAGAATGGTCTGTATTCCCATCAGCTACTCCGGATGTACACCATACTTCTATTACTGCAGGAAATATAGGCTTGTAGCCATGCTTGGTGAGTTGCATGTCTGTGGTTATTAACCTTGGAAAAGAGGATAGCAAAGGAAGTTTCTGCTAGCAGGACTATTCCTGCAGCTTGCTTCCCACTTGCTCTCTTTCTCATGGGCTTTTCCAACCTGGGCAGAAAGAAGACCTCTGGCACAGGCGGCCTGGTCCTGACCTCTGTATTTTCTGTGGACATTTTCTGATCATACACTTGGGTTTGTGAATCTGACTGGGGAAATAAGACCCTGGGAGAAATGGTGGCTGGAAATAAGCCTTCATGAACAGAACAGTCCATCCTGCTGCCTGCTCCCAGGTCCCTCAAGGGAAAGGATGTCTTTGGTGAAAAGCTTTTCTATCCTAGGATTTAGCCATTTTAGTAACGAGAACATATGAAGTGTCTGCTCTGTACATAGCCTCTGTCAATTCCATGATTAGTGACATCCTTTTGGATGTCTGGAGAGCTGTTTGCTACTGCAATTAGTCTTTCTAGCTAGTCCTGCATATCCAAGATTTGTTGATTGTAGCCTTCTTTTATGAATGCATATTAGAAAAATGCAATACAGATTGTATAGAAAGAGACCAAACAGGATTCTTTTCAGGTTAAGGGGCAAGCTAAGGAGATGATAAAGATTTTGTTAAAAGAGAAGATATTAATGAAGTGCTGCAAGAATCAATCCTTAGCCTCAGTTTATTTAATATTTTCATTAGTGACCTTGGTACAAAAAATACGTTTATGCTGATGAAATTTACTGAGGTAGCAAAAGTAGAAAGTATTGCCAATACAAAGGAAGATGAGGATATCATAGAGGAAGAATTATATGACTGTGATGACAGAATAGTATAAATGGAAGGAATGTAATAGTACTGAGTGCAAGGTCATTCATTTAAATACTAATAACGGGAATGTCTGCAGTAAGCTGAGAGCTCATTAACTGGAGATGACAGAGAAAGATCTGGTTACATTAGTTGCTCAAAGGATGACTATAAGCCATCAAAATGATGGGACTGCAAAAAGGAGATAAATATGATCTTAGGATCCATCACGAGAGAGATTTCCAAGATACAAGGAAATATCCACTGTGGAATTCACTGGTTACAAAACTTTTAGAATACTGTAGGCAAATAAAGGTGTCCACCCATCAGACACACTAATTAAAAGCAGGAAAAGTAGAGAGAGGCCTGTTAGGACAAATCATAGCATAGGAAGTCTGGCTAAAGAAGCCAAACTTGGCAAACCAAAGGCTTAAGAAAGCTATAGTCACTGACAATAATCACATGGGGAGGTTAAAGAATGAACTTTATATGCTAAAAGAGCACTAAACCAAAATAAAATTTGTCTCAGAATGGAAATAAAAAGGAAGCTTTTTAACAATAATTTGTGATCATTCAATTTTTGGAAAACACTCCAAATAAAAATGCTGGAGATGTGAAACTTAATTAGTTTTAAGACAGAGCATTATTGGTCTATGAAATGGATTATGTGATGATACGCTAAATGAGTCCAATATCTGGGAAACATTTTCTAGTCCAGGGTCTCTGTGTCTAGACTGGGTATTACCACATTCAGCAGAATTTTTAAATTAAGAAAAATCTAGTTGACTTTGGAACAGAGTTGAGCCGTTATTTTCTAGCTGTGCAACATTGACTGCAGTAGAGCCACGATCCTTACAGACTTAAATGTTAGTATAATACAAGTACAACATGCAAAGATTAACCAAAGTGGAAAAATACTTCAATAGTGCGTGACCATGTAAGTGAACTCTATTGTGACATAGAGGTGTCTAGGGACTACAGGTGAACAGGCACAGACAAACCTTACCCATGTATTTTATTATCATGTTAGGAATCCTTCTCTTTTGTTCCTGGAAGAGATGGAAATGCTATTTGGTTCAAGCCTTCCTTGAAATTTCATTATATTTACCAATAGCTGCCATGCCATGCGGTATTTGGAATATTGCATTTCCTGGCTTAGTAATGTTTTCCTTTAAAAAAACCCCACATGACCTAGTATTAGAGACTGCATATTGTGATCACAGCTGTCCATTGCTAGACATCTATGTGGGTAACAAACCCTTAATATTTGCCACACAGTCCTGCCCACAAAGCAGTTCAGACCCAAGTATTGAATATAACAAGCTCCTCTGGATGAGGCCTTTACAGTACTTGTCTTGGACACTGCCAGCAAGCACGAGGTCACAGGCTCCTGCGAGGTGCTGCTGAGCTCAAGCCAGGCACTCGCTCAGGTACTTCAGCTGAAGTTTGCTTTTATAATTGGTCTAAGCTTCAAAGTTGAGCATCTTTCAGGACTGAGCCCCGTGAATGGAAATTCTCATGTTCCAGTCTTTGCACACAGGCATTGAAGATCCCATGACACTTTACACAAAAGGAAGAACGTTAACCCCAATGTCCTTGCCAAATGCTAACTTCGTTAATTATAGTCTGCTTTCTTTAATTCTCCTTGCAGTTTTAATTAGATATGGTATTATTCTCTTCCTGTACCACATTGTCACTGGCTATTCCCACTTAACCATTTGCTGTATTAAAGGTTGTTAATCTTTTGTCCAAAGCTGGCTGCATTTTAGATGCAGAAAAAATGGCTAATTATATACTGCTATTTTTACTATGTGTATGCTCAGCCCTTATGAGCCACTTGCATCTAAATTCCTATACACACAAATATGACTATCATGGATAGAAAGGTTGGAAATTATGTGACTTACCAGGACTTCTCAGAACAACACAGGTGTGAACAAATATAGTTCATAACACCTGCAGGATAAATAGATTATTTCCTGGGACTTATGAATTTTCATACCCAAATGTCTGCATTTCCACATCTCTAAACCAAAAGCAAGAAGATGTTTTTGATGCAGTGTAGTCAGTTGGACTTTTAAAGTGCTTTGGGATTCATCAGATTTGACAGTGTTATATAATTGTAAGATCATCATTGTGCACATATCATATAAATATCCATTGCAAATGATTTGTACTTTTAGTAAGATTGCATTGGATTTTTGTAAGAGTATGTCAATGTATATATTTATCTTGTAATGTAGAACTGGAAGCTATTTGAAGCCTCAATACTGAAAAAACTTTCCCCGCTTACGTGACATTGTAAGAAATAAATTGCATTATGGTGTATGGAGTTTT
Organism: Tringa tobata; assembly: GCA_033628505.1. Classification (NCBI taxonomy): domain Eukaryota; kingdom Metazoa; phylum Chordata; class Aves; order Charadriiformes; family Scolopacidae; genus Tringa; species Tringa tobata. The sequence goes on along the minus strand of JAHREE010000367.1, from coordinate 4,432,091 downwards.
AGTGCATATCCAAACAACCAGATGTATTTTGACATGCAATTTCTATGATATATTGTGCTATATATTTTAATTTTGTAATTTAAAAATCAGTTATTTCCCAGATGTCTAAATTTCTAAAAGAGCTTCCTGCATTGACAGACAAAAAACCCCGTATCTTTCCTCATGTTGTGTCAAAATTGGCCAATTTATATTTTAAGACCATTCTCAGTGTTCAGTAATATTGGCAAGGAAATTCCTTGGGATTTTCCATGCTTGATCAATGCAGGGGAAATTCAGGTCAAGAATTTCAACAGAATGCTTTGATACATTTTTGACTTTGTATTTTTAAAACTCCCCCATCATTTTTTCCAAGAAAGATCCAGTCTGGTTTGCTTTGTTGTTCTTATGTGATTTTTAAAATAAGAGTTCATTTGGAAATTTTCACATTAGGAGCACAGTGAAGTTTCATGAGAAGGTACATGTGGAAAGCCTGCTACTGTCACCCCAGCCTTTCTTTAGAGTCAATAGGAAGAAAGGTGATTCAGTTCATTCCAAGTGTCCAAGACAGTTCAGATTAATCACCCGCTATTTCTTCTCCTTCTCCTAAATCCTGACATTGGGAGTTATTCCTTCCACACTAATTCATAGCAGATTTTTCCATGTGTCACCGCTTCTGTAGGAACTAAGCAACTGTCAAAAGTAGTCTAATTTACTGGTGCTTTATACCCACTTTGCCCTACTCTAAGTGTGAAAATGCTGTGCTGGTTAACTGAGAATGAAGACAATGTGTCAAAAGGGAGACCATCAGTGGTTCTATCCACAAAGAAGTCACTTATCAATCACAGTGGCCATTACAAAATACTGGAGATTCCTACTAAATGCACAGGAAGAAAGAGGCAGTTGATAGTGTGATTGGCACAGCTGCTTTTGCACTGAGCAGAATCACCCAGACAAATGCTGAAGGGAGACAGCAAACCAAAGTCTGGATGGGATGTAGGTATGAAGAAAAGAACCTTTTTTGTGTGTGTGCCCTTTTTACAACCAGGTGGGTAAGCTGTTTATTCTGTTATCAAGTCCTTCAGTGCACCAAGTGAGAGGACGACAGACTTAAGGAGAGTCAAACCATTCTCTATTGCAAAAGAGTAATCTACCTATGGATTGTTAAAAATGGTAGTATTTTTCACACTTGTGAATGTTTCAATCAGAAAGACGGATTCTGCAGCCCAGAAATTAGAGCTTTCAGATAGGTAAATGAGTGAGAATTTTGTAGGCTCTCTGTGACAGTGCTGTTGAACAGAGTTATTCTCTGATGTCCAAGTTCCGGAGAATAATTTAGGACAGTTAACATTAGATCAAAGTTTCCTTTAATGGCGTGGCAGAACACTGATTTTGACACTCTTAGTGATTAACACATATGTGAATCATTCTAATTAGTGAGGTTATAGGATTGTAGCCATCAGTAGATGAATAACTTGGGTTTGGGTTTCATTTTCATCATCTCCACATGGGAGTTATGACTCTGCTTTCTTAATGACTGATAAAAATTGCGAAATGATGAGCGGAAAAATGCTGGAGACCATCTGTGTAAAACAAAGATGATATGGGACATTTGGGAAAATATTTCATGCCCTTCACTGCTTGATGGAAGCGTTAGTGCAGCCAGACATAGACCATGGGCTGATACTCGCTTGCAGCCTTGGCTGTGTGGGATGACACTGCCCCAGCAGTTCTGCTGATGGAAGGAGGCGTATGAGCTCTTATCACTCCAGCCATCAGCAGCTGAATTAGATGGAAGAACCTTCATCAACTGTGTAATCAAATTCAGCTGAAATGGCTACCCTTGGCTTTAAGTTGAATTTACTCATCCTCTTTTGAATCCTCATGCACTTCTGAACTTTCATGTGTGTTAGTATTGTTTTTTCATTTTCAGCTAAGTAATTACCATTCATGACCTTTTCTCTTGGATCTGGATGTTGTTGTTGATGATTTACTGCTTGAAAATTAGAAGTAATTAATGACATATCTCACATGTTTGTGTTAAACTATGGTTTACAATTCTGATTTTTTCATTAATAGTACTAATGATCTTATAAATTACCACCAGTTTCATGCAAATTATTGAACTTATGTATACAGCTGTGTGAAATATGCAAAATATGATAGATGTGCATTTCTCATTTATTAGATTATATTATTTTAAGTGGTTACTATTTCCTAGTATTTCACAAAAACAGTAGCCTAAACTACGTGACAGCTTTATCCAAAGTCCACTGGAGTAAGTGTAGGAGTCACATCGACTCTCAATTTTTATATCAGCATTAAACATGAAAATTCTGTTTTCAAATCATTTAAATTTCATTTACATGAATGTAGTAAGTCATAAAATATGTGTCTAGTGCTAATATGAGTTCACTTTTGTAATATAGTTATAGTATCCCTGGAAACAAAGAAAATGCAAAGGTAAAGCTGCAGTGAATTCTGTAACACTTGTCAGTTTACCACTCTGGAATGAAACAAAGGTGCTTAACGTGGGAATGCGCTTAGCGTTCAAATCCTGCATATTAAACATAGCTTGTTCTTGAGTAATACTCAACTGAATTCCAAACATTCTTTAGAAAAGTATTTTCATTGAGAGATCAAATATGTAAGAAGATTTTCAAAACTGACTTGGTGTTGTGATTTCTAACGGTATTTAAAAATGTTCAGTTCTCTTAACTAATAAGTCTCAAGAAATATGAGCATGTTATTTAGGTTTATTCAAAAATATTTCTGATTGCTTAATTTCATTGTGGGTTATAAAACTAGGAGAATTTAACACAAGCTAGGTTCTCAGATAATTTAGTAAAGTTATTAGCTAATTTATTAAAATTATTATTTAAAAATTAAACTATTTACAATTTCAGATTTAATACGAAAATATAGCAAGCACTGCCATGGAAAAGTTTCACACTAAACAAGTCATTGAGAAAGTGTCTCCATTCAAAATAACTTGTGGTGAACCTCACACTCTCTATAAGAAGAAAAATGATCAGAGGCTAAATATTGTTGGTTCACAGCAGACCTATGGTTGGCGTCTCGGTGACCTGCCTGAAAAATTCCAGGGTGTTTCAGGATCCATGGCTACAGGGCAGATCTTTAAAAACATGTTTTCTTGTCTGTGAAAAACAATTTTCTTAAATAACTCCTGATTTCCTTCCATTCTTTTCTATCTCAATTCAATTGTTTTACTCACAATTTTCCTCACACTTTGCACCTGCTTTTTCCTCCTTTTTTGTTCTTTGGTCAGCTGGACCCAAACTTAGTGTCTGAGTCCTTGTATCTTGACCCTGAAAGAAAAAAAAAATATGTCTGCATAAACTTTATAAGCATGATAAAATGAAAAAAAAAAAGTTGCTCTTACTTCCTTAGAAAGCAATAAGAAGGTAAATCCTTTTGTGAACCTGGACTTGGACTGTTTTTGTAAATCTGTTTTCACATGAACATACAGAAATATAAAAGATAATGATCAATGCCGAAAGATTGGTTATATGGTCATAGAAACTGAACAAAGCCTGAACTGTTCTTTACTAAACTTCTACATATTTTACAGTTATTTCAGATATGTAAAATTATTCAAGTAAAAGTAATATTTGAAATTTTTAATTATCTGGAATCCATAGAAACATACTTTAGCCTTACTTCTCTCTAAGTGTATTGTATGGTTTTATTTAAATAATGTTATATTACATTTTGGAAAATAATAAGGATAATGATACACATGATCATACAAGTTATGCATGTTAAAACCAGTAGGTTATCTGGTCTGTACTGACAACAGCACAGTTTCTTTCCTTAAAACATATTCTTTGATGTTTTGTCCACTCTAATTTTAACTGTTGCACTTAAGTGGGTCACTGAGTCTTTATACTGCTAAACTAGGTGCAGAATGAAGTATGAATTCGGAGTTTAGTGATGTGGCTAAAAAATCACTGGGGAGTAGGTCAAACCCAGCAAGGTTATTTTTACTGTCAACCTAATTCATGTTTGAAGTGCAGTTGTGGTAATCCTGTTATTGGAAAATACAGTATAGAAGTAACTAAAAAACAGACACTGGGGGCTATATCCTGCCATCACTCTGTGCCTGAAACTGACAGAAACAGCACTTAGAAAGATGCTTGTGGAACAGCGGCAGATTCTGACCCTTCATTTTCATTTTTACTTAATAGTACATAATGGCAAACTTTCTGTTTTGACACATATGCACGGCTCCTTCTAAAGAATATCAGGTCATATTCAAAGAAGTTAGCTCTTTGTATTTTTTTTTTTATTTTAAGTCTTTAATTTATTTTAATATTTTTTTCTTATTCTTCTTTCCTCCTCCTGCCCCTCAAGCTATCTAGCAGCATTTTGGATATATATAACAGTGACCAGGGAATGGCACCAGCTAATATGGGTCTCACAAATGCTTCTTGCCCAGCTAATCTACCAGTGAAAAGGGAACTCACAGGTAAAAGAAATCTGATATTTCAGTATTGTATAATTTCAGAAGTGATTATGTTTCTTTTAAAAGTTGAATAAATCTTACCCATGAAATAAATCTCCATAATTCATTTCCTGAGAATTTTAAAGTTTGTTGTTTCATTTAAGGTAAAGAACAATGACCAAGGAGAGACTTTTCTTTCTGTTCTCTTCAGCAATTCAGAAACCATGTTTGCCTCTTGGTTTTTATGCTTCTAATAAAGCTAATTATTTTAGGAAACATAGTGGATTCTCCCACATATTGGCTCCTGATCAATGGTATAAATAAATTATCATCCATTAAATTTGTTCCAGGGTAGAATAAATAGTTCTTTTAAAAGCTTACAATAAGGCTATTCAAGGTAAATCTATATTATTGGATTAACAACTTTAAAAGTTACATTCAATTAATCCAAAGAATGCTAACAACCATGTACAGTTTATTAGTGTCACTCGGAGGAAACAGTGAGTTTGTTCAATATCTTAGAAATCTGATTAACTCTTGCATTATGGGATATACAAATCCATATTCACATTAGCGTATTGTAAGTTTTATCCTGATGTAAAACACAGCAAGTAAGGAAAAGTATCCCTCCATAGCATTTCTGTTCTTAAATAAAAAATGTGCAATAAAAAAATCTTAAGCAACCTGCCAGACTTGCTCAAAAATTTAGTACTTGTAGAATATAGATTTGCTTATGATCTTGTTTAATAATAAAAAGGGTAATGAAGTAAAAAGATAGAAGCCTACTCTCTGTGACAAGAGGCCATTTTGAAAAGGTGAAAGAAGTACTGGAATTGCAACTTAAGGACTGTTTTAATAAATGTTACTTTCTGTCAGAAGCAGATACACGAGCAATGGCAAAGGAGAGACAAAAAAAGGATAACCACAATCTCAGTAAGTATATGTTCATCTTCTATCTCATTAAATGGAATGTAAGGAGAATGCAAAAATAATATACATTAGCTACCATATCTCCATTCTTTTTCTTTATCAGCATCTTGCCAGGGTAATCAAATTGAACTCAGCCTGTAAATACAGCCAACCATACAGCTTTCTTCCCTGAAATTAATTTTTTCTTTCAAAATACTTTGCATATTTTAATTAATTTCTCTCTAGATCATCTCCTGGTCCTATATTTTTATTCTAGTTGTATATGTATCCTACACTATTCCATTTTATTTGATGTTGTCTTTAAGAATTACTGTGCAAAAGAGACAAGAAAGGAGGCAGATGATAAAAAAAAATCCCAACAGCAAAGATCCAGCCTCCTCACACCTTTCTTGCTGAAGCATCCAAATGAGAGGCTGTACCTCTCTATGGGTGATGGGAAGGAAAAAAAAGCATTTAAAGAGGATATCAGAAAACTTCCAAACACTACTTAAGCACTTAAAGTTGTGGAAATCATATGCCACAAAAGGAGATTGGGGCAGGACTGGGTGAGACACATGATGCTCTGATTCTGCTCTGATAGACAAACCCCCTAACCTCTGTTGGCTGAGACCCACTTCCCTTTACAGAAAACAGTGCAGCCATATACAGACATTAATCATTGCAGTTCTAAAGGAATAGTCTTCTCTAGTTTAGAATTAGAACACAGTGAATTTCATAGTTCAGTGTCTAAATATTAAACTTCTAAAAATAAAAAACTTTTTGGTTTGTCCAAAATAGAAAAAAAAATAATCATTTTTATTGCTGAAAGAAGACTGCCTATAAAATTGAGCAATTTTACCCTCTAAAGAATAATTTGAAACAAATAGTCTGGAGCATTCTCTTTGGATATTGTTGAATAAAGGAATTACGTCTTCCAGTTCTCCTTTCTACTTTTTATTCCAGCAGAAATAGTCTGTGAATCTAAACCTAAATTGGTAATTATTTAATAGCCTCTATTTACATCTTTGTTCTTTGGCTATTCCATAATCTTTGAGGGATTTAAGACTTTACTCTCATGAAATTGCGTACCTGGAAGTATCCACTGGTACAGTGAGCTATCAACCACTGTGGACAACTTTCTGCTACTTAGAATTTCCAGAAGTTATCCTTATTTCTGCCTTTATGTTTTTTACAGATTACGAACAGACCATGTAGATATTTATGCTTGTTGCTAGCACATCTTCTCTGAAGTTCCAGGGCAGCTGCTGCCTCTCTTGTTTGGGCAAAAATGGGGAGTTTTTACTGGGCTAGGAAAGGTGGTGTGTGGGAGTTGTCTGGAACTATGAGAAGGGGAGAGAGACAGGAATAAGCATACATTAGGGATGCCAGGTCTTACTGTTGCCCCCACTCTCTATTTTGGCTCTGAGATCATCCCTCCTGAACACAGCAGACATGGCTGAGAACTGTCCCTCATGACTCGTACTGAGCTGAAGGCTGTATGCCAGGATGACAGCACACAGACGTATAACATCTCCTCTCTTTTGGCTTGAGGTGTATACTTCAGAGTTCAAAGTCTCTCTGAAGACAGCTCTACTATCTCTTTTATGAGTACCAGCTTTTTTAGAGGTAGTCTGAAAAATCAGGTTTTGGAATTTGATCAGACTTACACAATCGTGTTTTGTATTGAATTTAGGTCCACATTTTGCAGAAATGTTCTTGTACCTCCTCATACCAAGGAGAAACTGGAGAAAAAGTTATTTTTGAAAAGTTAAATCCTAAATGAAACTATGAAAAGGGATTTAGGTCTAAGAATTGGAACCCCTTCTTCATGTGACAGGAAGTTTTGAAACCATTGCTAAATGTATTTTTGGGGGGTTTTAGTTGGTGTTTTTTTTGGTTTTTTTGTTTGCTTTTTTTTAAAAGAACAAAGAATTAAAAGGGTGTAATATATGTTTGCTGTATGATCTGTATACCTGGATGAGAGGAGCATATATCCCTTCTGCCCATGTTCTAGGTTGGCCTATGTGGGTCACCTCTGGTCTGACAGAATATAGTGTCATTATCATATCAAGCCCAAGGGAAGACCTTCCAAGAAGCAAGGGATAACAGAAATGGCTCAATGCAATGCTAGCGATGAACCAAAGCTGAATCCTGTCCTGAATTCAGGAGATTTGTATTGAATCAAAGTGTTATATGGAGGGAGTGGACAAAAGTGCGAGTTCACACCAGTATAACGTCACTGCTGACCTTCGACAGCAGTACCACAGCAGGACTACATTCTCACTGCATATCCTTTTATATCACAATTACATACAAGAAATTCCCCAAAGCCATCAGAAGTCCTTTGGGCTTATCCACTAGAAAATGTGAGGTTTCTGCATATAATGGCTGGAGAAAAACTGGTGAGGAAACAGAGGAGAATTGTCTCTAAATTGGTGAAATGGGAAGCAGGAGACAGTCTTTCTGTGCAGAGAAGGGGCACACACTCCAGTCTGGATACCAGTCCGATGCTGATGAAGTGGACTGAAAGCACGGAGAGGGTGAACTGCTTTTAAGAAGCTTTTAAGTAAACTGCAAGTAAGCAAAGACACCATACATAGTTTGTCTTGGGAGAAGCATAAACTTAAATACAGATATTTTTTTAATTATTTAAATGAGTTTTTTCTTCATTTTCTGTGTGTTTTAAAAGTTATTGTAATTAAGCTTGTGCTGTATCATCAATGGAAAAAGATGTGCTGGGGATGAAGCGTTTCTGGTGAGCAGTCTTTCTCAGTTTCAGTGAAGGGATATGGTCACAGACGTGTCCTCTCTGTTTTGCAATGCTGACAACAGTTCATAAGAGATAGTGAAGCTGTTAACTGTGATCATTAGCAGGAGTTCTGCCAAAATATGAAATGCTCTATGAGTTGTCCTGTGTCCCTGCTGAAGTTATCAGCCAAACTCAAGTAAGCTGAAAACTCAGTTGTAGGGGAGCAGAGTGGAGATAGGATACATAAATGTGAGCGTTGGCTCACATTCAGAGGATGTGTGACTATTTCATTCTCTAGGAGTCTAGTTGTAAATGGGTGGAAAACCCACAGCTGGGTAAGATGGTACTAATCATGGAGTTTGTCCTGAGAGTAAGTCAGAGATGGGTAAGAGATCATGTTGGGATTTCTATTTGAGGAAGAGATTTTCTCTACATTGACTGACTTGTTTTTAACTAATTAAAATGTTTTATGTTGAATTTCTACAAGAATATTTCACCATAAAAATAGTTACTGTTTCTTTTCAACAGTTGAGAGAAGAAGAAGGTATAATATTAATTACCGAATCAAGGAGCTTGGCACACTCATCCCCAAGTCTAATGATCCGTAAGTT
>JAHREE010000367.1:4394035-4423260 GCA_033628505.1 Tringa tobata | reverse complement strand
GGGTAAGAGATCATGTTGGGATTTCTATTTGAGGAAGAGATTTTCTGTACATTGACTGACTTGTTTTTAACTAATTAAAATGTTTTATGTTGAATTTCTACAAGAATATTTCACCATAAAAATAGTTACTGTTTCTTTTCAACAGTTGAGAGAAGAAGAAGGTATAATATTAATTACCGAATCAAGGAGCTTGGCACACTCATCCCCAAGTCTAATGATCCGTGAGTTTGACAGTCTTTCCTATAATAATGTTTATAGGCTAAATACTGGGGGGGGGGGAAAGACAGTTGAATATACTGGCTATAGGATTGAGTAATGGGATACAAAATCTTCCATGTCAGGTCACTAGCTCAGATCAGGCTGTAACAAATCTTTGACAGATTTTTGGTGCCTCTTGGGAAAACTTATGTGAAAGGGAAATAAAAGGAAAGCAATTCCAGGGTGTTTAAGAGAAACTGCCACAGCAGGGGAAAAAAAGAAAAAAAAAAAAAACAACAAAAAAACCCCCAGAACCAAGCAACAAAAAAACCCCAACAAAAACCCCCAATAATAAATAAAAAAGAAGATAAACCAAACAACAAAAAGCCCAGCTCTCTGTCCCTGGGAGCAATTGTGTGGTGTCTCTGGAGAAGGAGGGAGTGATGCTTTCAGCCCTTGCCATGGGCCCTCTAGTGGGGTAAAACAAAATGCATGTTGTCACTGTCCTTCCTTTGCCTAAGAAAAAAATCAAATCAGCTTAAGAGTCTGTAGACTGAGCATTTTTCAGAAGTCCACCACTCAGTGGAGGTAAAACAACGTTCTAAAATAATAATTGCTATAATTGCTATAATAATAACATTTTATACTAATGCATGTACTTACAGTAACACAAAATGCATATTCCTTAAACTATACCTGCTTTCCCTTAAAGCTTATATTTGTCATCAATATGAAAAAAAACATCTCAGCAGTAAAGCCTATTGCAGGATTAGCAATAACAGTTCAGTGTGATATTTAATGCTGAACTTTAGCCATAGATTTCTCATGTCACTCAGGGAAGCCTTAAAACCATGCACTAGCATGATTGTGACTCGCATAAAATTGATCATACAGATTTTGTCTTTAGCATTTGCATGTCAATACAGACCTGCATGATACTTCAAATGAAAACTTCTATTGATATTTCAGCCTTTTTCTTTTTATTTTTTCCTTTGGACTAAGAAACTCTTGATTATATTAAGGATTTCTATAACAATAGAAAGCTGCGTGAGACTTACATGAGTACAAGGTTGGCATAACAAGCCACTTGGAGTGATATCACCGGAGAGAAAGTTAACATACTGCATCCATTTTAGAGAAATCACAAACTCGTCTCCTTCTACAGCATCGACCCAAGATTAGATAAATTGGCATGTTCCTGTTATTAATATAGAATTAAGTATTACAGCTGAGTTAAAATAAGAAGCTCTTTAAGTACCTAAATAAAGTTTTGGCCACGTGTGATCTGATGGAAACACAGACTGACAGAGGAATTTTAATTTTGCTGGTGTATCATTCAGTATTCAAGACCATTTGGGCAAATAATTGAAAGATTTCACTGAAAAACAGTGGATGGCACTGTTGGTTTGCAGCTATAAAGCAATAATGGAAGCAAGTTATACTGAAATTAGAAATGGAACATGAGGTACAAATTCCAGTTGTGATTTTTGATTGACTACAGAGGTGTTTCAGTTACATATTTTGGTCTGGATTCAGGTTTAGTTTATGAGCTTATTCAAAACATTAATATCTAGAGCAATCCCTTAAGCTCTTCTTAAAATGAATGGTCTGGACATGAAATTTTGCTCCAGTAAGTGGATGATGGATTTTACCCGCAGAGTTTGGTGTTGTTGCTTGATGAAAAAGTTTCAAGTATAGAACCTAAAGACATCACCTTTTGCTTTTTTAGTCTGCAAACCCATGATAGAGTTCAACAGTTACAGCCCCAAAGTGGCTCATGTTTACAAAAACACAAAGTGAACTTAAGCATGTCATGTTCTGAGGACTGCTGTCTTCAAAATGCTGGTAATCAGTGGTCTTTTTGAAAATAGGCCAATTTAAAAGCTTTCAAGTTTGTCTTAAGAAAAAAAGAGGCATCTAAAGGCACAGAACGATTTTGAAAAACTAGATTATAACATAACTTTGCTATAGCTTGGTGGCAGGTTAAATTAATCAAAAAATGTATAAACATTTTTTTTATATATTTGAGGGTGGAAATACATTAATTTTGTTGTTTTGTTGTTCAAGCAGATCAAAATTATTATTTTTTTCTGGTATGGTCCGGTGTTGCCAAATCATAACTCAGTGTCCTTACCCTCTCTTTCAGTTCTTGCTTTTTCCTTCATAACACCTTACTGTGCCCCCAATCTGCCCTCTTCTTCTTTGAAAGAAAGAGATGTATCATCTCTTATAATACTTTGTCTGTAACATTTTATCACACATAGCATTTTCACCCCATATATTGATTTTAGAAGATTCTTCTTATAGTGGGAACTTAGCTGTAAAAGGAGAAACCTTACTGATGCTTGAACTAATGACAGTGAAGCAAATCAGCCTTTGCATCGAAGAGCAAATACTACTATAACTAAGCCATTGTGGTTAGCATGCCTGTCCCAGATGGCTTGCTTCAAGAAGATTACATTCAGACTCAGGAACAGAAAAGGACATTTTTGATGCTATTTGGAAACCTTTTATGATTTATATTTCTTAGAAGTGGTGTGTGGGGTTTTTATTTCACTTTTGTTTTGTTAGTTATATAGTGAACTTGTTTGGCTCCTGCAGAGCTTCCGCAGGGACTTTCTTTTGACTGGCTTAAACCCCTATTCTTTTCTTTCTTTCTTTCTTTCTTTTTTTTTTTTTTTAATTTAATGATGAAAAGTCTGGATTACATTGCTTAAATGAATGGGTGTTTTAAGTTCACTTCATCAGCATTAGAAAATGAGATAAGTAGAAGTTGCAAAGAACTTTGACTCTTTTGTTTAATTTCCAATGCTTATATACCCAAGTTGCAGATGATTCAGAAATGCAAAACAGTTATACAGAATAACTCAAAAATAGAGTTAAAAGAGGCCCAAAATACCCAGTCATATTTTGCTGAAAAACTCATAACCTGCTCCTTTGAATACCTTTCTATTCCTGGTTTCTTTGTGTTCAGCCTTTCAGAACTCAGTTTTAAGTGGGTTAACGGGACTTCACATTGTGATACAGTCTGGAAATGCCTACGCAAGGACTGGTAGCCAACAAGAATTGCCAGACATACTAAGAAAAAAATATATTTCCTTTCAGAGTTCTAGTCAGTTTACAGAGCCGGGATGTTAAAGAGAACCACTGAGGATTTGGACAGAAGTAGTGGGCTGCTCTCACTCTCTGCTCTCTGCATCTGCCTGTGCTTGACCTTCTGACTGTTATCTGTGGACAGTCCCTCTAACATTTCTTGTAAAGGAAAACCCTGTGTACACTCATGTGATTATAAAATGGAAACTTGATGGTCCTTTCAGAAGGATACACTTTGTAATTGTTTAGGTCATCAAAACAAGTACAAAGTCCTTCAAAGTATTTCTTTGAGCAAGCATAGTTTAAAGCTAATTTCTTAGAAACAGGGAAAGAAATGGTCTGCAAACATAGTCTCAGCTTCACAAACGTATTTGTTATTAGTAATTGCTCTGTTGCTGGCAGGCTCTTTGACTATCACTTCTCCCAAACTCTGTTTTTGGTTAATTTTAATGTTTGATGATCAGATCCTCTCGTCCTGCCTACAAGAGTTCAGCTTGTGTAAATTAGTGGAGCTCCTTTGACATCAACAAAGTTGCCTTAATGGAAATGAGCTGAAGATCAATCTCATGGCTATGTTTCTTTTCTCCTAAATGAGAAACTCTCCTAGGGGAGAGTTATGTGTTTTGGTCTAGGCATTTGAGATTTGTAGAGAGATTCAGACAGTAAAGTTAGGAGAAGCTAGGGTTCCAAGACAAATAAAACACAATGTGTTTTTTACTTATTTGCTACTTTTCCATGTAGACCTCTGTTAATTAAACTAGATAACATATGTGTAGCTTGCTAAGAATTTCAATTATTGTACCACATGCACACACAAAGACACAATCCTCCAATCTGGCCATTGCTGGTGACCAGATCTGCAAAACTGCTTACTACTCTCAACTGACTTGCTTCACGTGCAGAGTTTCCCATGCGTTTCGTTATTTACAGGATGGAACCTTACAGGTATACAATAAAATAAAAAGGGAGGAAAAAAAGACAGGAATTAATAGACAGTGAAAGAGGAAAATGAAAAAAAATAAATTCCCTCCACCTCCAAAGACTAGTTGATCTGTACAGAACTTCATAGGTCCAAAACAGTTACGAATGCAGAAGAGGAAGAGGGATTACCAGCAGGTGATTCAGATGTCATAAGGGAGACAGGTTGTGCTCATGGCTCCCAGTTCCACCTTTGCTTTAGATTTTTGACTAGGCAATGTCTAAATGAGAGTACATAGACATTTCTGCAATAAATCCGTTCCAGATCACACCATAAGTGAGCACGTGAGTAGAAGCAAGTCTCATTAACTAAAGCAACCAAGCAATAAGGGAAAGTGATGATTGACTGGAATATAATTTATATTTCTTTTTGACTCTATACATGCCACCATATAAATATATGCATGTGGAATAGGTACTAAAAAAAACCCCAAACTAAGGTGGTTACTTGTCACTCCCAACCTCAGATTCTTACTGGTTTTAGTAGCTTTTTCTTTCTCAGGGTTGCTTTATAGAACCAGAACCTCTATCAATCTTCTGCTCAGTCTAAGCCATCTTGAAGTGGATAGTTTGGATAAACCCTTCTGTCTATATTTAATGCCATGGGGCCATCTAATAACATGCCCAAATGTTATTAGAAATTAAACATTTTCAACATTTTTTTTTCTTGTTCCAAGGCCTCCAAGACAATGAAGGAATACATGGGTAGTTGATAAATGGGTACATGAAGGTTCTTGAACAGATGTAACCAAACAAGTGCGTTGTTAGTGAGACTGCTTATAAACTGGAAGTAAAACCATAATTTCCTAAGCAATGGACGTGTTTAATCCTTTTTTTTTTTGTAAGAATTTTATTTTGAGTTGGGTTGTGCATGTAGCTGTGGATTTTAACTTGGTTTATATTGTTTCAAGATTTTTGAATAGGATTTTTGTCATTCCATAGCCCTTATGGTTACCAAAGTGTGATTGTCTGGTCTATCATCAATGAGGAGTGGCATTCAGCACGGACCATTTTTTTCTCAACTAGCATAAAAGCAAGCTCATTAGTAAGTCAGGTAAAAGGAGTAGTATATTCAAAATGATCTTTAAAAATTTAGGCTTAAGTCCTCAGTAATGTATATTTCCTAGTTCATTAATGCAGAAATACTGCACATAGATTTTAATCTTGGAGTTAATAATAAAAGCAATTTTCACTAAAAATATAAAAACTGTAATGGTAGAATCATGATATTGCATTTAGCTCTCCCACAAAAAGTCACTTTATTACTTTCTTTTGACACTTATTTTCATTCTGGGATTAATTTTACTATATAAGGGCTTCTTAACTATTCTATTAAAATTTCCATTCAGAAGCAATAATATCTAAGAGTGAATAATAGTCATGTAAATCATTATTTCATATTAATGTAAAAGATTTTGTAAGTTCTTATGAATTCTGCTGACATGCACAATTGTGAAAAGGTTATCTCTACATTCTGCAGTGATATGCGCTGGAACAAAGGAACTATTTTAAAAGCATCAGTGGAGTACATCAAGTGGCTACAAAAAGAACAACAGAGAGCCAGAGAATTAGAACACAGGCAGAAGAAATTAGAGCATGCTAACAGACGACTTCTACTCCGAATTCAGGTTTGTATAAAAGCGTCGCCATGAACTACAAAGCTTTCTCAGTACTTATCCCTCATCAAATTTTATTAATCTATATCACTTTTCCCCAAATGGCATTTACTAAAAATGAATTGGCTTTCCCGATTTATTGCTGTGTATACTGGGGAGGGGGTATCTTTTAGATTTCTAGGAAATACCTTTGATAATTAGATCCTACCTAAAGAAATGCATGGAAAGTTAATGAAGTATTTGTACAAACAGTTTCCTTATGTATGTATTGGAGCCAGAGAAAGACAAAAAAAGGAAGCAAAGAAATGTATCTCTGCAGCTAAAAATCAATACTGGACACAAAATTCCCTTCAGTGTTTTTGTTTTCCTTTTGTAACCATTTCACACGTTACACTTCCCTGGGTATAGTGCGCCATGTTATATCTGCTTGCCACATGAAGCAGCAGAATATGGCCCCGCATAGCTTGAAATGCAGGATTTGAATATAGACACGTATGAGGATGAGATGATAGATAGACAGACAGATATACATAAAATCAGTTGTCTTATATACAGTGATTTGCACATATATCTGTATATTATAAGTGTCATCAAGTAAAGTATCTTCTGTTTCTCTGGATAGCTATGGATAACGAACTAGGAAGTTGCAACGCTTTTCTGTCAGCTTTACTGGGTTCAGTATGCAATGGGTTTAGAGAGGCTGCCCCACCTTTTATGTTCTCGTAGGACAGCTGCTTATCAACAGGAGGAGAAATAAAAACACTCAAGTGGCAAGTTATCATAGGTTAACCATTTCATATTTTTAAACATAATCTCACAACTGGACTAAAGGTATAATTAATTTGCATGTACGATGCGTATAGTTATTGCAATAGGTCTGAAGCCATTGTTCTGTCTTTTAAAGTCACTATCTAATTGTTTTTGTCTGAAATGTTAGGAACTAGAGATCCAGGCACGTGCACACGGCCTTCCAGTCATGTCTTCCCTCAGTGCTGTCGATTTAGCTGCACAGGTCATCAAGCAACAGTCTTACGCGGAGGAGAACTCCATAGACTACTCTCAACAAATGCCTCTGGCACATGGACCAAATTCTGATGTTTGCGATGGATCTACAGCCTTTTCGGATCCGCTTTCACACTTCACGGATTTGTCCTTCAGTGCAGCTTTAAAAGAAGAGCAGCGGCTAGAGGAAATTTTACTGGATGACACGGTGTCGCCATTTGGAACAGACCCACTCTTGTCCTCCACGTCCCCAGCTGCATCGAAAGAGAGCAGCAGGAGGAGCAGCTTTAGCACAGATGATGGAGATGATTTATAAAAGCAGAAAGGGCCTCATACTTCTCTCAATCACTTGCTAAAAGACTGAGTTGAACATAAGCATGGTGTTTGCGCTTATTTTAAATATGAATAAGGAGAGCCACTGTGAAGATAAATACTACACGACAAGGGTTTAAATCAGCCCTTACTTCCCAGGAAACTGAGATGGACATGGACTCATATCACTTTGCCCAAAATTCACACCCTTGGTTCACAGCTGACATTTGCACAAATCTTTCTTCACTGGGAAAGTTTTTACTAATAGTAAAACTAATAGTTCCATGACTTTTTACAGCACTATGAAATGGTTACCGCAAAAGGAATATCCATGTTACAAAAATGTATTGAAACTCCCTCTTCAATATGCACTCACTATTCTCTGCTATCAACATGAGTCTTAGTCATTTTTTAATTTCTCTTTTTTATATAACTAAAAATTCTACAAAACATGAAGCAACAGGGAAGTATTTAAGCTGGGAACTATAGAGATGTTACAGGTTTTAAAATCTGAAAAAACAGATGGTAATACTTTCGCACAAGTGCAGTGAGCATGAAATTTAAACTGCGTAGGCTTCTCTTTAAAAGGAGAAAATCCATTAAGCTTTTCATGGAAATCCATTTTTTTAAAATTTCATTTGTAGAAAAATAACAGACTTTTAATATATGTTTTAATGATATAGAAGAAAAATGGAAACTAACATAATGACAGAGACTCAGATGAACTCAGATGGAAAACGGTATGACATTTCAGCAGAAAGACTGTATGGACATACAAGACTCAACAAAAATACTCCATGTCACAATTAGCACAATTTAAAACAAGCATGTTGGTAACAGTGTAACGTCAACTGCTTACTCCAAGAATATTCAAACTGTGTCCTTTTTTGTGTGGAAGAGTTCAGAATTCAGACATGCAAAAGTGTGCTTCTGGACAATGCTTTCAGTCTTTGGCAGCAAGGTTTTTCCAAAGAGACTCTACTTTATCCATACACATGCCTTTGCTTCATTTGGAAATGGAGGGAAATGTCAAGATTCCCACTGCATACACTTGAAACAGAAAGAATTTAATTTTAAATTTGGCTTTGAATTCACTACAGAAAAGCTGAAAAGGAAGATTTTTCAAATGAGAGGGGATATTCAGAAGTGTTGATGTGATGCATTGCCTCTCACAACTCGCTTGCTAAGAGGGGGCGTTCAGAAAATGTGTTTTGATGAGTCAGTAAAGGCTTGGCAGTTAGAGGGCAGGTAGGAGGCATAACATTTCTATACGTAGTGAATTTCTGGAGTGATATATGTTCCTGGAGGACATTAAATGAAATCATTCTAATTGTAATATTAATACATGGGAAAATAAGCTGGCACAGGTCCTTCATAGTTCTTCCTCAACCAGAGCCAAAAGATCACATTAGGGAGTTCTCTAATGATTCAAAATGTGTTTCAAAAGTATGTATTAATTTTGCTGTCAATGAGCCTGCTTATAACCCCAGAAGTGTCACAGAATTGGAAAGAGTAAGAGGAGATTAATATGGATTGTTGTTTGTGTGAGTGTTTTAAATGTATTTCAACATATTACCCAAGAACAGAGCAATGATGTCTTCCTATTCGCTCTACTGTTACTGGTACCCAGGTTGTTCTCACAGTCCTTGTGAAGTTTGAGTTCCTGACCAACCCAGATAGTGTCATGACAGTTTTTTAATTGAAGAGTAAGCAGTGGCATAACAAATTATATCCCCATGACTATGAAAGAAGATGGAGTATTCAACTTCAAAATAATATTTATCTTTTTAGGAAACTCAATGATTTATATGAGCCTATGCAAACTACTTGGATATAAGCTGAACAAAGAAGAACTGATCTTGTTGCGTATGTGTGGGGTCCCAGACAGCCCAGCACACACCTGACCCTCACAAGAGGCTAAGATGTTCTCCCACTGCATGGTTGAAAATAATAACAACAACAAACAGTGGTCTGGTTTGTTTTTTTTTTTTTTAACATGGAAGAAAGAAATGGAAAGACAAATAAATATTAACCAAAGGTAACTGAACCTAGAACTGATCACTATTTTAATTGGAGTGTTTCTATAAATTAAGCTCATTAGAAGTGGAATCACTATGTCATAGTTTTGCCAGAGACTAGCTAATATTGACATTTGAATACAAAATATGATGAATTAAAACTAACACTTATGCCCACGTTATATCTAGTGTAGGATGCATATTGTCCATTTCAGCTGATAAAAGGAGGGGATACTTGGTTGATATCAAATGCCATTTGTCCTTGTACTGCAGTTTCTACTACATTAGTTTTAAATACACCAGTGTGGATTGCTCATAATGGAGAAAAAGAAATTAAATATGAATGTATTACATGATTTTCCCATTGAACTTTTACATGGGAGTTAGACCATACTTCTGAACTATATTGACTTTAAATAACATCCTGAATTTCATCACTTTTATAAGCACTGTTCTAAAAAAACATTATAGCGCATCCATTAAATTTTTTAAAGTTGATTTTCATTCTTCTGACAATTACTTCAGTCTGAAGCACTAGACTTTTTTTTATCTTCCTGCATGAGAAACTTAACAGAAGATAGTGAATGCTCCTTTTGCAATATACCGTATTGCACCTATCATTAAACACATTCAAGCTGTCTTCATTCACACAAAATCCCCAACCGCCTTGCCCAAAACACTAAATGTATCCATACCTATAGGTGTATATTATGGCAACGTTGTTTTACTGCTGTTATGTTTGTTCTAGTAGGAAGTCATAATTAGTATTTTAGCTAATATCTATAACCTGTATTACAGCATCACCCTTGGAATTAAGAGGTGATACAGGGTGCAAGAAACAATAACCCAGGACACTCTGGGGATAAATAGGTGGTACTGAAGGCATTCAGGAGATGTGTGTGCTGGTAACCAACCCCAGATTTTCTGGAGTAAGCCCTGCCTCTCCCACCCCAGGTTTGATCAGGCTATGGTGAAGCTGAGAGGACTGTTGGAGCAGAGCAGAGAATGGTCCTACAGAGGAAAGGTATTTCACGACTATAAGGACAAATCCTGATTTCCTTCCTCAGGCAGAGTTTCTTTGCTGTCAATGCGAATTCTATTGGACTAAAAAGCAGTGCAAGGAAAAGAAACTTTTTAGGTATTTTCTGTAGAGATCTATTTAATGAAATCTCATGAAAGAAATGCATAATGTGTCTGTGGCTCTGGGCCTAGAAAAGAATTTAAAGACTTACAGAGTTTGACCTCAAGCAGGGCAGGGGGTGAGGGGAACTGGCTGTTTTAGTTGAGATGTATTAAATGAGGAGTTCTTGCTTGTTTTCAGTAGCAGCTGTTCAAAACTGGTGGACATATTCTTACAGAATACACAAAACAGCAGACTGATAATTACACAAAAGGAAAGGGAGTTGAAATATTAACATCCTGTTTATTTCATGAAATGGATATAGATACTGTACTAAGAGCAGAAATATAAATTATTTCATTACACATGGCATGGATAGTGTGAAAAGCTACCATTAAGTGCAAACAGTTTTAACAAACAGGAACACAGTTGCTTTATACAGTAAAATAACTAAATATAATTCAGTCATTTAATCTTAATAAGAACATTGTTATTATAATACCTTTTGACTTTAATAGGGCTGTATATATGAATGGAAGATGTAAAATTATTGTAATTTAAAATTATGTTAAGTCTCTTAGATAAGTAGAGGCATTTACATTACTATTATGAGACTGTAGAATATTTTTATAATAATTGCTATTTTTCATTGTTAAGCGTATAGTATCTTGTTTTCTAAGTCAGCGTATGCAGGCAGAATGTACTTTATTACACACTGTACATGCAATCTTTTTAAAACTACATTTTATACATGCTGGTATTTTATGTTTATTATATGAATACAATTAAAGGACTGAAATTAAAAGATTTCTTTATATGTCCCTTGTGAAACTTCACTATCCAGTCCCTCAAAGAGTGCCGTCACAAGACAATATAATAACATCCACTAAGAACATCTGAGATACCTAACAGACAAAACACTTCACAACTGCTAAACATTTACTCCATTATGATACATCATGATCCAGTAGCCTCCCATTAATAAAAATAATTGATACATTCTTTAATATGGTCTCCTGCCATCTGCTTATTCCTGCTGCTAAGGCTTTGATTTATGGAAAGTGTTTTCAGAATGTTGCAAAATTGCTAGCAGGCATGATGATATCAGTTAAATCACTAAGAAGCTCTACAAAAACCTTTTAATGTACTAGATGTTCCCCAGACAATCTAGGATAAACAGAATATTGTATTTTAAGATGTAAAACATTTTTTTAAAGCTGATAATTAGGTAGCATTTGGCACTAAAAGATACTGTTACTTAATGAGTTAAGTAAGGAATTCAGATTGCATTCTGAATTCCTAATATCAAAAGGGCTGCTTTCTTTAGAAGATATTTGGTGCTTTCTTTGCATGAAATGATGCAAAAGTTGTTGAGTAGCAATATATATTTCAGCTATAGTTTTGTAATAGTTCATTGTTTCATGTAAAATAGTGCTCATTGTTTGTGTACATCAGATAAACCTTCTATTTGTAATAAAGTTGTTCTCCAGACTCTTTTTTTCATCAAATCTTTAAGACAGCCCTATCAGTACTAAAACAGAATATTATTATAAATATTATTTAAAGTTCAGTGATTAGCCATGGAAAGAAGCTTTGCTTTTTTACATATTTATTATGCACTTAGGATTTGATCATAAAAGGTACCCAGCTCCTTTGTGAAGGACTGAGTGCCCTCAGTTCACTTTGAAGAAAGGCAATGCTCAGCCTGTTGCAGACTCACACACTTAACGATTAAATAAACAGCATCAGAAAATAAAATCAGAAGTTATTTCAGAGATTAGAAAAACACTATGTGATACACTTCTTGATTAAAAGTAGTGATATTTGCAATTGACAGACAAACAGAATTAACGTCAGCATCATTTGCACTGACAACCAATGGGAGATTAGAGCAAAATGTATGAAGTTGTGATAATAATCAGACTGAAAGTCTAATTATAAAGGAGGCTGCAGCAGTGAAGTATGCTAAGGCTTATTGGTTAAATCACTGGTACCCATCAAGTTAAATATATATCAGTTTCATTAATTGGCAACCACAAGACAAATGTTCTATATTCAGGGTGGTGACGATTTTGATATAATCCACCACATTGTGGTTAAGTATATGATTCATGTAATAAGAAAAAGGTGCCTCCAGGCTATTGTTCCTAGCATGGATTAAAATTTACATATTGCTTCTCCTTATGTCAAAACATCTGGTGCCTGCAAATGCTAACATTTCGTTAAAAAGTTTCACAAGATAGGAAAAGTGGATTGGAAACACTGCATGTGAATCATTCAAGCATTATAATGGAATAAGAGGCTGAGTTATGAACAGGCAGATTGAACAATAGTATAGTCAAAGAGATTCATCTGCTTATGAGTTTGATAGACAACACTTTGTATAAGAAGGGGAAATGCCCCAAATCATAAGAAATAACTATTATTTTTTTTAATTTTTTTTCCAAATTTCACTGAGATATATCATCTCGGTTACTTTCCAAACCGCATTTTTTCCCCCAAGTAAGATCCCTTTACCTAAGTAAATGTATGTAGTGCCAAGATCATGGCTACATTCATTTCATTCATGGACCGTAGTATGTTGGCATCCCTATCTGCCATGTAGTTTCCTCAAAAAATTTCATGACTCTCATTTGTACACTCCTATTTTACAGCAGTATATCAGGGTATAGCAGGGGAGATCTCAAAAGATTTGCATGGCCAGTTATCCTAATCTTCTTACTTCCCTGGAAAAAGTAGCAGTCCTTGCATCAGCACACAGAATCTAGATGTTTTTCCCTTTGATTTCTAAGTGGGACTTAAGATGTTTTTTTTTCACTTATTAAATTTTTTTTTTTTGTTGCTAGGTTATCTGGAAAGCTACATCACAAACTGTTGCAATTAGCAGATACATCAATGTTGGAAACTTCTGTTTGTGTGAAAGGAGGCAATAAACAGTGTTTTCTGTGAAGTCCTCTGATTCAAGTGATACTATATCTACTAATTTTCTGGAATCAAAACAAAAACATTCCTGGGTGGGTGCTGTGTTTGCAAAACAGGAACCATTCAAAGAGGAACCGCTCACCCAGAGTGCTCTGGCATTTAAAAAACTTACTCCTTGGGTTAGAAATTTACTTTCTCTGTTAGGCCTCTGGAGTTCAAGCAGGTAACATTTGCGTACCCTAAGTTGCCCCCCAGTGATACCTTGGGGATGTCCCAGGACCACATGTCTGTGCAACGCAGATGACAGTGATGGTAATCTCTCTTTTCTACAACCAATCCCACCACCGGCAGAGTCAAATGACCAAAGCCTCTGGTGGTGAGCCCTGTCCTCCCATCTCTCCAGGGAGGGACACCTCTCCCCAGCCTCACTTCCTACCGGATTTCTTCTTCGGAGGTGGAACAGGCCTCCTAATTGTTCTGCCTCAGATCCGGAGTGGGATCGCCTTGCAACCTTGCTAAGACCTAAGAGGTTCAAAATATGTAAGTACAAAATGGAAGTTACACAATTTGGTTGCCCATCAAAGCAAGCAGGGATTTGGCAATGTGCTTGAGCTCCTCGGCTGACCTCTCAGACTTCCGCCCATGGAACCTGAGGTGGGTTTGAACAAGAGGGTAGCCAAAGCCCAGTGCAGGCCAAGAGGTCTCCCTACCACAAGCCCCGTGAGAACATTAATTTTGTGAATGGTGGTTAACAGGATTTTCAGGGTCTTTTTAAAGCATTTTACACAAACGTGTTTGTATATTGTCTTTACTTTTAATGGACTTGCCTTCAGTTATCAAATGATTCCAATTTACTTAAGTTTAATATACAGAATTTGGAAAAAATCTGCTAGCTAAGTGTTTTATATACTCTCCCAGAAACAGGCTGAGTTAAAGGAAATGTGTGTTTTTAAAACATAAAACGATAACATTAAATATTCTTAATATCTTTTTATCAGTTAGTTGATCTGTGGTATGGGCACCTTTCTTCATCGTTAGGGGGAATAACCTCACCAAGAAAGAATCCTGCATTGCTACAGAGCCATTAGGAAAGTAAAACGAATACCCAAAGTCATTGCAGAAACACCATTCCATCATTTCCATTGGAAAACAGTTTCTGCTGCAGGACAGCTAATATACACAGTCAGCTTGCTATAAAAACAAACCGACATGAAGCAATTTAGTCTTACTGAAAAGTAAAGTAAGCATGGTCAACTGTAAGCATGGACCAGAGAAACAGCTTCTGCAATAATCACTCAAGGGGAATTGTATCCACTTGGGAATTTACACTCTAAATTACGCTACATTTGACCTGCCCTTTTGCAGTGGGTAGAGTATCCTTTGGGCGAGAGAAAAAAAAAAAAAAAAAAAAAGCCTGAGACAACTCAGGTTAAAGAGCATGGAAAACAAAAGAAGGTACATTCTTGATCCCAAAATGTCACAAATGGATCTGGTGCACCCGAAGGAAGATCTCTGCCCAAGGGCAACTGTCAGCCTGAAAAGCAGGCAGGGGAGTACCAGCCTGGGCTTTGGCAAAGCCTGTCCTTTCCCGCAGGAAAAGAAAGGAGCTTATTTCAGGATATTTGCAGCTTCCAGTGGGGTAAGTTATGAGTACCACTCCTCGCCCACATTTTCAAACTGTACTAAATTTGGGAGGATAGAACACAAATATTCCTCCCTCCCTTCCTTACTGCTTTTCCTCCTCCAAAGGCTAGCACAAGTGTGGAGAGCATCAGTTCCTCCAGTTTGTCAGGGACGACCTGCAGCCTCAGCTGAACCTGGCAGATCAGTGGTTTAACAGGTTGGTAGCTATGAAACAATGCCAATGTACTACTGCTGACAAGTAATTATAGGATTATTTAAAATACCAGAAATGGCTTTCTACATATCTGGATCCTCAATATCACCAAGTGTGGAAATAAAGTCAACTTATTTGCCCTTTAAGCCTTGCCATTTCAGAGGGACTAACTTAGTTTTTGTTGCTCACTGTATTGAAATCCAGTGATAAATAGATGTTTGGTTCCCTTAGACCTGTGAAATTCCAAACTGGATTGTTGCTGGCTCCAGGCACTTTCATTATTACCAGGAAGTGCAAATGGCTTGCTTTTGATAACCTTGCTGGTGGAAACAGACTTTACATCAAGGGCCTGTTGGCTTTACTGCCTTCGATAAGCCCATGAAAATATGCTTATTTCTGCGGCTATCAGGCTCATGTCCTGTTTTGCCAGTGTAGCAAGGCAGAGAAGTAAGTACATTTCACATTGAAATATTTGCAAAATTGTGCCTATGTGGTCTTTTCCCTTCAAAGCCCACTTTCTGCAGCAGATGTCTGGAGTCTCAGTACAGGCCATGCATTACTTTGTATTGGGGAACTAAATTCTTAAGCGAGCTGAGAGCAAGTGATTTGGGACTGTTCACAGACTGTTTCAGTCAGACTACAATTTTCTTGTTATTCTCTCTGACTTTGCCCAACTGTATTTTTAAAGTGCTTGTGTTAGACCATGGTACCAGCCAGAGAATTTAAAAGCACAGAGACAGTGATCTGATTGACAGCTATTACCCAAAACAGATTTATACATGTACTCTGTAATATGGACACAGATTCTGTGTATTGAAATAATTAAGATCTGCAGCATCCTGCTCAAATTAAATACTGGTACGTGGAGCAAAGGTGTTACTCAGAGAGTGGCACAAGGAACTGATCTTGTAGAGAGCAGTGATAATATCAGAGACCTGGGTTTCTTTCCTCCTTTATGAAGTAACTTCATAAGCATTGCTTTTCTATTCTGTTATTTGAGCACATCTATTAGCAAGAAGCTGCAGAAGTCCTATTCCTATTTAGCATAAGGTCTTATGGTATCTTCCTTGTCTATAAAATATAGAGATACTTAGGTCTGTATTATAAATAATAATACATATATGTGGTGCGTGATTATAATGATGTAATTCAGTTTCAGGTTTTTACTGCCATTCATAAACTGCTTCAGCAGACTTCTTGTAATTTATGATATCAATAGAGCCCCCTAAATTACATCCTAGATTCTGCCATGTATTGCCCTATGAAAGAAAATGGCTTTGTATCCAATATCACTGTAAGAGGAGTGCTAAAGGGTGAATGAACCAGAAGTCAAGTGCCCTTTATTGACAGCGAATATTGCCTTCACAGTGTGCAATATGTGAGAACGGAACACTTGACAACAACTGCTGTAATCTTCAACTTAATTGTTTGCTTTGAAACTATGTGGAATTTCCTAGCACTGGTTTGAAATAAGCTTGGCAGGGTCACAAGTACAGCACATCTTTCCCTGTGCTGTACTTTTTGGACCCAGAGCTTCTAACTCTGAGAGTGTCGGGGCCAAAATAGTTGCTGCAAATTTTTGCATTGTCCAGTCTGATTCGGGTGCCTCTTTCTCTCGTCAAAGGCTGGCTGTCATGCCAGGACCTGCTCCCAAGCTGAACAGACTGGTCCTGAAGCCCATGTTGCCCAGGGTAGCGATGGTGTTTGCACAAGAGACAAATAGTCTTGGCTGTAGTGTGAATCTGCACTGGAGTTTTGAATATTTCCAGTCATGACTCGGGTAGAAGTTGTCTCTTCTGCCTTCGTTAGGCAAGGGGATAAATCCCAATGCACCCATTAGGAGGTGGATCACAGCAGAGTAGACTATTGCCTCCACAGCTTTTCTTCCCTTTGTTCATCTTCCTCCTATAAAACCCTCTAAGGAGGTCAAGAACTGCAGGTGGTGAGGGGGTGGAAAGGGGACTCTTCAAAACTAAGCAGAGAGAACTGGCCAATTTAGCACTGAGTTATTTTAATTCAGGTGCTTTCTTCCTCTGCAATGAGTAAACCTTCCTTGAGCAGAGGAGTCCTGGGGGTAGTGGCTGGAGGGGATCCATCACTGTCTTGGCTCCATCAAAGCCCTTCTGGGGACAGGGAGGCAAAGTGGAGGCACTGAACCTCGCTGGGGGACAGCTCATGTAGTTTCCCATCACACAAATGCTTTTATTCCTGCCTGAGGAATGATCTACTCCTGCTAAAAATCAACAGAAGATTAAGTTGTATAGAAGCTGTACTTGCAGAACCAGCTAAACAACTTCTGATTTCACAACATTCAGTTGAATTGCTTGCTGTGTTTCAGCAACAAAAGCCATTTGTATAGCATATTAAAGCTGGATTCAGAAGAAACACTATGACCAGTGTACTGGCCAAAATACTTGAAATGTTAATAGGATTTTTACTAGTTTATTTTTAATACTTGCAGATACCTCTGATTTTTCAAAGTATTTAAATGGAGTTTGACCTTGATTGTTACCTCTGAAGGAAGGTGGGTTTAGAGCTGTTCTCTCACAGAAGACGCAAAAAACAATTTTAGCTGGTTTTATATATGTAAGGAAACTCTTGTAAGCAGTTCAGCTGACATTAAAGGAACATAACCAGATTTATTTTCTCTAAACAACAGGGGGAACCTGAAGAAAGACTTGTTCTGAACATCCTACAGGTTTTAAAATTCTTGATTTTGGATTTAACTTTCAGTATTAAACATACTGATACCTGAAGAGCAGAAAATGCAGTGGAGACAAACAAGTCACAGCATGTGAAAATTTCTTGTTTGTTCAGATAGTCCCCTAATCTTATTGTACCTGTACTTAAACTTTTTTATAGGACAACATACCAAACCATAGGAATGTTATCTAGACTAGTTTTTATCACATTTACTGTTTTATTTTATTTATTTCTTTTTTTTTTTCCCCACAATTTAATTCTAGTGGCACTGTGTAATTTCCATGAACAAAAGAAATGAAATGTATACAGCAGAAAATGGATCCTGTTTTAAAATGCTCAGACCTGTCAGGTGTCCATTAATCTATATATCTATATATATTCCATGTAGGAACTAGAAAGCAATATGAGTTTTCACATCCTTTGTATTTAATATTTACCTGTGGGCATGTATAAAATAATTCTAATAAATCCACAGCTACTTACAATTTACAGAAGGGGGCTAATGCTAGTAGTTGATCCTAAACTGACACAAACCAGATATTCTCTTAATGTTACTCCAAGGAATTTTAAACTGACTCTGTTAAAGCCAAGGTTATTTGCCTTGGGGATGCCTAATGGAAGGGTTATTATAACACTGTCCACAAATAGGTGTCTTGAGAGAGCCAGGGCCATAATACTTCATTGACAGCTAATAGATTGTGCTATTGCTGTATCATAGTGATCTTTGAGGCCAAAGGTCATACCTCTTCCTTAATATTTAAATAAAGATACTTGACTAGAGCAGAAAACAGCTTATTGCCAGTGATGGCTGCTGCTCAATTTACAAGAACCTTTACAAAGTCATGCTAATTCCCGGCCTCCTTAGAATGCACGATAACCTTTCATAAATCCATCTTTTCCAGATGTCCTTGGAAATGACAGTTATAAAACTACAAATGATTTGTAATGCAAAATGGGACTGACAGACTTGGAGATTAGTTCTCAATGTACTAAAATGACTAAAGACTATAGCTAACAAAAGACTTAAAATGCATCAATAAGTATCTGCCAAAACAGCTCATGAGTATCTTAAACATTCTCAGTAACGGCTGGAAAATAAGAAATTCTCATGATTGTAATATGACAAGTGGCCATTTTCCCTCTAAGGGTCTCAGAGCAAAACTTTGTTTCTGGGGGTCAATCTGGAAGGCAGATTTTGAATTGCTTGTTTTGAATACAGCACTTTATTTGTGTGTATCATCCTCTTTGTGAACAAGAATGTTGATGAACCAAACAGAATTGTTTATCAGATCAAATTCTACTTATGCTCATCACAGTTCAAAACGATTATAAAGTGTATTTAAATTTAGAAAATGCTACAGAACATACATTTGGTTAAAATAAGAAATACTCCTTTGACATTTAGGGAAAGTATCTTCTTCAATATTCTGAAAGTATATATGATCAAGGTTTCTAAGTTTCACTGAAAATATACACAATAATTTATATTTACAAATAATCTTGTTTTCTGCTACTCCAGGGGATGCTTTATAATTCAGAAAAAAATATGAATTTTTAAATAGACCTCTACAAGCAATCTATGAATCCCTTAGTATTTCCAAAAGCCTATAGAAATCAAAAGAAAGAACCAATGTTGAGAGTGTTCCCTAGAAATACAGTCTTCTAGCTAAGGCAAAAAATACTTTCTAATGCTAAAAAAAATTAAGAGGAGCCCACCACAAGGCATATCTGCACCCTCACGTTCAGAAATCCCTGCAGGGATACCCGGCAGGTAAAGCATTAGACTCAATGACTCATAGTACCAGCAGGACCTGCTGTGGGAGAGCATCCTGCGTTACGGCTTGTATTCACCACCCCTCTCTTGTTTGATTTTCTCTCTTACTTTCAATGTACTTGCTCTTACTTTTGTTCTCAGATCCTTTGTCTAAAAGACTTTAACCCTGGGAAATGTTATTTTTGGAACTTGGAAGCATTCATTGAGTTAATGAAGTCTTTGATGAAATAAATAATAAATGGTATCCATCATGCTAAGGAAGTATGTTATTATGAAACGGTCATTTTGTTCATCTTTTCATACTTTTAAAGCTACCTGGGAAAATGATAATATATATTAGAACCAATCACATAGCTTAATTGGTCACAAATGTGGTCCCAGCTTTTGTTCACTTGGGAATTATTTCACAGTCCTGGTTTCTGCAGAGGTATTTGCAATTCCCAAGTTTTATATGGATTATCAAAACATACTTCAGCCAATTGTCCACTCACACACATTTTACCTCACTTGTACAGCATTTCTTTCATGGCAATGATTGTTTACCAAGATATAATGATATTGTTCCTGCTCCCAGATTGAATTAGTGAAAATTATTAATCAGTCACTCCCTGGTTTATGAGCAAAAAGCTATTCAGATAGAGATTAAGGAATGGCATTAATAAAGAAACCCATTTGAAAAACATAGCTTCAGACTTTGATCTAATGTTTGTGAGCCAGGATCTTATTTTCCTCCTAGCTCTATTTTGTTTATTTTTGTTAAAAGGTCTCTTTTTGTATTCTGGAGCTCAGACACTGGCTCTGTAGTGTCATTTGTCATGATAAGTCAAGAAAATAAGGGAGTAAAGCCATGGTGCTTACTGCACCCCTGCACAGTTATAAGTTTGCCGGATCTTTTTCTTTCATGGGATATGTTGACCCAAACTGGGAAATCTTTATCAGCTGTCAATATTTGTCCATTCTCATTCAATATCCTTTCTCTCCTTTCTCAGGGACCTTTAAGTTTGCCTCCCCACATCATTTTCTCCCTCCCCAGCAGGCTCAGCACCCAGCACGGGGCTTCAGAATGAGGAGTCCAGGGCTTCCAGCTCAAACTCACCCTAACAAGATAAGGGGGAATTAAGCATCTTAGGGTAGGGAATCAGGAACTAGCTGACCCCCACCAGAGGAGCCTGCCACAAAAAGGGCAGGACTTACACCTTTTTTCTGTGTGCCTGAGTGATGCACTGTATTTTGTTCTTCTTGCAGCCATTATTTTTTCCTTGGCACGAGGCATTAGTAGCATTTAGATGAAAAGTCAGAACAAGATTTAACCACCAGGCCTTCTCCAGCAAAAGAGTGGCTTAGACAATCACCCAACAGTAAGAGACCTGGCTTTGAAACCCTTGTTTTGCCTTGTTAAATGTCAGTCTAGCACTATCTCCATCCGTGTCACCAAGGAGCACTTTAAATAAGGTATTGACTTCTTCCCAATTGACTTCAAGTTTTGGGGTGGTTTTATGTTTGTTTGTTTTTGTTTTGTGTTGTTTTTAATAAGGCTTGGAATGGTTTCAATCAGGGGAGATTATTAAAAAAACTAAGTTGTAGATAATAGGCTAGTGGTAGGAGCAGCCACCCTTCTTTGACAGTGAAAGATCTCAGATCAGGCTCCTCTTTCATATCAAGCGGCATTAGGGGTGCAGACATCCCACAAGAACCTGAAGAGTCACTGCTCTTTGAATTACTGTGCATGGTCTTCTTGTCCAAGCACACCCAGAGCAGCTTAGATGTGCACTATGGTGCAAGCATGTGAGACGTGCAGACCCGGGAGATAGATAAGCAGAGGTTTGTGAGTGCCGCAAAGTATTGCCCAGATGTTTAAAGAGAAATCTAGGTGCTCAGTAAGACTAACATAAATTCAATGATTACTGAGATCTTCTTTCGTATTTACACTGGAATATTTGTGTCTGGTGGTCTGTAATAGTGATAAAAAAGATAAAAATGTTTCCTAGATATTTTCCCTGATAATTGAAGTCATGATGATCTACATGGTTAACCTAATTCCCAACAAAAAGTATACTCCTAAACATACTTCTCTCCTGTGAGGCATATAGGAATAGAGTTTGTTTGCCTATTTGTTTGTACAGATGTACTCAAAAAAGTAGGGAAAAAACTTCTCTGACATTTTAAGTTTACAAAATCTTATCTGTTTTTCTTATCAGAAAATGAAAAAAAAGTGAGAAAAAATATCACAGTGAGAGGATTCTGGAATCTGAGATCCCTTGACTCTAGAAAACAGTCCCTGAAGTTGCCAGATATATTCAGGAGATTAAAAAGAAAGGGAGTGAGTATTGGATGGCTATATATGAAACGGTTTTATTCTGCCAACCTGTCCTAAACCAATAATTCAATTTCAATAGGAAAATTGAAACCATGTGTCTCTTTCTATAGGAATGATTGGCAAATTACATTTAGTTAACCATTTTTTTCCTACTCATTCCTAATACGGTACGCTTCTTCACGTTTTTTAACTTTTTACAGGACGAGCAACGAATATTTTCATATTTAAAAGATCTGCACATATTTTATGCACAAAGATCTCAGTGCAAAATACATTTCTGCAGCAGACCACCTCCAGCAACAGTCTAAATAACGTTTAGAGAGGAGTCCACCTACAGGGGAAAAGTAGTCCAGACACCTATCTGATCAGTGATGAAGGGGCAAAGATGATGAAGTTCTTCACTAAAGTAGACCCTGTAGTTCTTCTGCCAACAGCAATATATTCAAGGAACTGATTGATATGGCTTGTTTTCATGCAATAAACGTCTGAAGGATGAGGAAGGAAAAATGAAGATGCACCACGTAAAAGTAAATGTGATCAGAGCACAAAAGCAGTGGCTGAGAAGAGATAATACGGCATATAAACTCTACCATTACCTCAGCTTTTGTCTTCCAAAGAAAAAATTAGAAGTAAAAAAAAAAAAATTAAAAAGAAAAAAGGTAAATGCAGACAGAAGGAATCAAGCTTTTTCTCCCTTTTTTAGTAATGTCATTGCTTACTTAAACCACTATGTACTTATTCCTTTCCCCAGTGATGTCCTATTGTCACCTAGAAAACAAAGCTATATGAACAAATTTTATGCTATTAGAGTCTATTGAAAAAGATAAATGCTCTCACTGCAAACTCCAAAGTGCCGCTCGTCCGATTCATGGGCTTGCTGAAATACTTACACCCAAGTAACAAACAGGTTTCCTCAGCAAATTGCTGAGGACTGTTGGTAAAATTCCTGAAAGAACTGTGAATAACCTGCGTGATGAATGGGGTCAAGGAATCTCATCATCTTCATATATCTGAGGAGACCTTAATTAATTCAAATGAAGAAATTAAAGGTGTATGAAGGGGATTAAGGCAAAAGCTGAAAATAAAAATAGATCTGCAAAATATTAGATCTCTCCCAGCCTCAAAAGAGATCAATTAAATCTTTACAAGAGAAAAAGCACTGAAAAGGTCTCCTGTGGGGCCAGCAAAAGTCTGAAGTGTAATATTTTGGAAATGCCATAATTTAAGGAAATACAATGTGTTATTTTTATATGCTGCAGAACCCCACAACTCCACCTCCCTCTCCTGTTAAAAATGCTACCCAACTAGCTTAGTACTTGCAACTTTGACACAGTGTCCTGGATTTTAACACTTTCTGCCTTTTTTATTTTCTATGTCTGCAGCAGTTTCAGAAGTCAGTCACCCCAGTGCTATTATTCACCATAAATCAGAGAACAGTGATTGATTCCTTTATAAATTATGTGTACCACACAGGAGACTGGCTAGTAAACATTGTGATAGTAAACAGGCCTTCTCTTTGTACATACATTTTTGAGAATCCTGCACAAAGAGTTTAAATTTCTGATGAACTGCTTGCTCCATCTCTAATTAGCATTAACACTAAAAACACTATTCACTATTCATATTTGCTCATCTCCTTATCTTAGATTAACCACTGTTTAATATGTGGTTAAAATTATTCTGCACATCATCAACTGATCTATGTGAAACAGCACAGAGAACAAAAGAAGCTTAATCTTCCATGAAGCTTCAGTCAAGTGAAACTGTACATAATCCAGAGACAGTTTCTTTTTGATAACCTGCACTTAATACACACTGCATGTCTCCCCCTCTCTCTGCCCCTGCATATTTTGAATCTGCTTATAAAAATAAAAAATAGTCCTGATTATTACTTTTTTTTTTTTTTTTTTTTGCTAGGTTTCACACACTTTGGGCCTAATTGTGCAAACTCTTTGCATTGGGCAGGACGGTTGAGCTGTCCCAGGGACACGACTCTGTGCAAACAGCCGTGATACCAACGGGACCACTTGCAGTAACATCACATCCAGGAAGAAAGAAGACTTTGTGAGATGAGGCTTTGAATAGTGATTGTAGCTGCAAATGACTTGAGACAAATAGTTGCCGTTTGGGCTGCTGAGATGGAATAGAGCTAAGACAAAAAATGAACAAGATACTTCCCATAAACAAGTAAAGTAGGAGGACATTAATATACTGAATTATTAAGCAGAGGGTAGGCTCTTGTTGGTAAGAACCTAAACTGCATCACCAAATCCTGTTTTTTTTTTTCCAAATTACTCACCTAATTAAGTAACAGAGAGCTCAACAAACAGTCATAGTTAAACAAAACCAATTTTCTGTAGCTTGAAATATTTTATATATGTATTAAAAAAAGTCATCTGGGAGTTATAGCAATATTTTAACTTTTAACACTGAGTCCCCCAGCACAGACCAGGGTAAATTCAAGCCTGCAACTGAGCACCAGGCGGTTTTGCCCCTTCAGCCGAACAGTCCCCCCAACAGCAGCAAGATACTGGGGGGCATCCCCCCCAGGGAAGCGCAGCCCCTTCCCCCGCCGCCCCTGTCCCGCAGCCCAGGGGCGCGCAACCTGCGCGGCGGGGCGCGGGTGGCGAGCGCGGGTGCGGAGCGGGGGGGAGGACAATGTGTCCCTTCCCGGGCAGGTCTGGGGTGCTCTCGCCACTAGAGGTCTCTGTCGTTACAGCTTTCCCGCTCCCGCTCTCGTTAATTATTTTACTCAAAGGAACAATTCTGCCTTTTAGATTGGAATGCCTCGCTTTAAGTGGTGTGCTAGAGAAAGATATAATGCCTCCTTAGCTTGTTCTCCTGCTGATGAGTAGATGTTGGGTTGACTGAATGAATCATCCTGGATATTTTAATACACAATGGATATACTTTAGCAAAGAAGTTTGAGCTTTCACCTTGGATTCCACAAGGTTGAAAATTTGACCAGATAAAACAATATGCTACCGTAAAAAGTGCCTTACTACTGAGAGACAGACAGCATTATACTTCAAACTCTCCTGAGGACACATAGGAGCTGGTATATACTTAGATCCCATAATTGCAAATGTGAACTCTTTTACATTCATTTCTATTTCTTTTTGGTTAAAAAAAAAAAAAAAAGGCATATTTTCCCATATAAGTTGACAGTAAAGTTCTACTGTATAAGTACTTTCACTTTGTCATGCATTTTTCTTTTAATAAAAAATGGGATATTAACTGTGGTAGTCATCTTTTTTTTTTGGTAACATTATGATGAAAAAAACACTATCAAACTTCTTTGTTTACCATGTCCTACTGTTTTAAATTCTTGTAGGATGTTGCTTCCCTTATACTTGCTACACAGATGAAACAGAACGTCATCCAACTTATGTAAAGTTACGTTCTTCTGATTAATAAAAGCAAATGTCAGGAAGAAAACTGAACAAAATATAAACAGAATTCCATCACCATAAACAAGGCAAACCACGTTTGAGGAAAGTATGGCAAAGCACATTGATATCAGTTAGAAGGCAATATAAGTATCCTTGGGACAGGCAGAATTTTCCAGTTTCCAAGGATTCTGAAGGAAGACGGATGGAGGTGGTCTTCTTAACATAGGGAGTTGCATGTAGGAGGTAAAGAAGAATATACTCCAGCAAATCAACGCCAGTATCATGCTGAAGGAAGTCAGAAGAAAGGAGGAGATTCCCCTTTAAACAGTGACGTAGGCACCATGCAACAGTGGGGGGGTACAAAGGGGTTTGAATCAGTAGCAGTAGGGTGATCTAATCTGGCCAAAATTAGGAGATTAAAAAAAGCCAGAAAGTTATGGAAAAAGATACTGTGGCAAAAATTACTGTGGATTGAGCAAGAAAGCACTGTAAGGGAATGCTATGGGGCCGTAATCACACCATTCAGGCTCAGCTGAAAAAATTCAAACCGAAGCCTGTTTCCTACTAACAAACTGTGAAGTAGAGTTACAGTGCGAATACACACTCCCCACAATACCTTATTGGGATTGTTAAAACGATTGTGTAGGTCCGGATTCTGATTTCACTTACGCTACTTTCACTGTATTGCAGCTGGAGCTCTCAGTGGAGTTACTGCTTATTTACAGTCCTGTGAGAGCACACTCAGTGTCTTAAAAAGCAAAGACGTCCTCAGTATTCCTTTTATGATTCCAAATTTCTTGCTCAGTCACAAAAAAATCTTTTTCCTAAAGATTTTAAAGGTCCTGATTTTCCATTTCCATCTCCCTCCACCTTTCCGGAGGGGGTATAGAATGTTACCTTCCCAATTTGGCCTCTTGGTTCTCTGTTTGCCCAAGCACGTAAAGCTATGCAGGTGCTAGGTAGTAGAAAACCACGTAGTCATAATTCTTAGCATAATTATGTTGTTTAAATGTTTATTAGACCAAACTTTGGACCATGATACTCCTACTACATGGCTTATCCAGAGCCAGACACCCTGAGTACACTAAGGTAGGCTTATACACGTTGTGAGACTATTGGCCTAATTTAACGAAGCTGCTGGCACCTGATGGGACACCATTGTTTTACCTCTGCAGGGGGGAATGGCAATTGTGCAGCCGCCAACTTGTGTGTTTAAATTCTGTTGTCCAAGTGAAGAACGAAGTAAGTTTTTAAGTCAGAGAGGACAATACGGAGGGTAAAACCAGTGGCCTTGTAGTAGAGCGAGATCAATAAACCCAGAGCTTTGTGCAAGCAGTGAACATCTCCCTTACTCAGTGGGGTGAGGGAAGTCCCTCCTTCCCTGGCTAGTGTAAATCCTGGGAGCCTGAGAAGGCTGCACAGTCCTCTGAGCCCAGCGGCTGCAAATGTCTTTCCGGTGTGTAGGAGGAAGGTGGAGGTAAGAAACCTTCTTCATCCTCTCCTTCTGAGTGAGGAGGCCATTTTTGTTTTGAAATCCTGGTAGACGCTCAATGCAGTTAATTTCTCCATCCTTTACAGTAGCTCCACACGGATCATCGTAGCCTGAGGGCTGTCATTACTGCTAGGGCTTACAGAAGGGGAAAGAAAGACCAGATTCATTATTCATTTGTACTGAAGGGAGAGGGAATGAATCCAGAGAGACAGAGTGGTCATACACAGAACCCAGTTTTCCCGATTCGCATTGCATCCACTGGGCTATGCTGCCTTTGGCATGCGTCAGGGGTAAGAAATGCATTAAGTACAAGTGTCTGCCCAATAAGCTGTGTAGCTCCTACCCATCTCCTGGGGCAGAGCAGCCCCAGCACTGCTTTGGAGTAGGGACTGCAAAGTCACAGCTAAGGCTGAGAGCCCTTGCCTCCCCTGTTTGGGGGAACATCCCAGCCTAGTAAGTGATGGAAGCTGCGTCCTTAGCTGGAGCTGGACATGGCTGTAATGGTGATACAGAGAGAGCAGCATTTTCTTCAGCTCGTGACCCAGAGTATGTGCCCCTTAGTTTCTCCCGTAAATCCATTGCTGCTAACTGCTGCATTAAATAGACCCATGACCCCAATATTTTTAGTTCATCTTTTCCTGGACTCTGGCTTGGCTATTACTATAAATTAGGAAAATGAGAAAGGATTGTATTATCTCTAGAAGTGTCCTTGTTCCACAGACCCCTCACCTGGTGTCAGTAGTAGCTACAGCTTTAAATTAGCCTAGTCCTGTGATTTGCAGTTTTGATGGGGATTTTTGTTGGTTTTTTTTTTTACAATCACACAGGACAAAAAAATACATGGTCAGCGTGGGAGGTTTATAGGTGATGTTATTTAGCAGCAGTGCTAGCCAAATTGTTATCCTGTGTTACTTATTTGGCAAGATGTTTCTCTGCATGTTAGACCCCGCAATGGCTTTGGCGGAGATTTCTGGGGAAGGTCTCAATTGTCAGAAAATTCAGTGGCCAAGGATGGCTTCTGAGGAGAAGGCCACTATGCACCACAAGATGGTCATTTTATCCAGAGTAGGAGGAAAATGCTGTGGAGAACATGTGTGCTCCAGAAAAAGGTTTTCATCTTGCAAAATAAAAGAGGAGAGAGGCATTTGAAAATGAAAAAGCTCAAAATACAATAATATTGGGTAGGGAAAAACATCCTCATATTTTGATGCAGAAAAATTAATTCCAGAGGCTTGAGTTTGAGTATGCTGCTCTTTGGTAGAGCTTTGTGCTTTCTGATCTGGTAGCCTACTTACTGCTGTATGGACTGGTAGAGTTGCTGGTTTTGCCACTGGTTTGGCAGGATCAAGTCAGGTATCCATCAGGGACCTTCTTATTGAAATATGGGTTAAGCTTTACAATTGCCAGCCTAGGAAAGGGAAAAGCCTATGCGTGAGGTAATTCCCTTGCCTGGGAAACACTAGGTTTAGTAGTTCATGTGTAGCCACCAAAGGTCCAGGAATCAATACCCATTGGGAGAGAAAGAGAGGGAAAAAGAGAAAGTCTATTTTCTTCCCATTCGCTGAAAGTATCACAAATTTTCTAACTAAGGTATATTTATTTTTTTGTTGTTCATTGTTAATGGAAGTTCTCCATTCTGCCTATGCAAATCAGAATATTGCCTTCTGGTCACATTTACATATTTTGCAGCAGATTATAAGGCTTTTGAACTTTATAACTTCACCAGGACATACCAGCTATCGGTCAGTTTATCTCTAGGTCTGAATAGTTAGTAAGAGAATAGTATTATAACTGAGATTGCCTGTAAGTCTAAAAGAACAAAATTCTCATGACAATATGAATTCTGACTTAAAGGAAATATTTGGAGATGGCTTCTTTCCCTGTATGAATTGTGCTATGAAGACTCCTTAGCCATCACGTTTGCGTTGTTTTTGTGTTTGGGATATTACCACTCTGTTGGGCTGGCATTAAGTTTCTGTTTATGAGGAAAGAGAAGTAGACAAAAACAACCCCTGAATTACCATAGAAACATTTCTCTTAAGCTTGATTTCAACCCAAAAAAATATAAAGAATACCAGTGTACTTATTTAAAGTGTGGATATATGTCTGTGCATTTGTTGGGACTGAGCTTTCAAAAAAATCTTTGTCAGTAGCCATCTGATACATAAATGGCTTTGTTTACAGCAAAATGCTGGCATAAATAAATAGGAATATTGAACCAGAACAATTGCCTTTAGCAGCCAGCGCTGTAAATCATACACAAGCTGTCATCATGAGTTGAAACACGTCTGCATATTTAGTACCATGTTTAGCTTGCCTAATCAGAACAATATGTAAACCGTTAGTGCACATGAGAGCTTGCCAAGCCAAAAATTATTTACAAGTTGCATTTTGTGTTTCTGGAAATTTTCAACAAAGAGGAGAGGAGAGGAGAGGAGAGGAGAGGAGAGG
>JAHREE010000367.1:4282321-4393908 GCA_033628505.1 Tringa tobata | reverse complement strand
AAGGAAAGGAAAGGAAAGGAAAGGAAAAATGTTGTTTTTAAATAATAAAAAATATATAGTGCACAGTAATCAAGCAAACACAGAACTTTTTCCTTGACGATGCAATAATGTGGGCCAGATCCCCAGTTGTTATAAATTGAAACAGTCAGTGAAGCTGTATGTATTTATACCAGCTATAATTCTGCCTGTTAAATTTTTACTTTCTGTTAAATTCAGAGGAATATAAACAAATAATTTAAAGACACATGTATTTTTCAGCTTGGTTCCATTCGTCAGACTATGGTGTCTTAATAATATGTATTCTGACCCTAACAGTCCTTTCAGCCCATAGGTGGGTATAACCTTTAAATAGTATGTACACTGGAGCAGATTCTCAGCTGCGTAGACTGGATGTTTGATTTGAGTTGCTGTTACTTTACTTTGTATTTCCAAGTCTCTGTTTACAAGAAACAGTAAAGTTCCTTTATTTAACTGAGAGTAATAGGAAGCATGGGCCGCTCAAGTTCTCGTGAAATTTTGTTCCTTTGTACAGCCCTCAGATGTCAACTTGAGCACTCTCCCTGACAAGGCGTTAGGAGTACATGGATTTAGCTGGATTCAGGCAGGGGCTGTTCTCCCGAGAGGTGCAGCGAGGCTGCAGCTGGGCTGTAGAGCAGCCCTGCCACTGAATAGCTGTGAAGGGAAAATGGACGAGAGACGTCTGCAGTGCCTGCTCTGGCCGTGCATCAATTGCT
The DNA here is from genome assembly GCA_033628505.1 of Tringa tobata. Taxonomy (NCBI): domain Eukaryota; kingdom Metazoa; phylum Chordata; class Aves; order Charadriiformes; family Scolopacidae; genus Tringa; species Tringa tobata. Next base: position 4,393,174 of record JAHREE010000367.1, on the reverse strand, counting down.
GAACAGGGAGAGCCAAGACCATTAAATCCAGGAGTGACAAGGTGAACAACATGCAATAGTTCAGCGTTTGGAGAAGCAGCACGTATTACTCCGTACAGTCACCCAGGTCAACCGGAGGAAAGCAGCATTTGGGCTTCAAATTGGTTTTTCTGGTGTTGGAGCTTGGGGAGAAGTGCGAGGGAGATGAAACTTTCCCGCTATCATCAGCTGGCACAAGGACCAGGCATTCATCACTATACAAAATAATATGATCAAGTACACAATTTCCACTGTGATGCGACCTGAAGAAAATTTCAATAGCCACTCTCATTTTCATATGATAAATCTCCATCTATTTTTACGGTCTATGAGCACAGAATTGTAGTACACATTCCTGACTTAAGTATTTGCTGTTTACAAATCGGATTTTCTTTTGTTTCTGAGCATGCTATTCCAGCAGACAATCCTTTGTAAATGCCTAATTGCTTTGTAGGCCACACACTATTTGATCCTGGTGGTCTATGAAGAACAATAAAAATAGACTTACAATAGCCTTCTTTAAATCATATTTGGCACTTGACCATGAACATGCGTGTATTCTGAGGTTTCCATTTATTAAAAATCCAGCACTTTTTATTGAGCAAATTAATGGTTCAAAATCACAATGAAATACCACTATTACAGCTGATCTTACCTAGAAAAATATGGCACTAAACCTAACGAGAATGAACTGTTCTCTCTCCATTTTACATATGCTGCCGACATCCATATGTGGCGTTACAAAAACTGTCTTTGGCCTTTTTAGAAAAATCTTAATGTGTATTTAAATGAAAACATAAGTGGGCTACAATCCTCTGAAGTACTTTATTCAATTAACTCTTTTTTTTCTTTCCTCAGTAGAAAGATTTGAATTATTTTATATTGTTTTGCTCCCTGAAAGTCTCTAGTGTGATTACTGTGATGATGCCATTTGTGCCACTCTGGGTACATTTATGTCGTATTTTTCATTTATAACTCCTTGATTCAGATTTTTATGATGAAACCATTAGGAGTCCAGTCCTGTAAAAAAGACTTAGACCCAGGTCCTGGAAACATGCATATAAGTATGCTTAACTTGACTGCTGAGAGTAGTCCTGATAGCGAAGTTCAGCATGGCTGTAAATGCAGTACTGTGGCTGTCTCTGTTTCAGAAGCCCTGCTAGCTGCAATGGGACAAACCAGTGCATAAAATTAAAATTGGGCACATTGTGTAGGTCCAAGGCTGAAGTTTTCTCTGGGATGAAATTATAGGATCTTAGCTCAAATGCAGCTGATCTTAAGAACAGAATGGAAGGAAATTGTTTCAGCTGTTCTTATGTCACATAAATGAAAGATATAGGAATAGGGTGATATTAGATGACTTTTTTAGCTTATGAAACTTAAAAAAATATTTTTAAATTGAATTTTGCAGGTCATTAGTCTTTAAAAGGCAGAGAAGTGTTGAGGGCTATTTTGAAAATGCCAGTTAACTAATATTTTTTCTAACTGGTCATTCACACACAATACACCCACAACCTGATTTTAAAAATAATAAATTTCATAACTGCTCACAGATTGTTCTGTATGTGCAGCAGCCAAATAGACATGAAATGCTGAAACAGATTTAATGGAGCAGTTGTAATCTATTGAGGTTAAAAATCTCCTGTCTACAGGAATTTAAATATGCATTTAAATAATAGCCCATAATAATTCAAAGAACTCTTATGCTGTATAGAAGAAATAGAATAGTTGATAATAGAAAGTCAGCCAAGTTGTCATAAAGATATTTAGGGAGCCCTGTAGCATGCAGGTTTGTAGGGTAGGGAATGGTGCCATGGATGGCAGAGGCCCTTACTTACCCAGGCTGTCCACTTGGCTTGCAGAAAGGAGATCCAGCAGCCAGATTTTGAGCTTCTCGCTCACATTCCTCTGTGGTTATTCATTCACACAACGAGTTCTATTAAAACTAAAGGGACTCCTTGGGAGAATAGCGTTTCTTGCCTGTGGGCAATGGGTTCTTGATTTGAGTCCAAGAAAGTGAGGTGTAGCAACATTGTGCTGCCCAGCTGTGGTAAAGTGTTTTGGCAAATTGGCATGCAGTTTTGGCAAATGACACATGCTGAAAGGCATCTGCTCCAGTACACCACTTCCAAATTATCACATGCTTTATCATCTCTGCTTACCGAGGAGACTGTCTTTCTTCAGTTGGACAAATGTCCTTGCCAGAATTTTGGAATGTGTTTTTTGTATGGTAACAGTCCCATTTGATCATATTCGCTCCTTCTAGGTATATTATGTTATTTAATGACATCTGTGAGCTTCTATGTATTTTCTGTACTCATACATTCAAGTCCTGAGCTTGTTAATGAACACTCACATAAACATCTACTTGATTACAAAGGCACTAGTCACAACAGTAAAGTTATTCATGAGTTTAAACTCATGAAGAACTGTGCCTCTAGGATTAGTGCCTTAATTTCATTTCCTTCTTTTGTTGTTTGTTTAATATTTAAAATTGATTTAAGTAGTTTTTGTCATTATGATTAAATACAGGTGAAGAGAAGCATTTTTGGATACTTATCTTCCTTTCATCTTTATTAAAGTTTTTCTTTTATTGAACTGGAAAAATATTAAACTTTTCACCTAGACAGCAGGTTGAAGTATGACAGTGTAATCCAGATGGAAAACACAGGAACACTTGGATAAAAGAAAATGAGCTGCAAAGGGGCTCAAGCTGACAAAGCTGACAATGCTGTAACACTACCTTTGACTCAGTCTCGAGCTGTTTGTTTTTGCAATGAACACAAGTTTCCGTTATAACATTTGCCTGTATGAAAAACTATGGCAAGACTTTGGTTTCCATGGTGACACTTATTTTTTTCATCCATATTTATCATTAAAAAACAGGAAGCCCACCCTTTTCTATCTTAGAATGTTACTTTTAGCACTTAATAATTGAAGCCAAAGCCGATTTATTTTTTATGTCAGGGTGTCTTACACACAATCCTCTATCAGTGAAAACTCCCGCAGTATAACAGTCATTTATTGTAAGTAGTTTATTCCATACGTTCCTTCAGGAAAACATTTCCAGGTTTTAAAAGTGGAGAGTGGCCTGCCTTTCCTTTCCCCAGTTTCAATTGGCACCACAGGGTATCAGGGCTAAGCTTTCAAACTATTTCAGAGCACACACCACTCTGCACACAAAGCCTTTGGCTTCATTAATACGACATGCAAGAGACACAACATTTTTGGCTCTTGCCAGTGACCAGGGAATACTTGGAAGAGTAAAATACTTTATGAAATTAACCTTTTTGGAAACAGAAATGCTCTGCCTTTACCTGGCTGGCAATCTTTTGCATTCATGCAGCAGCATTGCTATTTTTTCCTCCTCCACAACAGAGCTGAAACTAATAAATAAGCTAGAATGGCCACTGTGTCAGTTTTCTTGTTCTTCAGATCCATACTTCAGCTGGCAATTTGCTAACATTTCTCAAGTGAAAAAAGTTAGAAACTCAATCCAAAACAATTTTTCCATCTCAGGTTCCCAAGCTGATGCCTTTTATTAGCAGAGCTTTGTATGGTGCAGGAAAGATACCCTGGTGAAATATGTTGTCTAATTAGTTTTGAATCTAAAAGCACCAAGGATATATGACATAATTAAATATACAAATGCTACTTGAACCTAAACAATTCTTACAGAAATCGAGGCAACATCAGAATGATACATTCAGAAATTTATTAAACAGCAATGAGCAAGGTCTCTACGCTGTACATACTATCTGCAGTGGATCAGTCACCTTAGGTGCCTCAGCATGTCCTCAGTATTTATATTATTCTTCATGTTTCCCAGTATTTCCCAGCATAACAGGAAAAAAGCATCCTGTAAATCCATTAAAAACTGGTGCCGTAAATCCAAGCTGAGGTGTTTGGGCCAAATTGGTGGAAAAGACTCTGATTTGGGACACTGTCACCATGCAGTTATGGTGGTGAGTATGGTATAAAAATGCAGTTATTTTTTAACTTAATGGTTGGGAGTCATTACAGCATTACTCAAAAGTCACTGTAAGTCACTCAAAAGTACTGTAAGTGCAATGCAACTGGAGATGAGTATCAGGAGAATGAGGATTAAAAAGCCCTTAAGAAGAGATGTTAAGTGTGAAACATCATAGATACTTCCAGCACTGTTTTCTTTCTAGGTTAAATCCAGATTACTCTGGCTGGCTGGCAGAGCTGAACTCAGCAATGGTTTAGCCACCACCAGTGTAAGAGCTGCAGTGCTCTGCACAGTGAGGACTCCTCACCATGATGGGAAGGGGCACAGCCAGCACAGCAGGTTCTCCAGCCAAGGACCCGTTTCACCACCTCACGTTAACTCCTTCAGACCTCTGGGGATGGGAGATACATGTGGGTGAGAAGAAAGCAGCAATGCAATGCTGACATGATTGCGTTGCACAGATGGAAGCGAGCTGCCTGTGCAGAAGTGATGGGAGATGAGACACCTTTGTTTTTCTCCTCAAACATCTTCTTCCAAGCATAGGATGTCAGAGAGATCTATTCTCTGTGAGTGGCCTCTGTGAGGACCATGTACTCAGATGGTGCAGTGCCTCTGAGACACTGTGCTTTCCCATTGCTTGGGGGCTTAGATATTCTTATTTAAGAATTTTGTGGGTTTTTTTTTTTATTTATTTTGGGGTGAGTTGAGAAGAATTTGGACATTGTTATACATTTAGGAGTAAAGAAATAAAAGCTATTTAAAAATAGGTCAATCGTTATACAGCTAGAGTGCTAAATAGATGCACATGTACATATACGTACTTCCCACCCATATTAGGTGGTAATGTATTGGTGGGCCATGAAGCAGTGAGAAATACCAATGAATTTATTAATATAGGACAGGCAGAACACAAGATTATAGATATATATGTGGAAAAACTGTAGAATTTGTACATATATTTATATGTGAAGTCAGCAGTGGTGGTTTTTGAACTGTTCATTGTTCTTAGTATAACTCTCTCCATCCTTTGTTTTCATATAACCAAATAAAGACAATTTTTTTCTGGTAACTTGGTTTCTCACAACACATGCAGCTGGTTCAGCCTAGGCCTTGGTCTTTTCTTATGGATTTATTTATCTTCCATTGTAGAGCAGAGGTGGTCTTTCATATATGCACTAATAATGTTTACATTTATAAAATGGAACACAGACTTTAACTTGAGGTAAAAGATCACAAGGTCAAGGAAACTCAGAGATTAGATCTTCTGCCTAAGCAGACTTCTATGTAGTAAAACTTCAGAGATCTTGATTGGTAATGGTAATATCCTGCTTCAGAGCCAGAGGCCAAGGCCTTTTTTGTGCACCAGCATTTTTGTTAAAATTGCCTTCTAAAATTTCCTTTAATTACCCACTCACACCAGTGAAACTCCAACTAATCTAACTAGCATTTGGGAGCATTAGCATGTTTCAGCCTAGTGCTATAACCTCAGCATGATCCAGTCCCACTAGAGAAGGGCGCCAATCCACCAGCTGCCCACTCACACCTCCTGCCCGCTGCTAATGGAAGTGCACTGGTGGCAGTGAAACGACAGGAAACACTGATAGTAGCTGAGGCAGCTCAAACACATGATGCTGATTTTTAGTAGAGTAAATGCACCTATCAACAGCTTTGAAATGAAGAATGTGAAAGTCAACATCTTGGAGGCTGGGCTGTTTGGGTAGCAACGTCCCTAAACAATTAAGTCTGACACGCTGCAGAAAATCTCTAGAGATAGGTTAACTCATGAGTTTTGAGTTAATTGGTGGTTACATTTAATTCATTCAGATATAGTGAGACTAAATTAGTAAAAATACGTGGGACAATGTTTAAGCACATTTTCCTCGTAAGACTTTTTGCCCTGCATAAACATTCAACATCATCTCCATGATGTGCATGTCATTTCCACATGTGGTCCAAGTATACCTCTTGCTTTTTCAACCCCCACATTGTGCTTTGGGATGGAAATTTGATGGAAACTTGGGATGGATGTTGTTCGTCCCCATTTAGGTTTTGCACCCGTGTCTAAGAAGTTGAGATTAACTTTCTCTGTTGTGCTGTTGCAAGAGGTAAAGGAAATGGGAGAAGTAGCATCTGTTATTGGACAATCTAAGACAGCTGAAAGATACAGGAGCTCAAGAATAATTTCTGCTATTCTTTTCTTACTTTCTTTCAAAAAATCCCATGGAAATATAAGTAAAAATCTCAGCAGAAAATATTTGCCTAAATTATCAGACTTTTGACTGAAGTATTTTGACATTTTTTATCAGAAATACTGTTTCTAGTTTGTCAGCCAGAAACAAATGTTTGTTTTGGGCAACATCAATCTGCTTCATATTCTGAGAGTCTCCTGGGAATGGTACTTCTCAGATTCTTACACCCTCCTTGTTCCCTGGGTCTTGCTTCACAGTCAGACCACTACTCCCATGGCCAATAGTGGCCACCCCCTATTAATGAATTACCACAATGCTCAAGGGAGAGAACATGCGAATTCCCCGACTTGCAAAAAGCCCCTGTTTCTGGGCTTTGTGTAGGAAATTTTGTTGCAATTCTGAGAAAGGAAAACATTTCCTTTCCTGTGGTTAAGTCTGCAAAACTACTTGCCCGTTCGCCTGCAACTTCCCTCTCCCTCTTTGCAGAGAGATCCTTCGCTGTCTTGCATGGTGCTGTGTGTTCTGTGTGGTCCCTTTATACCTCTGAAATCTAAAAGCACCTTTCTTTTGTACTGAAACACATGTAAGGGGTACTGCGTGTGGATGTTCCAGCTGTATAAATCTATACAGATCACAGAGGCAGCGTCCAAACTTGCAGCCATTTATTGGCTAAACAGGAGAAGGTGACTTCTGTAAAGGGTGAATGAAATGGGGACTATTAACCTTCCTGGAGCCAAGTCCGTGGGTACAGAATGCGTGCAGCCCAGCAGAGATGAGAAAGATAGGATGGATGCCTGAGCAGAATCAGAGGCACATATATAGTTGCAACCACTATGAGAATGGAGCCAAATCAGTCCCTGCAAACCCAGACAACTTCAGGCTAGAGTTCTGATTCCAGCCAGTTTCTAAAAATAACATGAAAGCTGTGGTGAAAACTGATAAAAGCTTGGAAATACCAAGCTACAGCTGGTCACCGGGCTTGATTCACTGCTATGTTAAAGGCCCTTTAAACATCTTTGGCAGGGCAAACGGTCTTTAAAGTGAGTGTGAATTATATGGTTAAATACTTGCAGCTGATTTATCATAACTTGTGTTGCTCTATAGGGTTATGGAAATATATATTTTCGATTCTTATTTTCCTGAGCTGTGCAGGTCTAAGGAACTCACGTGTTTGCAGGATAGCTGCAGCCAGAATGCATAGAATGCAGCGTGGTGTGAGAGGCTAAAGCTGGAAACAAAAGCTCACACTTGTAAGTATAGGAGGTTGTGATATACCAAATTATATCAACATTTAAATTAAATTATTTGTACTAAGTAGAAATTTAAAATGTTAGAAACAAATTTAGACTGCATTCTATGTAGGTTTCTGTATCTGGCTACAATAATTGTACATATATATTAGTAAAATTCAAGACATATATCATATTGTTCAGAGACCCCTTTTTTAGAGATGGTAAAAACCTAAAGTTCACTATGTAAATACCATCTAATTAAATGATTTCACCTTAGTTTTAACACCATTATGCAAAGTGCCCAGACAATGTTTTTCTCTGGCTTCAGCCTAACCCAGCTGAATCTGTTTTAAATAGCTATAATTGGTGATTTTCTAGATCAAGGGTCTTACTCAGATCAATGGCAGTAGCTTGTGTATATTGATTACTAACCATGCCTATGAAAATATCATTTGTTACCTCGGGAATGATAGTGGAATGAACAAGCTAACTCCAAATTGGAAGGGAATCAATGTGTTGCGTGTAGATAAAAAGAAGCATGTTACCTGAGAGAGCATCAATTTTTCATGGACAGTGGACAAAAAACGAAAGAAAAAGGAATCCACTAGGTCAGACACTTAATTACTGAGGTCCTGTATTATTTTCTTCTAGCAAAAGAGTGAACCAAGTTCATTTTTCAGTCACAGAGAAGGAGGAAATTCTCTAAACCATGCTGAAATATATGGAGCATATCGATTAAAAGCGAAGATACATACTGTGGTATTACAATCATACTTAATGGTTTAGAAACAGAGACTAATGTATCATGTTATAATAAGTACTCCTGGGCAGACATGCTAAGCCACCCAGAGGTTAGGAGATTATTCACATAAACATCCCAAATATGTTCAGGCCTCCAGGAGAAGCTCACTTCTCCACTTTTCCTCAGACATCTGACATTAGGAGTAAAGTCTATCATATTCAAAAAGTACACCCAATTCAAAAAGTATATAATATTGGAGTTGTATTCACAAACATGCTTCATTGCAAGCACATATTTCAGATTATTTCTTCCCTTACTCTGGGTTTGACACCAAAGTGGATTGGCAGATTGTGGGTGAACAGGATTGTGGAAGAAGCAGAGACCAGAAGAAGGAATAGAAGAAGCAGGAACACTGATGGTGGCAGATCAGGTTTTTAGCTGTAACTGTACAATAGAAGAAAGACTCATTCCACAGCTCAGCAGCATTTACTCCAGTTTCAGAGAGGTCAGGATGTTCTATAACAGAAAGGGATGTGAGGGACAAAATACTTGTTGTGCAGAGCTGTTTTGTTGAAGTGCAGAGCAACCCAGAGGCAGAAGAAATGGGTTTGCCAAGCAGAGGAGCTGCAGAAGTCCCGGATGGAGGATTCCCTATCTCCAAAGACATATCCATGCTGCCCGCTGGCTACGGGTAGTCACTGGGAAAGCATTTTACTTGCTCTATATCGAAGGAGAGAGGAAAGAGCTCCTTTACCTGGGGAATGATCTGATGGAAATACCACAAAGGCTAGTTCTGTTATGTTTTGGGACTGTGGCCTTTTGACTGTCTTGGTTGTCCTTTTTGGTACACAGATAGGAAACCCCTATGTCCTAGGCTATGCTACTAGATTCAGCAGAAGGTAACTTTTCCCTCTTTTCTACTCAGTTGGTTTATTTGCATTAATTCTATGGAGCTGTACAGTAACTGAGTGAAGATCTGCTTCTGCGGAACTGTGGATTAGTGCTTGATGCAGTGCTGAGGGCCACGTGGCCTCAAGTACTACCAGTGTGAGTACTGGTCTACAGGGACTTAGCCCATCCTCAAAAATCACAATTCACAGAGTCACAGAATGGTAGAAGTTGGAAGGGACTTTGGAGTTCATCTAGTCCAACACCCCCTTATCAAGGCAGGTTCACATCAAGCACGCTTGACAGGAACACATCCAGGCGGGTTTTGAATACCTCCAGAGAACGAGACTCCACAATCTCTCTGGGCAGCCTGTTTCTGTGCTCTGTTACCCTCAAAGTAAAGATTTTCCTCATGGTGAGACAGAATTTCCTGTTTTCCACCTTGTGTCCATTGCCCCTTGTCTTGTTGCCGGCCGCCACTGAAAAGAGTCTGTGAGCCTCAATTCCCTGATGCGCTCCAGACCCATCTAGTAGGGTCGGTAGAAGTTACTCAAGACTAAAGTAACACAATTTTTATGCAGTATTTTAACGTTGAGGAAAAGCAATACAGGTATTGGAATCAGGGAAGAAGAGTGATGAACTGATAAAGAGTCTAAATTGTTAGCCTGTTCTTTTTTACTTTTCTACCTGAAGTCCACCTTATGAAATTTCCATACTGTTTCACATTGCAGTGTTGTGAAATGTATGGAATATACTGGCAAAAGGTCTGTTTTCTGGTTTTAGGGAAAGGCAAGGCAAGGCAAGGGAAAGGCAAGGCAAGGGAAAGGCAAGGCAAGGCAAGGGCAAGGCAAGGGCAAGGCAAGGCAAGGCAAGGCAAGGCAAAACTTTCCAGTATGAAATTAGAGATATTGACTGTTCTCTGAACCAAAGGTACAAGATAGAAAAGAAAATCTTTTATTAATTCCACAATTATATTTGCTTCTGTGATTTTGGGACCCAGCTTGTGGTGTTTTAATTCATTTGGGAATATGGAAATAATCACTGAAATTATAGGTGTTATTAAAAGCAGGAGAAATTACATAGTTTTCAGTCATATTGGCTTGAAGGATTTTCACCCTATGAGCTGACCTAATCCTAAACAGCCTGTCCCTCTTCTCAGATTTGCTTTTGACGGTGACAGAGTAAATACAGAAACAACTGAATACAAGTTTCCTACTTTATTAGGGAAAAGTACCATGTAGCCCCAGAGTTTGCAGATCATTCACTACCACTTCAAATAAACAATCTTTCACAGTGTTACTCCCCTAAAATATTTTTGGATGGATGAAACAAGCCAACTACATTCATCCACTGATAGAAAAGCATGAGAAGTTGAAAACACAAGGACTACTGTGGCTCAGAGAATTTATAGCTTAAAGCAAACAAGTTAGCTCCAATGCTAATCCTTTATTTGTTTTTAAAAATTGAAGAAGGTCATAAAAACAACTCACAAAGAAGAATTTGGCATCTGGGTGTAGTGGAGTGAGATCCTCATCAGAAAAGAAAGAAGTGTTGATATTAGTCAGCTAAACTGGATCCGTGCTGTTTTCTGCTTCTGCTGTGGTTGTTTTTCCTTTGCCTCCAAACACTAGACAAATGCTAGCTTTCTGCTTTATTTCAAGCAAGATGATTAAATGTAGATGCTGGCTAGCTTGCAAAAAGGAAAGACTGTCTCAGAGAATTAGCACCCTTATTATATGGTTCAGATTTTAAATCAAAATTAACAAATAAGGCTGTCACGCTATTGTGTATGAACCATAGGGCAATTTTTACATGTATAAACACTGATTAGCATTTCACTTCAATTTGTTAATTTAATTAGGCATTTTCAGAAATTTTAAATATTGTTTGAGTAGAACTCTTGTATTTAAAGCTTTTATATGAAGGTCACATGGGCAAATCTTGTTTTGCCAGGTGGACCGTCTACAGTGTACAGAGTCTTGATAAAAAACAGCTGCAATTGTCTGATACTGGTTAAGACTCAAAAATCAGACTGTGCAAACAAATATATCTTGGCCCTAGATACTTGCCACATCTGCCAACAATTAGTTATATATCGGGACTAGAAAGGGGCACAGAATAAACAATATCTGATTTCAGAATAAGCAAATAAACAAGGAGCTAGGCATCATTATTCATCAAGTGGATGTGGAATTACCTAGGTTGTAGGCTTAGGTTCAGAGCTGTCAATCCTTGAGGTTCAGCTAAAAGTATTAGGTAACAAAAGATCTGATTGACAAATACTTTGCAGATGCTCTGGGAGCACATTATCCCACCTGCTTGCCTGCTCAAGAGTGCCACCCAAACACTCAGCTGGGGTGCTTCTGGGGGACAGATGTGAGGAGTGAACTGGCTGTGGCAGCAGAAAGAGCCATTTCTAAGGAGCTTCTTATCACCACTGTTTGGGTTTCTACAAATAGTGGTGTCATTATGCCACTGGTGTCGTGAGATATCCGTCTGTTCAGAATTAGGCAAGAATCTGAAACAAATGAATACTAACATTTTGGACTGAAAGGTAGTTTTTAAAGAAAAGTGTTTTATGAGGATTGAAGGAGGGAGGGAAGCTAAGACTCAGTGAAAATACCGAGGTTTCCTGGCTTGCAAAGTTAAGTTTCTGTGTAAAGAAACCTTGAATCCTGACTCTCATCTTGCAGGCAAACTGTTCCAAGTTTTGAAGATTTTCCAAAACATTTTGACCTGTTTCGGGAGAGCATGAAAATAAAACAGTGTGGAGTTTCTGTAACAAAGAAGCATTTAATGACAATAAAATTGACAAATAATAAGCCACGTTTACTTTGCTATCTGGACAAAGCAAGTCTTTCTGATATCATGTTTCACTTGAAAGATTGTATTCAATTAAAATCAAAGCAGGAAAGGAATTTTATTACCTGCATGTAACGTGGGATATGATATAATGACCTTCTTTCAAATTCCCAATCATTAAAACTCTCTAACTGGTGACCAGGGAGGACTTCAAAATCAGGTCCAACAGCTGCAAAATATGAATAAAAGCTATAGCTTAATTGAATCAGTGATTCTAAAACTTAACACACAAATGGCATGAGAAAATCAGGCGTGTGGAAAAATAAGTTTTCGCTCTAATGTACTACATTTTATTTTGAATAATTCTTCAGCTGAGTTGTGCTGGATAAAAGATAGTAAGATACTGCACACTGTTAAATCTCTCTGATACCCCGATTTTATTCTCTCTAATGAACCCTCTGATGGTTGGCAACAGCAGTAACCTGCCAACAACAAAGAGCAAGCTACTGCTCCCTTGCGCAATGCAATTTCTACAGTGGACCAGGTCCAGAGCTCAATTACACTGGAGCAAATCAAGAGTAAATATCCTTCTGAGGCCTGATCTGAATGGCATATGAAAAAAGACATTTTTGTGTCTACGGAATGGGAATTAATGACCATGGTTTTGTTTCACTAGATTGACAATGCTCATATAATCACACGTTCAAGGACCCTGATCACATATTCCACTGAAATCAGCTTCAAGATTTCCACTGATTCCAGCCAGCTTTCAGTCAGGCTTGCAGACAGCAAACAGGAGGAGGTGAGTACGGTATAAGTTATTTTTCCTAAGCTTTGGGGAAATCAATTTTATTCAGAGTATCTCTGAATTAGGACACAGGCCTTAAAGGGGCCTTAAAAATAATTTCCTGTCCTTTTGTACAATGTCAGAGTCAATGCAGAAGCTCATAATGACCCATTTAGATTTTATGGGATAACCAGGCTTAAGGGTCGCAATCATTTTGTTTTCTCATGGATCGGAAAGAGGAAGATCTCCTGATCAACAATACTTCAGTCATGTCCAAAAGGAAAAGCAAACGCTTACCTCAGAAACACAGGTTTCAGAGAGGAGGATATAATGCCTCTCCTCCACACTTCAGGCTGCTGTGTTCAAAGTTCAGAGTTCACAAGGAGAGGAAACAGAGTAAAACCTGAATTCTAACCTTACCTCACATTGCCTTAAAAACTCGCATATATACAATGGAATATTTCGTCTGAGTTAATTAAAAAACCACTCTTTTCATCTTATTAACTATATTTAACCACCCAGTTGAAAGTTGCTTAAAAATCAGAAATTGGAAAGGAGCTCATTAAAAAGTGAATTAGCATTTCACTGATTTGAGTTTAATATGATTGCATTTATACAGTACAGAAAAATTACCACTTTATTAGAAGTCATTTGTATACTTAACTGCTGTATGAATTCACCTTTGATGTAGTGGAATAGTATTTATATCAACTGTTAAGTATTATAAGGTAATTAGTCTTGCTCTGTTCTGCTTCTAAACAGTGAGTTATTAGATGCACGTGATATGATACAAGACTTATGATTTGTGGCTCAAAAATCTCCATTAATCTATTTGGGAATGTCTCTATAGTGACTTATCCTTATTCTAGGGAAATTATTACTTTAGGAAAAGTCTTACAAACCTAATGCTGATCTGACAGGACTTTACAATCTAGTTTTTCTCTCTAACCTGTCAAAGAATCTGGAAAACGTCTGCAAGAAGGTTGGCATGGAGTTTCTTCTGGGAAAGATGCTGTGATTGAGTGTCAGTGTGTTCAGAATATGCCCCGAGACCTGAATGCCCCAGCAGTTTTCTGACTTCTGTGCCCTAAAATAAAAATACAGTAGGAAAGAGAAGAGTATAAATATATATTGCATATATCTAGAGGATATATGATCAGCTTTGCATTCTGCTCCTTCCTGATGCTTGCGAATGCAGAGGAATACTTTCAAACAGCATTTCCGAGTCATCAGCTCTTCTCTTATTCAGGAATCCAAGTGGTGCTAGAGCAAAGTGCTCTAGACTGATGCAAATGTGCCTTTTGAAGTGGAGCCAGGATTCTCCCTTGAGTCCTACTGTCTTTCATCTTAAGGCCACAACATCCTTCTGTACAGTCAAAGTGAAGAAGGAAGGAAAAAAGGAAAGAAGGAAGAGAGGAATGGAAAAGAGGGATGAAACGAAGGAGAGATGGTGAAAGAGAAAGAGAGAGGGAGGGGAAAAAAAAGAAAACATTTCAGAATACTTGTGCTCTTGGGCTCAACTACTGGGAAAAGACTGAATAGATTCAGCAGATTCTCTTCTGGGATTGTCTGTCTAAAAATTCATATTATTATGAATGACACAAGCAACAAAACAATTGCTGGTACAGAGATGTTGTATACTTTTCCCTTTGAACAGTATTTCAGTGATTTAAAGGATTATTCCCCTTCATGTCTATGGTTAGTGACTTAAGGGTGCTTGACCGCGACTCTTAATCTTCAGTGAAATTCATACAGAAGAGCATACTTCCCAAATAACCTTTCAAAAGCATGTTTTAGTCTTAATTTACAAGGGATAGAGATATTAGAAGCTGATCTCCATGCCCACTTTTTGTTTCCCTTAAAATGTAACCTAAACATTGTCAGATTTCATTAGCACCATATTAATATTACCATGTGCCTACTTTATAAAGAAATGTGATTGGGAATGGTAGCTCATTCCCACAAGTCATGCAAAAAATTGTTTTTTTGAAAACTTTCAATCCTCAGCAACTTTTAGCCAGTTTCAGAAAGATAATTTACAGGTGAAAACCCCAAACTGTTACTTTCCATCTGAGCCAACATTTCCTTTTTCTTTCCAAGACCTGTATTTTCAAAAGCAAGTTGAAGCATGATCAGCTGCAACCGCTATCATATTATGCATTTCAACAAAGTTTGACTTCTGTCGGTCTGCCTAGGCATATGTCTCTGAGCAACCCTTTTAGCTATTTAAAAAGAGGCAAAGCCTCCCAATTACTGTTATCCTTTTTTCCTCTGTCTTGAAGCAGTTGATAGGTTTGTGTGTGTGTCTGTATGCATTATTCAGCTCTGGATGCATACTTGTGTAAAATAATAGGTTCATTAAGGACAGCTGAATTTAAAAAGTATGTGCATTTTGTTCTAAAAAAATAATCTTTATTTCTGTAATTGTTGAGAATGAATTCACAGGTTTCTATGTGATCCCTTAAGAGCTCTGTTTCCAGGGCTTGCAAGCCTCTGTTGGTAGGATGAGCGCTTTATTTCTGAAGGGGAAAGCAAAATCTCTCAGATAACTGTTGCCAAATTCCTGGAGAAGTTTGTTACTATCAGGATAGGGACTTATCTTTGAATTTTGTCTTAGGATGGAGAGTAACAGCATGCAAAGCTGATGACCACTTGCATTCGCAGGGAACTACCTTTCCTAAAAGATGGACTGCTGCCTTCTGCAGCAAGAGACCCTTCATGGAGAGACTCCGACATTTTCCACCTGGCTGTTAAGGATTAGAATAGCAAAGCTTATGGAGTTACCGTGTGTCCCATTCTATGGCAGGTTCGAATACAAGGTTTAACATGAGGTTCAAATTTCTGGTAAAAATAAATGGGATGCATGTATATATGTAGGTAATACTGTAAAAATCTCAATAGCCATCAGTGGTGAGTATTCTGAGGATGAAGATTAACTAAATCAAAGGCACATTCCTTCATTACTGAGATATGCTTCAGAAGAAGCAAATGCTTGTGTCTTTCTGGAAGTTTTTCTCTTGGTAACACTGTCAGGCAAAACAAGGAGAAAAAAATCTCTGTGTAAAGAATGAAAAGCTTTCTCTCCTCCCTCCCTACCCCGCCCCCCTTCACTGTCCAAACCATTTTTTCCTATTTAAATATGGAAAAGCAAAGCTCTGAATACATTATAAAAGAAGGTGTTGAAAGAAGATTAATGAAATGTGTGTCATCTTTTGCATTCATGGCTTCTATTACAGAGGGACCTGGAAAGACTGTAGTGCACACCTCTGTCATCTTTTCCCTAGACATAAAACAGTGAGGAAGGCATAGATTAGAACTGAACATGCTTCGATTCTTGTCACTTGCATACAAATGTATGTGGATGACATAGCACTGCTTAGAGTAAATCTGTTACAGAGATAACTCTCCTGTCTCATACTGATTTCAGTTCTACTTGTTACTGGTTTAGTGATAATAGATGTGTGTTAAATGGAAATACGTCAAGGTCATGGTTTTGGAGCATCAGTGAAATTCATCAGCCTGAGTCCATCTTCCAATATCTTCTCTGACTTGTACTAAAACTTTTCTTTTTCTGATGACTTCTGCGAAGAATGCTTACAGTGTTGCAGCAGTATACTCCTGTATGATATTCAGACCCCCTTAATAGGGAAATTATACTACCTGTCAAATTGATGTTGAAACACTACTGTGCTTCTGTGGGATAGTTTTCATTTGCTTTGTTATTTTTTCTTTCCAAAGGGAAAGACATATTTGTATCAAGTTGAGTTAAAGATATTTATTATCACAGTATGTTAAGTAAAACAGCCAGAGTATATAAAGACTGATTATTGGCTGAATATTTTGCAATCAATTTACAGTCGCAGAATGAAACATCCTTTTTTCTCTTTTCAATTCTTTGTGAAGCCATTTGTAATAACCTTGTTTTCTGAAAAGCATATGCCAACAATTGCTAGTGTGATGATATACTATTAATGTAGCTAAGCTCAAAAACGTGTTTAACTCTTTCTTCAGTTGTGGGCTGCTTTGTTTAGGACATGGATGGGAGCTGACTGCTGTGTCTGTGCACAACCAGCTCCCTGGAGTTGCCCATTTGTCTTTGGAAGCCCCCACAGATTTGGGACTCAAGAGATTTCATACTGCTATTCAATCTCATTAGCAGAAGTGTGGAGTCATTTGACCAACCTGGAGCTGTATTTTATAGATACAGGTTATTTCATTTTGTTTAATTCTTTTAGTTTTCTAAAAGGCATTAACAAGACTTCACGTTTGGAAGTTATACAAAATTAAGAGGTGTTGCAAGTAACTGTGAGGACAGAAAAATAATATGGGGGCCGTGGAGGTTGGTAATATTCAGTGAAAATAAGTTCACATAGGTGAGAATCAAAGCAGGAAAATGCAAAATAACATATTACGAGATGAAGGTGATATGAAACAGAGATATTCACCAGGAGGATAATACTTGAAAAGTTGCTGGGTCACAGGGTCCTACTGTGAGATAGTACAGCAAACTGGCTGAACTTAGAATGTGGCACAATGGAAAAAAAAATATCCAAAGCATAGCCGTTGCAGTGAAATTGTTTTTGATAGAAGAAAATCCTTATTTGCCCTTTTGCATCTGCAGAATATCTTGAGGCAAAGTCACTGTCTCTTGTTAAGTATTATATTCTATCCCAATTAAAACCTCAGATTTTCCACAAAAGAGTAACTTTTTAGTACCATTGTTATTCCTGCCAGCATGTATGGCTACTGCTCTTCTGAGACTTTTTAACTGCTTTGTTTGCTTATGCAATAAAGGTCTTATCAAGGATTGCTTGAAGATAAAAGAGCTAGTTTATCACTTTCTAAAGTCCAGCCTGAATCAGCATAAAGCAGATTGTTTTAACCTTATTATCTTGCTGTTCTGAATGTAAGGTACGACATACACCCAGCCCAACATGATCCCTCTATAGTCTCTATGTAGTATCCAACAAATCTTAGAGATGACCTCATAGTACGGCTTTGTTAATTTGATTTCATTTTTTTTTTTAATCCTAAGAATGACAACGCTCTTGCCAACTTTAGGTTTGCCAGATCTGATCTGATTTACAGCTGCAATCAGATGAGATATTTTCCTGACAGAAGAAAAAGTGGAGACTTCCCTTCAATATGATTCATTTGGGCCTGCAATGGAGAAGTAGAAATCAGGTCAGCAATAAAAAATGTCAAGCTGTTTCAAACACAGGAGTCTATGAAAGTAATGATCAAAATGAGGTCACCGAATTATGTGATTCTGAAAAAAAATCTATTTGTCTGCATGCACTGGAGCTTGAGGGTCATAGATACTGAGATGAGAGCAGGAGTGAATATGCCTGGAGACCATGAGAAACACTTGAACTTGTACTTGCTGTGATCTTTGATTTCGGAATATTCTCCTTGAAAGTGATACTTCAAGGATGGGCATCAGAACTTCTAACTGAAATGATTGATTGTTTCTTTGACAAAATTCTGTTTATTTCTCCTCCCACAGGCATTACTTCTGAGAATTTCTTTATGGGTCCTGTCAAGAATGCAGTTATTTGTGAGGCATCCGTGGGTGCTGTGTTCTCCAGTTTGAACACTCCCTGAGCAATGTTTTTTCTAGCGTATTAAATAGTCTGAAAAGCACTGTATAAAAAATTGCATGTGAATTAAAAACTCCAAAAACCACATTTTCAGTCTTTTAATTCTTCATTAGTGAAAGTGAAAATGTCTATCACAGCTGTCATGAGTCATGTACTCTATTATTTTTTGAATGGCTTGTGCCTTCTGACATTGTGGCACCTCTGTGCTGCTATGAGTGGGTAGATGGAAGAGAAATTTAACCAGTTTAGCTGTTAACTTTTGATGAGCCACTTTGCTCCTGCATCGTGTGTACAGGGACCACTGAGAAATTTCACCAAGTGTTTTTGAGTTGTCCCACAACATGGTGAAAGACAGCTGTTCCCGTTGGAGAAGTTCCTGCATGCAGGGATAGTCTTCTACAGAGGAGAGCAGTGGAAGAGACCGGGGCAAGTGTTCCCAATACCATAGCCCCAGGTTTTCCACTCACTGCTGAAAGGCAGGGAAGCATGTGTTATGTACGGAGCCACTGTATGTCTTCTCTGAGTATGTCACCTTTTAAAATACAGAAGTGCTTTCTGTACATGATGGAAAATACCTTGAGAAAGAACACAAGCTCACTGAACCAGGTCTTCCTGACTTTTCACATTTTGGATCCTGCTTATGTTCCTCGGCACAGCTGCGAATGGTGCATGTTAGCAAACCAGACCCAGAAAGTGAGTTGAAGGAAGCAATGATGCATGAATGAGCCAGTGGCGCGAACTTTTGTAGTTACCATAGGTTAATGAATAAGCAGGAATTTGTTACCCTTTGGTAACTTGTTCATATGTCTAGGAACTTCATCTTTCATTTGAACTGTTTGAATTAAAAGCTCCATATAATTATCTAAAACTGAGAGCAGAACTGGGGTCCCAATGCCTATTAAATGTAGAATGTATTTGGGTTTGTTTTCTTTCTTCATGGGGATTGTAATGAGGTATTACTTATCCTTCAGACAGGTCAGTGCAAAGACAGGTGATCAATGCCCTGGATGAATAAATTAGATAATTTAGGGCCTAATTTGAAGTCAATTAAAAGGTCAAATCTGATAAATCTGATTTTGATTTCTTTTTTTTTTTTTCTTTTATTAGTATAACTTTAATGACTCTAGTGGAGTGTTTCCTAATTTAAATGAGAAAGAAATGAAACCAACAGCTCTGTTAGAGGAAATATCACCTGGCCTTGTTAACCACTTCCTCTATTCTGAGGCCATTGTCTTCACTGACTTCTAAACTGCTTGGCTTCACTCTAAGTCTTTCTTTCAGCAGTCATGGCTTTGAGAAGAAAGATTGGTCCAGAATTGCTCACCAGGCTCCCTCAACTTTCATGGAATGGGTTTGCATTCTCACATACCAGAACAGAAAAATAGGTAAATTGAATGTGTTGTTAAGAGAGCATGAAGTTTAAAATATTACCGCTAAGCTACTTGCAGGTCACCTCCAAAAGACAGGAACAAGCACTTTAAGAAGGAGCACATGAAGAACAGTGATTATCTCACTGAATATAAAGCCTTTTACTACAACACATTCTTCCTTTTTTATTTAATTTTCAGTGCATTAAACAGCCTTAATTTCAGTGGAGGTGACCTACTGCTGGCAAAATGGTGAAACCTCCGCATTTTGGACATGAAAATTCAGGTTTTAGATTAGAAGAAAGAACCATTTCCAGCAATACTGAAAAACAGTCATTGAAGATGTTGGCATCTTCATAAAATCGTGTCTGATACTTTTGTGATGGAAGACAGTTGACATCCATCTTAGAATTCTCTTTAAAATTTCTGCATTAAAATATGTAATGATGTGAACGTATTCAGATTAAAATAAACTGCCTATGTGCGAAGATTTGTATACTGAGACGCAACAACCTAATTCTTCAATGAAAGAAAGTCAAAGTGTAGTCACTGTGGGAAAGCAGTGGGGATAAGAAAAACTGATGGAAACTCCTTGCTGTTACTCCTTCCATTCTTGAAAACCTTATCCTAGATGCAACTGTAAAACTATTATCAATGTCAGTCCCAAAGTAAGTGTCTGAAGCAGCTGGTGATACCTATGTTTTGGCACCTGAATTGAATTCCTAGCCAAGAAAGTCAGTGAAACCTATTAGACGCTCTTCCCACCCTGTAACCTACATCTGGGGAGCTGAACAAGTCAAATCCATTGACTGCAATAGCAGACATCTACCAAGGTCACAGAAGCTCATCTTTCTGTGAAGACCACAATTCCAGTATCTTCATTCAGAAGAGGAATCCCACTGAATCCCATCTTGGAATCTTGTGTTCAGTTGACTGAATAGCAGGTGTCTCGCATCATTATAAGTTATATGAAGTTAAGCAGTTTCTCATCAGTGGCTGCTGATCTAGTGATCTAGAGAACAGCTCTAGTGTGACTTTAGCCAGCCTTGGGCATTTCAGATATTCCAGGGCATTTCAAACAGCAGTTGACACCTGCACGGTTACAACCATGAGTAGTCTTACCAAGGACATACCTATATTGGTGGAAGAGACATATAGACTAATACAGGAAATGATTACACTTAAGTAATTGAAGCCTCAGTTGAAAAACGCAAAACACTTTCACTTGGTCATTTACAGATTGTTTCCAGGCTCACTCTAGACTCAGGTGTACCTTTGGCTTGGTGTTTACATCGTGTGGTAATAGAGAAAATATGATTTCTTTTCCATCTCTCAGGCACACCAGCATGCTATAAAAATATTGACCGGGTTTTTTTATTCCCAAAGGCTGCTAGAAGCCATTGGCATTTACAGACCAAGAATATGGTACATTACTGTAATCTACTTTCTGTTACTGTTCATGATACATAGGATTCCCAAAAACTCCACAAAATTAGGCCTGAAACTTTATCAAAAAGCTTGTGTATGTGTCTTGTTTTGTATCCTGATTAGCTTCATATTATGCTGTGTGAAATCTGCCACATTATATCAAGGGGATATGCTAAAAGTAGTGTATGTCTGCAGTCTTTCTGTTCATACAAGTATGCTGTAGGAATCAGCTGTATTCCCTTCAAGATTCCTAAAATTGTTAACCTATGTTCTGTGGATCTGACCTAGGTTCTATTTTGCTAAGTAGAAGAGTCTAAAAATTCAGCTGGCTGGAAATTCATTCTCCATTCAAGTAGGAATCCTGAAAGAATCCGTCCTCCTCTAAATATACCTAGTAAGTAGTCTCATGAAAAAGGAAGATTCCATTCTTTCATTTCCTTCATTGAAAAAGAAAGAATTTCCTCAAGTGGCCTTAAGATTGTATGCCTCTTCAACCTTCATACAGAGTCTGTAGACAAAACTAGAGGCCAGCTGCAACCTCTAATCAAAGAAAGACTGTACTTGAAATAACAAAATTAAAGAAGGGTAATCTATACCTACCTATAGATTAAATTACAGAAATTCAGCCCCAATTTATATCAAGTTAGATTTGGCACAGTATCCTTAAGGGTTTTTTTCTCGGATATTTGAAAGGATATTAAATCAGAAACCTTCCTGAAGGTTTTTACTGTTTGCATGGGTTCTCCATATAGAATGCTATGAAAAACAAAAAAGTAAAAAAAAAAAAAAGGAAAAATATGATTACAGAATATTTAAAAACTCTCATTATTTTTGATAAGCAGAGATTTCAGAGGTAGAATTCATTTGGAGAAAAGAACTGAATTAAAGTTGCCTAGATTCTGTTATATTATTTCTGTCCAGATACAGAAGAAAATATAGTAAGTGTGCATTCATTCTAATTAGTATTGTTTGTCACTGAGGGTTATTTTTAGACAAAATTTACTATTGAAAAAAACCCCAAACCAAACCCAAATGTCAGTTTCTGACAAATAGGCATCCTTCTCCAATCATTAAATGTGAACGTGCAGAGGATAATACCAAATAATAACAGACATATGTCTTGTTATGTTTTCATGATAGTTTGTACACCCAACATGTGATATATAGATTACTATTATTACTAGTAATCCTTACAAAGCTGTTCAGGTGCTAGCTCTTAGTGTATACTTATTTATTGTACTCGCAATTTGATAAAATCATTTAAAAATGTATCTAGGTACTCAAAACACAAAATCAGACTTTTATTTAATAAAATTTCATATGATATGGCAACATTAGAAAAGATGGTAAAAAATTATAATCATGTATCTATAAAGTTAGCCAAGAAAATACCAGAAGTTATCACAAAGTATGTGTTTTTTTTTAAAATCCTGTCTCCTTCATTTGCTATTCTAAGCTTTATCTTTGGAATGCATGATTTCTTCTGTTTTCTATTTATGTCCCAATTTTTAAACATTAGAAAAATTAAAATGTTGTTTTCCCCCAATTAACTATAGCCATCCTTTATACTACGTATTTTGAACTCCTAAATATTCTGTATTTTGATTGGATTGCCATTCCACCTTTGTCTGAAAGGTTATTGAGGCTGTCAACAAGAAAAGGACTAGAATTACCAGCCAATCAAATTACAGAATACTTAAAAGGTCAAAGTAGTACAGCACACTAACATAATTCACAGAATATATGAGGCATTAAAATCCTAATACCTCATTCTCGTAACAAAGGTTGTAATGAGAGCAAGAAATGGCACAACATGAATTCATTCACGTGACAGCGATTATAACAAGAACCTGAAATGCAATAAACTTAACCCATTCTTGCTGCTAAGCTAAGACTGTAACTTAGGTTCATCTCAACCTACCTTGAAAATTAATTGGAAGCGAAAGATTAAGCAAGTAGTAAATTTTGTTTATACATCACCTCAAATTAATTGTTAAAATTTTGTATTTGCTGTGTATGGTATATTAAGTAAAAAAAAACAAAAACAAAAACAAAACCCACCCCAACCCAGAAATTATTACTGGGTGGTCTTTCAAATTGATTTTGTATGTTCAGTAAGTAGTTTCTTGATATTGCAGGTGATGAAATGTTATATTTGTTTCTATTTTGCTAGTAATAAACTGAAGTTGTGTTGTCTAACCAACTACCCTATACAACAGCAACAGAGAAATGCCACTCACAAACATGGACGTGGCAGATTTTTCATTGAGTAAAATTCATGTGTTGTAAGGTTTCACAGGAACGAGACTTTCTTTTATAGGAGTCTTTAGTATCTGTGTCATTGCAGTTATTAGAACATGTAAAATCTTAACAAGTCTTTTTTTCCTGATAGAACATTCAGCTTTAGATCACAAATCTTGTCAAGGCAAAGAAGACTGGTAATGACAGGCAGCCCAACCCTCAACTTTCCAGCATTTTGGGGAGGGGAGCATTATGGTAAAAAACATTTTTATTTTAAATTTCTTTTCCTCAGTGAAATGCGTAGCATAATCCTTTAAGTAGTACTGTCTATGGAGAGGAAATAAAAACAGATTTAACCTACGGACCTTTGGTTAACTTTTTCTTAAACTAAATATAAAATGTTACCTCATCTTGCTCAGATTAAAAAGGGAGAGGGGGAACTCCCCCCATCGCCACACATTCCCTTATTGAGAATCTCTTCGATATAAAAGAAGAGTCTGCATATAAAAGACAATCCAGAGACATCTTTGAAGGTTCTCTTTCAAAGCATCTCTACTTCCCTGAGCATCTGGGGATTTCTGTTATTAATTGAAGTTAATTTTCTAGGATATCAGTTTGCCATGCACGTGGGAAAGATTGATAGCCTCTTCGATTCTCAAGAGTGTTGAAAATGACACTGTTCCATCACCGGGTGTCTTCACTTTTATCATCACAAATCAAATTATAAACATCGGGGCAACCTTGCTGGAATCTGGCTTCGGGAGATTTCCATAAGATTAATTAGGCGGCCAAAGCAAAGATGGTAAAATCTAAGGGGGGGAGGAGGCCGGGGGAAGGGGGGGAGAGAGGCACCATTCATTCCTTGTAGAATGGGAAGTCAATTCAACAATGGGTAATTAGCGTGGGCCATGGATTCTCAAAGGCACTGAGGACACTGGACTCTTTCTCTCACTCTGATGTTTAGTGCGGTATTGTGGACCCCTCATTTAATTAGTGCACTTTGATACCCACAGGAGCTTGAAGCTCCAGGGCATGCTAAACACAGACTGACACCAGCAAGCTTCTGCCTCCTTCCAGTCTAATTAGAGACACAATGAGCTGCAAAGACAATGTTTTACTCCAAGATTTCTTCTGCAGATACCTCTGGCAGGAAACAATCGTTTATTTTGTGTCTATATTGGTATTCAGATTAAATTGTTAGCATGCAAAAGATGAGCTAAGGGCACATATCTATTAAAAATGCTTAGCAGAGTTCAGAAATGATGGAAGCAATTTATGGAAAAAAAATGTATTTTCCCCTTTGGAATTTTTTTTTTTTGTTCTCTTATCTAATTAGAAGTAAATGGTTTGAGCAAAAAAACCAAAATAGGCTGGCCTCCAAAGCATCTCTTATGAAACGATTTTTCCCCCTTTGCATTAATAATTTCTACCTCTCAGACAAGAGAATTTTTAACTTAACCATTTGCACAAAAAAAAACCCCACAAAAAAACAAACCAAACCAACAAGTACTTCTCTTCCAATTGTCTGATGAAATGAACACCCACCTACCTGAACAGGTCATTGTGCTGAGAAAATGTTACTCAGATTTACAGCTCTTTTAAGAAGCAACCCTAAAAAGTTTGTGGCAGTGATTATGTGTGGTTGTATGTGTGTATGATGTATGGGTATATATATATTTATAAAGTTACTTTTGATGGACAGTTCTATGCTGATTGGAAGAATATAAATATCCCAAGGGAAACTGCGTATTGAAAATTAATCTCAGCATACACAAAACACTTGTATGTGCTGCTTAACAATAGGTTGGAGAAGCAGTACTCCTAGAAATTCAACATCTTTTATATTTATAGTATCATTATTTTCCTCTTTCTCAGGTAATTAAAGAGAAACAGACTAACATGTATCAATATGTCAACTCTTAGACTAGAATGGTACTCCATTGGTTAAATTATGGTGATCTGGACAGATCTACAGTGTAATAAGTGGTTATAAGGGAAGAGGAAATGAACATGAAAACATAGGAAAAGAAAACCTAAAAAAAATTATTTGTCTTCAAATTTTAGGGGAGATCTATGAATCTACCTAACTGTGGCAAGTTGGGCTGAGGGGCAGCCAGGGGAGCAGTCTTAGCTGGTTTCCTGATGTCAGGTGTGAGACCATTGCTGCTGCTCTTACCTGTGCTCACTTTGGTGACCCCTTGGAGGCTCCTCCTGCTCCCTGGGGATCACAAGAGGGTTACAGAGGTCCTGCTACACTCCTATATTCCTCTGAAAAATCTGTTCCAACAAAGAATGTCTTCATCAGCCCTACAAACTGTAACCCTTTAGATATCAGGATGTCATAAAGTCTAGCAGGAGGCAAAAGCAGGCTTCAGCCCTGACCTAAACATTCCTGGCCAAATTTGGACAGATTTCTGGTCAAAATATCTAGAGCACTAAACAGAGATTTTGCCTCAGCTGGACCTCCCATCCCAAACTCAGAAGCTATGTCTATACTAGTAAGCTAAATGTAAGGAACAAATTTACTATAAAACAGATATAGGTAAGTTTTTAAGTCTGAACCACCACCATATTTGATAGTAAAACTTACAATGCTTGCTTCCTTTTACAGATATTTAACTAAAATACCTCAAGCAAGTTAATGGTGACCCAATATTGCATCTTGAGGTAAGCTGGAAACAATATATCAAAGCGGAATACATAGAAATATTCCAGGAGAAGAGTTAAGTAAGCCTGGGTTTATGTTTATAGCTACTATATTAGGTACAGGCTTAAGTCACGGCCGGCCATTGCTCATGGCGTTGCCTGTTAGCACAGCATCATGTACAATTCTGGCCTTCGCCACCTAGCACATTCCAAATATCTACAGACACTACCTGGGGAAGAGCACATGACAGAGACCACTCACAAAGGAGCGTAAAAAGATGTTTACAACATGTCTAGCAGCTTCTCCGTGGCACAGTCCTCCAACGCAATCCCAACAGTCTTTGTACTCTCCAAACTCCCACACATTCTAATCCTACACATTAAGATGTGCAAACAAATCACCAGTTTTGGGCTAAAAACCCACCAGTCAGACAGGCTGCAGAGGAACACTCACAGTATTTCATGAACTTTGAACTGAGGGAAACGCTGCCCAAATAATCGTCATGTCTTAAGGCTATAACAGTCGGTGACCTCAGGGGAGATCCAGAAGCTGTGTGGTGGGAGTGGAGTCAGGGGGCACCACTTGATCCAAGGACCTGTGGCTGGGCCCTGGTTCATGCTGTTTTCTTTTTCTGACTGAGCCATGGATGGGGACAGGATATGAACTGTCCATTAGAAACCTTGTGAAAAATTATTACAGTTCCCAGTGAGGGTTGCTGTCTCTCTCGCTTGACATACCTTCTCTCATTTGGAAACAATCAGATAGAATCGTTGTTGGACAGGATTTAAGTGGGTATTACTTCTCATTTAAGAGTTTTGCAACTGGCACATGTTGTGCTCAGGACCACCTGGCTGGCTTCCCATTGTGGGAAGGAGTTCCCAAAGGATGTCACCAAAGATATAACCACATGAACGTGTTAATTTTCCTTTGAGATATCATTTCAATTTTCTTCTTTATTTGCAATCCACTGTGGTACTCCTGGCTCTGGAGACCTGGAACAGACAAGGCTGAGGAGCCCTGGCATTGGGGGTGTGACTCATGAGCTTTGAGGGCCTTCCCTGCGGAGGTTAAACTGTGTTGCTTCCAGTTGTCCAACTCACAGACCAGGGCTTCTCCAAAGACCAGAGAAGGTGGGGTCACAGAAAGACTCTGAAGTGTGAAATAGGTAGGAAAGGGCAAAAGAATTTCCCTTTCCACTGTGTCCAGCACGATGTGGGGCTGACAGCCAATGGCAGTAAATCCTTCTGTACTGTGGAGCTTGTCTTTCAGAGCCCAACTACAGACATAGGGCTATTAGGCAACATCTAGATCGGTTTCTTTTTTTTTTTTTTTGTAAATTAGATTAAATTTTACCACTCTGCCTCTGTCTTTGAACGGAGAAAGAAATAGCAGTGACTATATGCAGTGGATGTCTTCTAGTAATAATCCTTTACTGTAGCTAGACTTTAAAAGCATGATCTGTTCTCCCCAAGGCTACTTATTCCCTATCTGAAACATTAAAGTAACTGCTGAATAATTAGCCGTTGATACCTTGGAAATTAATGTTTAAAATGCAGAGGAAAAAAAATAGTAAATTTTCTTCAAGAAAAAAATATCAAGCTTTAAGTTAAAAGAAGCTGCATAATCCTTTTAAATGTCCCCCACTTCCCAGGAAAACAAAACAGAGAATATTGTCACTATTTACCATATATACCAAGCTTTTTGTTATTTTTGGTGCATTTCTGAAAGCTATAAGGCAATTAATTAGGCAAGGACTAGGATTTCAATGTATTATTTTCTATATGCTGTTTTTGACATGTTAATGTGTGCTTGATATATAAAAACTACAACAGGTGGGGGGAATAGAAGAGAAAGGAGAAACTGAGCAATAATTGGGTTTTAAATATTTAATAGTGTTGAGAAATAATTAGGTTTTCAAAAATGGAGATAGGTAGCAGTCAACAATGAAACCCAAGAAGCTTTTTCAGGTGTGTGTGGGCTTTTCAGCTATTCATTTGTGTGTAATTAAAGCTGTCATTCTGAATACACCTGTCTGAAAGTAAATCAATGGAATCTTGTCTTCCTGTGTACGCACAGCTTCAGAGCCTTTGCTGATGCTTATTGGTTTGCACAGTCACGGGAAATTTAAAACAACATATATAGTCAGAATTTGTAAAATCACCTCGAATTTCTGATGCTGCTTCTTGTCAATACAGTAAATGATGGTGTAGGGACTGGAATGAGTAGTTGTGGTTGGAAGCTGGAACTTCGTAAATCAGCTTTCTCACTAGAGAAAATCTTCATGTTACTACACCCTCTGTGTCTCTTAGTGAAAGCCAGCTCTGAAAACTCCAGCTCCTAAGCAGATGAATATCCAAGGAGCAGGGCGCTGGGTATTCCAACAACTTGTGCTTGCCAGCAGCAGCTGGACTTGTGGGAGGGAAAAGACCTTCTGACCTCCTTGATATACAGTTGTCCAATATGACTAACTAGGCTAGGATCAGTAACTGCTTCATTTTCAAGATTTGATCAAAGATGACGGTGGGCCAAAATCCAGGAACTCCTTAATTACGTAAACTTGTTATTAAAAATGTTGTGAATCATGTCTGAATAAAGACTGACTGACCTGTGCTAAGGGGCTGCTGCATTATTTTAGGTAACAGTAAATCAATATCCAAAGAGCAGTACCAGCAAGAAGAACCAAAGAAATAAGAGGAAAAGGCTCTCATGGTCTTCTTGCTCGTTCCTTATTGTCTCCCTTATTTCCATTTGAATGTTTTCTCTGCCACTCTCTATCTGCTCCTTTTGTTTAGAAATTCATCTCATTCCCTCTTGAATTCAATGATGCTTCTTGCTTCAGGGTCCCTTTATAGTAATTTATTCCATATACTTCTAATCTTTCTGTGTAAAATAGTTTTGCCTTAGTGTTTCTTTTCTTGTTCCCAACTTTCTAATTTTTAGATCATGTCTTCTAGCTTCTGTGGTCTTGCAAGTGTAAAGAGCTTGCTTGGATCAATTTTATCAGTCCTCTTCACAATTTTTAAAACTTCAATTGGGTTACATGAAGTCTCTTCTTTTCCACTGAGAATATGCTCAACTTTCTCAGTCTTTCCTCATACCTTAAATCGTTGATGTCTGGTATCATTTGTATAATTGCTCTACACTGCTCCCCTGAAGAGCAATTAAACCTTTACAAAGATATAGTGGCCAGCACTGTATAAATTACTCAAGATAAGGGCTTGAAAAGTAAAAATTATTCTTAAACAAGAATAATTCTGATTCTCTTGATTTAGATGGAAAATCCTCTAGCATCACTATTCAAATTCCAATTCATTTTGCTATATTTTTAATTTCAACTATGTAATGTAATGGGAAATGATTAAAAATTATTTCCTATGTATAATAGATAAAATGAAGGGGGAGAAACAGTTTGCTGCTGTAAAGATGATATAGTAAGGAAAAGGAAGGTCCAAATTGGAGATCAAAAAAGTTACGGCCCAACTGCATATGACAGTAAGGGTTCGTATGCCCTTCCCAACACTTCTAGTGGTCACAGACTCACAAATGTAATTCTAGGGGAAAAAAAGAAAAAAAGCACCAAAATTATGAAAGAACGGTGAGAGTACAATTCTAGAGCTTGGCACTGTCTGTACCCCATCCTGGTTGCCCAGTGTATTTCACCTTAGCTATAGAGACAAGTAATTGTGCTCAAACCTGGCACTGACTCAAAGCCCTTTCTGTTTGTAAGCAAGAGCAATACACTTTCCAGTAAACACTTTTTTTTTTTTTTCCTCTTTATCTGCGAGGCTTAGACTTGCTTGCAGCCATTCTTATTTTACTGTGCTGAGCACGTCACCTGTGACAGAGGCTGAATTTTTTAGACAGCACAGTGGCACACTTACATGTTTCCTATTTGTAGAATATAAATATAAGAATCTTGCCTTAACTGACCACACATGCTACAGTACTGTCACAAAGTAGGAGGTGCATTTTAAAATGCTCATTCACCTTTTTTCCTTAGTTAAAATTGTCTAAAGCTTTTAAAAACACCTCTGCTAATCACCATTTTTAAATATATAAAATAAAACACTTATTTTTCAAGGCCCTTCATTGACCCACATTTCTTTACAACACTTAATAGGCTGGGTGGCCTTAGAGGACCACGCTCAAATTTTTTTTGCATTCAAAAGCTCTTTATTGTTTTCTTATTTATGGGAGATAAAGAAAATTGATTTTTAAATGTCCTCCTCAGATGCCTGGAAAATGTTTCAGTACAAATAGTAGGCCATGGACCAGCTAAATGTGTAGTACTGTGTATATTGCTGTTGTCCTAACAATTCAACTGGCTCATTGATACATTGTTTTAGGTAATGGCTTGAACAAGCAATAGCATTGGCATTGATGTCTTGTACCACTCCTAAAGTATTAGCTTCAGGGTTGTGTTCTTGTATTCCTACCATCTAACAGACCAGATTTTATGCTACAGTAAATCAGCTTATCTCTAGGAGTGTGGAAAGGTATCTATCATATAAAACTATAGAGGATCTTTGCCACAAAATAAAGCATAGCTTGTCTACATATACCTGTACTGAAACTACTCAAGTCAGAGGGATGGGTATTCTGCCCCGTAGTAGAATCTGGGCCAGGATCTGCAGGCTCCTTCATACAGTCTTGCGAAGAAAGCGTTGTGGTGATCCTCCCAGGGAGACAAGAGGCTATGTGATGGAAGAATTCCCCAGAGAGCAGTGAAAAGCTTTGCAAAACAATCCCCTGTGTAGCCTTCAACATTTTTCAAAGGAATTGTTTCACTTAAAAACAGGAGAGATTCACTGAAACAAAGCTGTTTTCAGGAAACCGAGATCTTTACCGCAGCATGATGTTGTTACTATTTCTGTATTAACCACACTCTTAAATAGTTATTGCTTTCCTATATGCAGTCCCATCTTCTGTTTTCCTGTAATAAGTCATCTAGTTTCTTTATTAGCTGCAAACTATCCGTTACCCCCAGGTAGGACCAACCTAGCTATATCGAAAAAAATTCTCATTCCCCCCAAAATCTTGACTGGTTTGTCAATGCATACTTGTAATTTTAAACATCTCAGAGCTATCATGCAAACCAAGAATCTTTCTTTCTTTATGTCACTGATGCTGACCAACAGAGATGATACTCTTTTAAGCATATTCTACATATACGCATCTGTTCTGTCACAGTTAACTGTAACTGTATTCCTGGCAGAAAAGTCAGGATAAGAAAAAATGCAAGTAAAAAAAGTGTGTTTTCCAATGTGTCCCCATTTGCTGGGCTGTTCTTCCCCACTGCCATCACTGTTGTCCACTCACTGTTCTGAGATTTGATGTGCTCTATCAGCCAAGGTTTACCACAATCTCTGCAGAGTCCGGTTCATGCTGCACATTTTATTTTGCTTGTCATTCACTAACTCTGTCTCTTTACATATCTCACATCTCTTTTTCCTCTTCCTCTTCTTCCTCTCTATAGACTGTTCTCAGCATGCTTCCATTGACCTCCTTGCTGCTTCTCATTTTCTTCATTTAAAACTAACCATGTTTCATTGATAAATCTCTTACACTCATTTATCCTCTTGAGGACCCCTGCTTCTCTTCCCAGCTCCTCCACATTCAACTTAAGATTCTTAATTGTTAAACATCCATCACATATACAGTCCTCTCTAAGTCCCTCATTGTTCACAGCTGAATGCAAACCACATCTCCAGCGACTGATGGCAGTGCTATACTCACTTCAGAACACTCTGTTTTTCATACAAAAGCAGACACAAAGATAAACTGATGGACACTTCCTGCTAGCATGAGACAACAATTTTATAGAAAACCATGCAAGGAAAAGAAAGCCATATGAGTCTAGTGGTGATAATGAATTTGGAGTAAATGGCACAATACACAGAAAGGAAGATATACTGTCCATTTGCAAACGAAGTTGTTTGTTGCATGCACAGCCCCATTTAAGACTGCCCAGGTAAGCACTCGGATATAGAAAGAGCCTTTCCATAAAGCTCTGTAACGAATGAAACAATGAAGCCTTTCAATTCCATGCCCCTATATAAGCAGCTCAAAACCAACTAGACTCCCTATGAAATCCTGTTGAGAGGAAACTGTTGGAAATCATGAACAGGTTAATAGGAAAAAATTCGTTTATAAGATTTGTGAATATTTTCTATTATTTGATGTATCTGAATTTTGGAATGTCCAAAGTTGGAAAAGTGTTTTTTTTCTTTTTTTCCTAGAGTCCTGTGCTGATACAAATCATCACTTCTAGGAATAGCTTTTCTTATATATGACAATACTGAGATACATTATCATAGAATCATAGAGTTATTTTTGTTGTAAAAGAACTTTAGGATCAAGTCCAATTGTTAACCTAGCACTGCTAAGTCCACCACTAAACCGTAACCGTAAGCATCACATCTACACATCTTTAAATACTTCCAGGAATGGTGACTTAACCACTTCCCTGGCCAGCCTGTTCCAATGCTTGACAACTCTTTCAGTGAAGAATTTTTTACTTATATTCAATCTAAAAGTTCCCTGGTATAACTTGAGGTTATTTCTTCTTGTCAGATCACCTGTTACCTGGGAGAAGAGACCAACACACACCTTACTGCTACATCTGGTCAGGTAGTTGTAGACAGTGACAAGGTATCAGTATCTCACAGGGTCAGCCTAGGAGGGAATATCTGTTCTGTGAAATTTTCCTCCCCAAACCTAAGACGTTTTTTCATCGTCCTTAATCTAATCTTTTTCTACTATAATTTTTTTCTCTTTTGACACAAAAAAATTAGACTTGACAGTACTTAAAGTAATTTTATAAGTCATATATATTTTACTACTAATTTGTGCATGTTATTTTAATATTTTCCTACTCTATGCTTTTCATCAGTTGGTTCTATCATATCTTTATCAGGAATCTGAAGACTTACTCCTACCAAGTTCTGCAAGTTGTTCTTTCATATCGGTACTGAGTGGCATTTGTTAATGAACCAGAGTTAATATTGCTCGTTAAAGCTGCATATTGGAATTGTGCCAAGAGGCCTCAGGAAGAATGAATGCAACTGAAAGTAACTGGTAAAGCCTGCCCACCAAAGAAGGGTATAGTAGAGTAGAAAAGAAAAGAAACAGGGCTTCCAGAATAATAAAGCAAAGTTTTGCCATGTAAAAAAGATGGCAACAGGGACAGGCAAGAAGTTTTCTCAGCATTCACCTTCTCCTCTAGATTATTCACAGCTGTATTTAGGACAAATGTTACTTCTAGTTCTGATGTGTATTGGACAAATTCTGTTGTATATAGAACGATGTATATTGGACAACGTTGCTTCTAGTTCTGATCCCTGAAGTACTGCTAATGAATAGCCTCATTCCACTAAGAACTCAACATTTATTCCTACTCTTGTCTTCCTGTTTTTAAAGCAGTTTTTAATCCATGGCAGTACTGTATTTCTAACCCTGTGGTTATCAAGTTTCTTGACTGACTCTTATGAGGTACTTTATCCAAAGGCTTTTGAGAATCAAATGTCAATTTGTTTTACTTGTTTAAATTTTGAGCGAGTATTTAGAATGTGTAATGTTTTTATTACAATTTAGATGCTTTCATTATTTTTCAGGCAAACTGAACTGCCTTATAGAGAGATTTCTTTAAAATTAAAATTATATAATTGCTATTAATTATGTATATTTATTGTGGCATATTACATTTAGGGACTGCCTTTTATCCCTTCAGCACATTTCTCATTCTCTGATATTTTCCTAGGACTAAATCATGAAACATTGTCAAAAGTAACTGAAATGGTGGTGAGAAGTGATATGAAAACTCAGCCAATGACAATGTCAGCCTCTTGGACTGCTAACACCTAGGAGATAAATGCAATACACTGATAGAAGAGGCTAATATGGCCGATATTACTGAGCCTTTGAAATACGGACTATCTTGTGGATGCTGCTAAGACATGGAATCTTATTCAAAGAGGGAAATTTATACTACTAAAATAATATAGAACAAATGAAGTTGTTTACATGAAGAATAAGAAGGACAAACTCTTGTGGCAAAAAGTTTGCTTTCTGTACTATCTGTTTTTGGAGTAATTTCTTCCCTATGTAACTTGTCCAACCATGGAGCATTTAAAAAAAATAATTATTCTTTCAAACGAATATGCTGTGACTGTTGATTTGTTGTCAGAGGATGAAAAGCATCTCAGATTCATACAGTCAAGAAAAATTTTAGGGTGTTTAAGTTCAAATAATTAAGGTTCCTGGAAGAGAGAAATATAAATGTTACCTTTTCAAGCTGAGAGGACTTATATACACGGTAGTCATCCGTTCTTTTTTCCTATGAATTAGGATTCCTGCCACTCCTGATAGATAGACAGATGGATTGGCTTGACTTTCTTCTCACTCCTTTGTTCTTTCATTTTTCTCTCTTTCTTCCTGACTTTCCTCCTTTTCTCACTTTCTCCCCTTCTCTCTGGCTCTTTCTTTCTTTTGTTCTCTTTCTCTCTTTTGCTCACTTTCTCCTTTCTCTTCTTTCCTCTTTCATAAAGAGTATGTTTCAGGTTTAATGTAGTTCTTCTTATATCCAAAATTCAAAATATTAAAAAAATACCCCAAACTATTTCAAAGAAAGTTTTGGGAAAGCCCTTTTTTCAATGTGCTTTAAAACCTAGAATTTACAGTGAAATCTTCCCCACCCCATGTCACCCATTTTTTCCCCATTTAGACCATTCCACTGTTCTTGGAGGAGATATTTCACAAGATCCATGTTAAATACTAGAAATGCTTTGCTTCTTTACTTAACTCTCACTTTTTCATTTCTGAGCTTTTCTGCTGGCATGAAAGCTAGAGTTAACTGTGTGGTAAGATGTCATTTATGTTAAGACATAACATAACCTCAAATACTACGTTCAGTTTTGGCCCCCTCGCTACAGGAAAGACAATGAGGTGCTGGAGCAAGTCCAGAGAAGGGAAACGAAGCTGGTGAAGGGTCAGGAGAACAAGTCTTATGAGGAGTGGCTGAGGGAACTGGGGTTGTTTAGTTTGGAGAAAAGGAAGCTTAGGGAAGATCTCATTGCTCTCTACAACTACCTGGCCAGAGACTGTAGCGAGGTGGGTGCTGGTCTCTTCTTCCAAGTAACAGTCATAGAATCATAGAATGGTTAGAGTTGGAAAGGGACCTTGAAGATTGCCTAGTTGACTGCCATGGGCAGGGACATCTGCCATGATACTAGTGATAGGATGAGAGGAAAAGGCCTCAAGTTGCACCAGGGGATGTTTAGCTTCAGTATTAGGAAAGAAAGGGTTGTCAAGCATTGGAACAAGCTGCCCAGGGAAGTGGTTGATTCACCAGCCCTGGAGGTATTGAAAAAGATGTGTAGATGTGGTGCTTAGGGACATGATTTAGTGGTGGACTTGGCAGTGCTAGGTTAATGGTTAGACTTGATGATCTTAAACGTCTAAATTGGGAAATTATTTTGAGCTGGTTTGTGCTCAGAGCCTCTTGATTAGACACCAAAGCTCCTTTTTCACCTTTTCTTGATAAGTATACTCACTTCAGACACTTAATACACTGAGGTGCCCATTGATTTCAGTGAGAGCTGCATACCTCAGCATACATCTTAGGAGAATGGCCTAAGCTCTCACCAGGGTGTTTATCCATGCTTGGCTCTTGTGATTTGAAAGACCCTTACCATGCTTGAATTGGTCAAATTGCTCCAGAATCAGGGACCGTAGGACTCTGACTTGGAGTGTGAAGTACCCTCCAGTGTTGCAGAGAGAATGGTTTTAGAAAGAGCTAAACAGATGTTCTGCACCTGACTCAGAGCCGCAAACCCCCAGTGAAACTCTCTTGTGGAGAAAGAAATAAGCCAGCTGCAAGCTAGGGATTGTGACTTTGTTATCATGCTCAGGAGCTTAACAAAAATTCAGTTGCTTTTTTTAATATACAGTCTGATCCAGAACTAAAACATCACCACCCAGTGCAGGTTTCATCCACAAGATTCTGAGGCCTGCTGTCTTGGGTAATGCTCTGAAATTTTGAAATTGTCTGGCTGAATCTGCATCCCATTTACAAAAATGACTGAAGGCACATAGGCATTCAGCAGACACTGTTTTTTAGGAAAAAGAGGAGTGCTCTGAATAAAACAGAAGAGAAAACCTTACAGCAACTTGGGAAACAATCACCTGTCATCTTAGAACAGGGCACATAATAGACAATCTGCTTCAAGCCCTCTGTCACTTCCCCCGAATTTAAATTCAAAGGGAAAATATAACAATGTTATTCCTTTTTGCTGCATAAAGACTCCTTTCTACTCATAACAAAAATAAGAAAAGATGGTTATTACATGCATTACTTTGGCAATTTTAATCTACACTTTCCATTTTTTCTTCCATATCTAGAGGGCTATTGTATGTCCAGTGGTTCCAACGTATATACCACTTAACATATAATGCAAGAAACATACATCGTGCCAAAATCATTTAGTTTTTATTACAACTTTTTCCTTCCAATTTTCTACTTATAATGAGTGCATAAAAGACCCCTTTTCACCCTATTGTTTTTAGTCTAAAAGCCACTTTATTCTTAATAAAAGGAATAATAAGTGCCAGTTGTAAAATACTCTGTCAATCACTCTAGTACTTACAATTGTGTAACACCTTTCTTTAGGACCTCTTAGAGTGCTTTAGAAAAGATAAAAACAAATAAAATAAAATTACAATTACATTTAAATGCAGAATTAAACTAATCAGTTTTAGATCACTTAAATTTTGTTACTAAAGGTTGAAAAGAGACAATGTGCCTCTGAACACCCTGTAAGTGGTTGAAAGCTGCAGTAACCTTGTCCATGCTGATCTTTGAATGAGCTATTTCAGAAGACCCCCGTTAAAAGCAACCTGAATTGTAGCAGAAAACATCTTCTTTTGCCCCAATTCCCCATAGCTGATATTCTTCATCTTACATTGTATCCATTTTCCTGTTTTTCTGCTGCATATTGTTTCCTCTGTGTGCACTGGTGTTGGTGGAGAATTATTTCTTGAGATATAAAGGTAAAATTTGGATCTTTCAATAAATCTGATATTCAGGTTAATTGGAAGGGGTGAAGAGTGAAAACTAGGTGGGTTGAAAGCTCAGTATGCTGGGACCAATGCTTAGCTTGCATACTACAGATATTTAATTTAGATTTTGAGATTACTGTGGTTTATAAATTCAGGAAAGCAAAAAAATGAGTCAGAATAAACATTATCCAGTGATCAATAATGCTGGCTTCCTTTACAGTCAGCAGTTAAACATGTTTGAACCACCTAAATTGGATACCTATAAGAAACGTTTCCATGTCTTTTCAAAAGGACCAGTGCAGCTGGTTTTCTTACAGTCCATACTGTGGGTCCTCAGAAAAGCATGCCGGTGGTTACCCTTTTTTGCAGTCATTTTTGGTAGAGGATGTCTCATTACAATGAGATCATAATCCATCGGTTTATGAAACTATCTCTTAAAGGTAATGGGAGTGTGACTAAACATAGTCATACAGGTGACAAAACTACTGTGCTTTTTTGTTTTATTTTGTTTTTAGTAGCAGACAAAACAGCTCCTTGAGATATGCTGCTTTCTTCTCCAAGGGTCCTTTCAAATTATAAAAAAGCAACAATCATCTTAATTTAATGGTAAGAAACCTGGTGAAGCAGATTATACCCATTTTCTTTCATGCCTTAAAGTTCATCAAGTCTGAGGGGAGTTTTTCAGCACTCTTTCAATGAAACACATAAAACACCAAGGAAGGCTATTAAAACTCATGCACTATTGGAATAGAAGGAAGCCATCTAGCCAAATCCCATGAGCCAGCCCATGTGATCCCTGTTGTATAGTTGATCATCTGCAGTAACCATAAATAAATAGGGCGATGCTGATAAGAGCCGACAGTATTTGGGGGAGGTGTAAATGGAAACTGATCCCAACCTACTACCAACAAAAAATTAAACAGACAAAGAGAGTGGAGTCCAGCTGACCTGGGCCTCATGCCATCTCAGATGTCCTAGGAATTCCTGTCTGACCTGTTCAAAAAGGCCAAAGTATTCCCTAGTTCCTGTGGAGAATTTGCCAGCCCCATAAGAACATATCAAGTCACCTCAAAAAGCAGCTTATTTAGGCAATGGAATGGTGCTACTGGCTCATGGGAGTTTCCACTGGTAGATATTGTTCCACCTGTAGATATTGTTTAGGTATCTTGGTGCCACCTTGGGAGCTTAATTCAGTTGCATAAACAGAGATGTCTAGTGCCATTTGAAGATCATTTGGGTGTCTGAGACATCCAGAGAGGGCTGGTATATGTGACATGGTGGGTCTATGCCCTTCTGGAGTTAGCTGGTGGAGGCCAGGCATGTTACCTTAGGTATTTTCAGATGGCAGTAGAGGCCTATATTTATGCAACTGAAAGAAGTCCCACATCCCTGTTGATTATGATGGCAATGTAGAAATCTAACTTCCACGTTGCAGGCACTGAATGTTGATCTAGGTGTCCTAACCTCAAAAGGAATAAGACTTCCAGTAGCAAAGACATACTGTCAGGGGGAAAGGGCAGTGTGCTGGAGGTATGGCCATGCACACCCTTCTGAGCCCCAGGACGTGACCCCGCCGTGTCGCTGACAGGGCCTCCTTCAACAGTTTCTCCTCTCCTCAGCTGCACAGTCTCATTCCCACGTCATAACCTCTGCTATGCCAGCACAGCCAGTTGTGGGGCTCTGAAGTAAATGAGGAAGGGAACTGATCCATTTCTGGTGAGTCATTTTTCACTGGGCCCAGGTCCCTGACTGTGTTCACCACGCAGCTGTACAAACAGCGGTGCCAGCACAGGGAAGGGGAGGAGGGAGGGGACGAGTGGTGGACAGCAGGAACCCAAACCCTAAGTAGGCTTAAGCAGCCCTGCCGCCGCGTGTGTAACCACAGCCTTGGTGGCTCTCAGATCATGCCTCTGCTCTAAATGATTTCCTTTTGAAACTTTCCTTTTGCCTGTTTACCTACTGAGGCAGATCAGTCACTTGGCACCTGTGTTTGCTTCCTGCCTTTCTGCTTCTGCTTTTTCTCATGGTCAGTGACTGAGCAGAACCATTACTCTGGCAGCAGTAAAAAATTGTCATTGGAATTCCTCCAGAAAAGGGCCAGTTGGTGCTCTTTATTTGGCTTGTGTCAGGGGTTTGCTGTTGATGTTCTTTACCATCTTTTCTTTCTTTCACACAGTTAGTGTTTAAGGTGGCTGTTGCACGGGGAATCCACGCTCCCCGTATCCTAAGGTTTCAGCATGGGGATGTAATCTACTTCTGACTTCCATCTGAATGGGCTCATCATGTCATCAGTTCATTTTCATTATTTCCTTTGGCTTCTATCTAAAGGGGACTAATTGTCCACACAGACAGTCATCCTGTAGGAAGATGCAAATTAATTTGTGACTCATTGCAGTGGAGCTCTCAAAAGCATATACAGGACTCTCAGAGCACAAGTCAATGAGATTTAAACGTGCTTAAAAGTAAGCATCCACTTAATTCCTTTGTAAACAGGACATTAGTGAAAAACACTAATGCACACTGTTTATCCAGCACTAGTGCATCAAAATTTTAATTCTTTCAGATCTTGTCTATAAAAAATGTGATATCAAAACTTGCTTCAAAACTTAATGAACTACACTAGATTAAGGAAGAAAAATTTCCCTCAGAAATTTTGTCTATTTTTAAAGCCATGGAATTAAATGATCTACAACCTCTTTAACTAGAAAAAGTTTTAAAGATCTGCTCTTTAAGAACAGTTTTTTAAGATTGCAACATGCCTCTAAATTTTTGTTTACTATTCCAAAAATATTTTAGAGCTGTTAGTGTACACATCTTGAAAGTATTCAGTGTGCAAGCTAATAGTCTGCTGTTTTACTGTTTCAATAATAAATTTCTTTATGTACAGTAATCTTCAGGTTTGACTCTGTATTAAACAAAGATGATAAAAACTGGTGAGAAAAGTCAGTCGGTAGAGAAGATAAGTAATGACCTGAAAAAGAAAAGAAAAAAAATATATATGTGATGCAGATATAAAAAGTCCAATCTCAAACTCCAAACCCTAGGATACCTATTACAACAAAGAGGCAACATAATACTTTAAAGATGCGTCTGCACTGTTTTTACATAGAGATGTAAAAGATTATTTTCTTTAAAAAAATACTATATCATATTTGTAATTCTATACAACTTCACAGTATTAAGTAAAATTTTAAAACTTAAAACATGCCATTTTTATTAATGGTCCATTTTAAAACCACCAAACATTTTGATGTCAATTACTAAAACAAGGTTTAACGCTGTCAAAAAGCATTACTGCTAAAAACAGTCATCTTCTCAGTGTTTTCATCTGCAAAGCATTACAGTTTATAAAACAATTTTAACTTGGAATACGTAACTCTCTATATGAAGGTTTCCATATGTTAAAAATTTTATTTGTGTGTTTGATTTTAAATTGCTTTGAAAAACAGACAGTTGAGGTTTATAGAAAGGAATCTTTCTTTTAGGAAATAAATGTCTCAAAAGTACAGGGCACCAGCAGTAAAAACATTCTTACCACAAATGAGAAACACATTGAGAAGTGTTTGTCGAGTACACCTTCTGAAACCAGAATTTGTTTCTATTTGCTGGAAAATTGAAAAATCTGTTGTATCTTGGCATGCCTGTTTGGCCCTGTCCCAGGCTGTTCATGCAGCAGTGGCATTATTGTGCAATAAGGTTTTCAAGGACTTGTAAAGCTTTCAAGTTTCTCTTCCATTTAGTTTCTAAAATGCAATGTATCTGCCAATGGTCTGCATAGAACCAGCCAACACTGTTGTTTTATGAAGTGAAAAGCAAAAGTGTGTATTCCATGATATTTTATTTTTAATAAAATGTGAGGTATTTTTAAGAAATGAAGACAATTAATCAGCGTCTCAGCTTCTGCATGGCACCTAGCCAGAAGCCACTAAGCAGACAGCTGAAGTTTAGAGATTGTTTTTGCAAGGCTAATTTAAGGTGAACTTAGATGGATTCAAGATTTATAAGCACTACAAAGTCTTGACTGGAGCAAAGTTCAACTAAGTAATCCACAGCTCACTCTGCAGACAAAGTGCTGCAGCTGAAACTTCCCTGTGATTTAGTCTACAGTCAATGAGAATTTTCAAAACAGGCAGAAGGAGTGAGTTTCACTGTTTCACTTCAAAGGTCTCCTAATAACTGAGAGGATTATACTCTTTTAACCAGTTAAGAAGGTTAGATGATTTTGAGTGAGTAGCTTTACATCCATCAATAATTCTAAGTTGAAAGTTTAAAGATATCGTATGCATGTACATCCTTTAACTCCTTAAGGGTTGCAGTGCAACAATGCACCTGTTTTGTAGCGGCATCCAAACTGCTAAATAAATGACAGCTGTTTTTAAATTGCTTTACTGAAGTGATCAGTAAGAAGATTAATTAAAATTCTTCACTGAAACATTTAGTAAAACTAAGATCCTTTAAACTGCTTCGAAGTGAGTTCCTTCTTTCCCTGCTAAATAAATATATAATGCCCATTTAAGATCATTCTAATGTGAGCTGTGCAGACTTTGATGTTAGTACCTTTTACCTCTAGCATGCTAATGCCATATGTATATTTTATCAAATTAGAAAGAAGTTTCAAATGCTCAGTTCCAGTGACAAAGGTACTGCTGAAATAAAAAAGCTGAGGA
This sequence comes from Tringa tobata, assembly GCA_033628505.1. NCBI lineage: Eukaryota > Metazoa > Chordata > Aves > Charadriiformes > Scolopacidae > Tringa > Tringa tobata. Next base: position 4,351,538 of record JAHREE010000367.1, on the reverse strand, counting down.
TTGTCAAACTAAAATGAAAAAGGTACATGCAGGAAATGGCTATAAATTTCTTCTTTTTACAGGGGAAGACAGGAAATTATACATCATAATAGTAAAAGAACTATCCTTTATCATATCAAGTGGTTCTTCTTAAGTTCTTTTTGCTCACGTTTACCATTATTAGTGCAGTCAGGGAGCCCGGTTAATAAAGAATTACTTCTGCATTATATGATTGTACCTCAAATCTTCTGCAAAGAAGGCAGGGTAACACATGTGCTGTGAATTCTTAAAGAATGGCTGACAATTTATTGTGAGTTTTACATAGCCTGTATTAACATTAGCATTAACCCACAGAACTACTCCTAAAATAATTTTTAAAAAACTCTAAAAAGACAGAGAAGGAATGAAGAAGTGAAGAAAAGGCCATATAGGATTGCATGCACTGTATAAAAAAATCCCATTAATATTATTATTAACAATAAAAATAACCATCATTGCATTAATGTAATGCCTAGGAGTCATAATACTTTTTGAATAAAATATCAGAGACAATTGGGAAAGGTAATTACAATTTTGATTGATAGAAGGACCACCCGTATCTTCTATCTGCCCAGCAAGACATACCACAAATGGACTTAATTTCTCAAATGGAAAGTTAAAGGGGTGGGAAACAAGTCAAATCTGTTATGATGACTTTTAGAAATGAGTGAAAACAAGAATTTTTCTCTTTAAATATTTTAGGCACAACGGCATCCTGCTTCATCAACATCAGCAGCTTGCTTAATAATCTCACATGCATTAAATACGTTAAAAAACTGCTGAAAAATGGGGGCTACGCTTTTAAAAATCAGAATATTAAAAATATCTGATGGAATATGTCACCAGCTTTCCTTTCTTAGCCATCAAAAGAATGGAAAGATGTTGATTTTTTTTGTTTGCTTTGTACATATAAGCTTTCAGGGCACTGACTATCTTATTGATGTGTGTTAGTGAAAGGCTAATAGACATTTGACTGAGAACTATGATCACACAGTAATTCAAATAAAACTTAAAAAGAACATAATGTCATTAGAAAGTCATCTTTACATTTCTTTAAGCACTCAAAGCTACCTTTTAGCTTCTGTACAAATTATATACTGGGAAGGCGAAAAAAAGTTTTCATGTTCCTGCTTAGAAAAAGTAGTTTTGCACTGTGCTGTGGCTCCAAAAACGTGATCAGAGCTACGTATTTGAAACAGCTTTTACGGTAATTGCATAAAAGATTTTTCCAAGTATTTATGTTAAATATCTTCTTGTAATTAGACTTAGTGAAGTCAGACTCTGTTTTGTTTTTTGCCCCACTGGCTCTATGAATTCTGCATTTTCGGCTTCTATGTCTCCCTACCTAAGGTGCCTTTCTGGGTTTTGCCCCTTTATCTTTTATCATTCCCAAGTTTCCCCCAGTTTCCTGAAGCTTTGCTGAAATAAATACATTAACAATTGTGAAACAAAATGGGCTGCAGCCCAAGTACTATGGGTAGGCAGTAGCCCTGGATGATTTCCGTTGAACTAATAGAGGATACAACTCAGTGAGATTAGGGAGATTTTTTCCCGGTCTGGCACTTTGCAGGACTGATACCTTTTCATTTTCCAGTGTACCCATTGTGCATTGAAGCTTAGTGTGTGTCCCTTGGGGCCTGCCTTTTGGGGGATACGTTTCACCCTGGAGAGGTTGCTTATATTTCAAATGCTTTGATAATTAGGTGTTTCTCCTTCCAGAACCTTTAAAGAGAACTTTGGATTTCATTTTCCTTAATGATGTGCACAAAAATTAACTGACTTGCTAGCCGGGTAGATGGGGTACAGGAGGGGAAAAAACAAAACAGACAAATAAAATTGACTGGGTGAACAAATCTGGAAGCGGTGACTTAAAACACATACCTTAGTGAATTGTAAGTGTTGATGTATTTGTTTCATTTTGTTATTATTTTCCACATGGTTATTTATGTGTTTTTCAATTTAGCCAGGGCAAAACCAGCACTTTATGTATTGAGAAATCAGCTGCAAAGTCTGGGTCGTTGTTGGTCCGTGCTGAAGGATCTCTTCTGCACAGGATGCACAATGTGATGTGACTCCTCAAGGGTGCACTTCAATCACTCCTAGAGAGGGGAGTTTTAGGCTGGGTGAATGGGAGTCCCTGTGAGCAGCACTCGTACGTTTTGCCCATCAGAAGAGTGGATGATGTGGTTTTTCATCTGACATTTCTTAGGCATTCTGAAATGTTGCTTTTTTATCGGTAGGTGGTTGAGCCTGCTTGATATTGCGGCTGCTTCGTTAACCAACGCCTGACTGCATCACACAAGTGCTGTGGGTTTTGTATTATTAACGCGGTCCTGCACGGTGCTAAGCAAGACAGCCAGTGGGAATTGGGAATGCTGGGCACTTCATGAGACGTGCTCAGCACCTTCCAGTACTGAGCCCTAAATAATGGTCTGAAATTAAAGCAGCATATTAAATTTCATAGTCTTCTTCATAATCAGGTAGGGGAAAAGGTCATGATTTATCCACCAATGCCTCGACACTAGCAAAGCTCCATCTATATGTATGAAAAGCAACAAAATGTAGTTTAAGAAATGTATTTTTAAAAATTGATCTAAGGACTGTAAAAGCACTCAAAAGTCTTTTAATATGCATTATTTTGCAAAAGTAGTTCTATAAAACACAGACAGCTAAGACCAGAATGTATATAATAATTTATCTATGGCATGCGAATCTGAACCAAGAAAGTGTGTCATTTTTTTAATGCAAATAAAATGGGCAATCTTAATCTATGGGAGATGAATATTACAATCCTTTCAGTCTCAAGGAATTGAGATTATACTGTGGTATCTAGTCAGTGATAACTTCAATGCTCTAAATAATGCTCTTTCCAGAATAAATATTGTTTATATTTAGAATGAACAGGTTTGCAAACACTGAATTGCAGGCATACACTATGCACACTTCCCTGTTATTAATGTTATTTTTAAAATTTTCTGACGAAACAGCAGCAGGATTTTTTTCAGGTAATTTCTATGATGAAGATTCTCCAGTTATTATGTAGGCAGAACTCTCACTGAAATCAATAAATGTGTTTTTAAAGAAAGATGTTACTAGGTTTTCAAATATAACACTATAACTTCACCCTCTTAAACCAGCTCAATACATCTAGGAGATGGGTACTGCTCTGTTACGCAGACTCAGTCTGGAGCAAGTAGCCCTTGCCTAGCAGATCCTCCTGCTGATCCAGATCAGGAGTGGTCATGGAGGAATTTGGCTCGATGTATGTAATGACAATACAATCCTGATCAGCCATGCGTCTACTCATTTCAGGTTGCTAGCTACACTGCTGAAATGCAGTATAGTATTTTAAGCTCTTAAGCTCTTTCCCAAATTTAATACCAGATATTAGTCCTACTGAAATGAATGGGGAATAAAAACTAGTATTGAGTTACCCTTTTTGAAAAACAGATTTCAATTCCTTTTACAATGTCCACCACCTTTTTTGCAGAGTGAACCATAAAAAAAAGAAAATTTTTAACAAGGGGCTATAAGCTTTTTCCACCCAAAATAAAATTGTTGAGTCCTGAACAATATATTGGAAAACCTTTAAAATATTACTAATGTTTTTTTCTCTAGCTTTTACCTCCTTCACCTGTCCCAAGCTGCAGTACATCAGGTGGGACTGAGTTCACCTAGAATGTTCACTGACACTTGGGACAGCTGAGTATTTCATACCTGTCCATCTCTACAAACAATCCACACAAATTTAAAACAGAAAGAAAACCTGCTGCTGCCATTCAGCAAGAAGTCTATTACGAATCCCTAGGTGGCATGGAAAGCATTTAGACTCATTTCATTCACATGTCAGGTAAAGACTTTCATTTAGAAGTGAGATGAATGCTGAATAATGGATCTTTTGAATAATGTAATTAAGAATTCATTAAAACAGCCCTTAAAATAAAATCTCCAAAATGCAATGCATGTGTATTTCCCCCCTCTAATGTACTAGAGAATCAAATGAATGAACGGAACATAATATAATACTGATGTTTACAAAATTTTCACATTTAAATTAGATGAACTCTCAATATAATACAGTATATAATTTTTAATGGCTTCTGAGTAGGAACAATTAGGATTCTTGAAAGAGATTGGTGTTCTTGTTAGGAGGAAAATAAACATATCCAGACTAGTGATAATGTCTCTTAAGTCTGGCTTTTGCAATATGTTTTTACTTGACAATCTTGACTCCACTGAAGTCTATGGAAATTCTCTCCCTGATATTTTTGTTATGTTCAACATTTATACTGGAGTATGTATATGCAACATATATATGTTGAGTAAGCAAGAATAAAAAAAAAAAGGTGATATGGACTTCTGCCTCGACTTTCTGATTTCCAGCAAAGCAGGTCTCTCTTGTGAAATGACCTCCAAGACTTTCTGTATTTCCCACTTACCCCACCCAGTCACTGAGGAGATTTTGTCTTAATGGCACACCAACCAAGAAAGTGCAGAATGTGTCTACAAGCTGCTACTCAAACAGGCACTGAGTTATACGCTCAGTGTTCACCTAGGGAGGCCTAATGAGGGAAAAAAAAATGTCATCTGAATGTTGTGAGACCGTATTCCCCATTCTTGCCTTTGGGAAATGCGGGATGAAAATTGCAGAGGGTAGGACCACCCCTGCCGAAGTCAGACTCCTTCCTGCATCTTCTTCCATCCTGTCCATGAGCAGGACAATATCCAGCATCAGGATTTTGAAGCAAAGCCTTAGCTTTTTTTTCAAGTTCAGCTTGAATTTGAAGGTGAACTTGGACTATTAGAGGGTAAAGACTTGATCCAATTTGTGCACATGTATATGTGCAGAGGGACAGGACTGGTTTCATGGGCCTTGACCTCTGACATTCAAGAATAGGAGTGTCAAGGAAAAGATACATTTTTAAGGATTTAATGATGACAGAAGCCCTTGATTATGCATAAGTGACTAAAATCAGGCTGGAAGTTAAATGTCTGACTCAGAATCTAAGCACACAAGACATTTATGTCACTGTTGAATAGCTTAGACTACATGTCTAACTTTTACACAGCCAGGGTTAGTTAAGATGAATTTCTTTTAGGTTTGTCTTCAAGGAAAAGAAAAAAAGGCTGATGAGTGGATTGAAGATGTTATATTGACAGGAAAAGCAGTACCCCGAAATAAAATGTGGAAGGACAGCTGCCTTGACTACATTTAGGCTTATCTAATGCAAATGTTCTTCTAGTACTCAAAACACTTTTTGTTTTCTGAAGAAAATTTAGTTTATAGAAAGCAGGGTCAGGGAGGTCCGGGAGGACTTAATTCCCCTGTTCTTTGTTACATGTACTAGGCAAAACATTAGAGGTCCTCAACAACTCAGAGAATATTGATCTGCATTTTTAAGAGTGAAGTATTATGTTTTCACCTATTCTCAGGCCAGTTTCAAAAAATCTGTCTCTACTGTAACTCAATAAAAATACAGTCACAATTATACAGGCCTCAGACAATGGAGATGCTGGCAATCCTTTCTCTTATTCCTTTTTCTCTTTACATATACATACGCATAAATGTAGGAGGCAATTCCACCCTGCCATCAGTACTTGTAGTGCTGCTGAATGAAAAACCTGGCTTTTCAGCAACCTCTGATTATTTGGTCCATGAAGTTTCTCAGACTTGAGAAGTCTCCATACAGACATGAAGCATGGTCTCAATACACAGGTCACTCAGGTAGCACATATGGGGGAAAAAACACAGAATAGACTTCATTTCAACAGCCCACAGCCACACTTTTATTTTTAAAGAGCCAAACTTGGCAAACAGAGATTTTATCACACTTATTGCTGGAAAAAACTGAGAGGTTTCAAGTACACAAAGCTTTTTCTGGGCCTTCAGAAAAAAGTCCGCCAAAATAAAACCAACGTCAGTTGACATTATTGCTAGATTGCTTTTCCATATGTGTCAATATGTGGCTTCCCGGATGTTTGTGAAAGGCTCATTCGGTTGTTTACAAAGAAGATGGTTGTCATCCTCACAGGATGCAGATCAGTGGAATTTCTCTGTTGATGTACTGGTGTGTGAATCCTCCTGAACCTTACTTTCCTCCATATGTTTGAGTTTCTGTCATATATATCAGTTGACTGTGTTTAGCATTGACCCCCAAATGTAAGATAACCTATTTTATCCATGTTGCATGAGACTGGGAGGGCTCATGGAAATGACAATTACATCTCAGCAAATATGTGGAAATTTCGAGCAGTCGCTTTTAAACTTTTTTGACTCAGTAGCTTGAAATTATCAGACCATATTCAGCTTTTCTGCCTGCACAGCCAGTCACTGAACTTCTCTTTGCCCCTGCTGCTTTCCTAATGGAGCATGCAAGCCTACTGCAATGCTAAATTCACTACATTTCGTAAAGCATCTTGTGAAGTTATTCTCAGAGAAGATACTACAGAAGCAGAAAGTGTTCTCATTGCAATGTCACTTCTGGTGGGAAGAATGACTGTGCACTGAGAAATTTGAGGGGAGGAGCAGAAGCGTGACAAGGAAGGTAGAGAGTTGCCAACACAACCGCTTCCAAATTGCTCTTCTAAGACAAAACAGGTAATTTCTTTAAATCATTCCTCTCACAGGGAAGCTTCTTCCATTGTTGTGTAAGAACCTTCAGGTTATTACATTGCTACGTGGGATCCTATGGAGCCTTCAGCTCAGACCACAAGGGCCTAATGGATGATTCTGCCCTGAAGGGAAGAGTCCGTAGTTTCATTAGGAAGACAGAAGAAAAGCCGTATTCGATGGCAGTCCCCCGATGTCACTTGTAGTTAATCAATTGCCATATGTGCCAATCAGGCTAGGTTGAGCTACAGGCAACTCTTTTTATTTATGGCTAAGAGACTGGGAATAGCCTATGCAGCTGGGAAGCCAAGCAGACCCAAGGATTTTCCACAAGCTGGCAGTCAAGGAGGCAATTTATTGAGGGAGAAACCCCAGAGCAAGAAATTTAAAAAAAAAAAAAAAGTAAAATAAGGCAGTGATATGTTTTACATTACAGAATTTCTCTTGGTATGGGTATCAGCTTCTGAATATTTCAGCAACATTGCATCTCATCTCTCATCTACATATCCATTGAGAAGTGTTCAGCAGAAATTGCCCTTTGTTCTGCAGCACAGAATTAAACTGACTTCCAACTCACTGCCATACTTGGGCCCTGAAAACTGAATATGTTTTGTGATGATTTTAGAATGGTCTAATCTTTACTCTTGTCAAACTAAACTGCAGGATTATCATATGAAACTTTTTTCAAATGTCCAGATTAATCTCACATGACAATCAATCTTTTATTCTACCCAATAGGGACAATCTGTTTTATGCATTTTTGAGGGTAAAGGGGTTATTTAGCAATTGAATTCTATGATTTGTGACACTTGTTTTGAATTACACATCATCTTGTCCAGGAAACCACTAAAAATAAAATGTAACACTGTCTCCTCCAGAGGCATCTATTTTTGCCTTCCTCATGTGCATGTACATCTATGTAAAATTTATGTTTACATATATGTATCTGTATAAAGGAATAATTTCTTGCCTGTTTACTCATTTAGGAAATAGGAAATATACAACATATTTCATATTGGCTTTATGTTGTGATACAGAATAAGTTAGAGTCAAGTGCTAATATCCAGAATGAGGCACTTCCAACCGTTCATTTCAGTGACCATGTCTGCACACTGTCAATTGCAAAACTATAAGGTAAGTGCTGCTTGTATTTTAAAGTGTTGCTTTAGAAATATGGATTACAGTTACCACCATTAAATTAACAAGATTCTACATAGACACCAAGTTCTTCATACACTGAGGACTGAATCTTTAACTTTTAGGTTCTACTTTATAATACAGTTATTATTAAACTAATGCTAAAATAATGGTGGGAACAGTTCCCTGAGTTTCTAAAGACCATTTTAATTTGTCAGTAGCCCAGATTCTTCCTCCACAGCTCTAGCCTGTGTTAAGAAACAGGAGACTGCCTGGCCTGGCCAAGTCACGGCTTGAACACTTCTGAAAGGAGACTGAGGATAATGATAAATTATATAGTATGGAACTAGTTACTGTGTACATACCATGTTCTAAAGAATAATCTGCATGTTGTTTAACTGGCTGTTAGATTTCTGCTTTTTTTTTCTTTATTTAAATATATGCTATGACTCACCAAAGCAAAGAAGCCTATACCCATCTTTAAATTGTTTGTCCTGAGCAGTAAAAAAAGCTACTTCCACTTTTTACAGTTTAAAAATCACTGATAATTGTGAATCATTAATAGTTAAGGCACCTGAATAAATAGTGGTATATTGGAAGAATTGGACCAACATATCACTTAGGTATGAACTTCTCTTTAACCATGTGAATAGTCCCATCACTGGGAAAAAAACTATTCCAGTGTTATTGTCTCTTTTAGTATTACCTGTTCATTGTGAAAGAGACTCATGAATCACAATAGAGATTGTGGAACTTTTGCTGGATAATTAACACCTCCCTGAAAACATCTTGGCTACATTTAAGGCTATTTGCTCTCATTCAGGCAATAAACTTTAAATATAGGGAGTGTGGTCTATTGAAACGAAGTCTTTATACATCAAATCAAGAAGTATTTAAATATTTGCTGTAGATAATATGATGAGAATTGCCAAGGAGACAAAGTGGTTATCCCTAGACAAGGGGCTGAAAACCTTAACAATCTTACAAAATGCTGTTTTCTCCTGATTTTTTTTCCCCATAACCTCATTTTCTACCCCTTCTTCATTTCTCAGTTGTTGAAAGAAAAATACAAAAGAAATGTTCATATAGATAACCAGTAGGATGCCAGAAAGGGCCTTTTTCAGTCAGAAATGGTGTGGTGCCCTCTGGATAATCAATTGTCCCTGCAACACTTTAGGATTTTTCATGCACTGAGATGCAAACTGAGCAATTTCTTCATTTTTTTTTTCTCCTATATAGTTTGTTAATACTGGAAAGGCAATTGGACAGTGGGGCCTCCTCATTCTTGGCACTATTTCAAAAGCAACTTGAAATGCCCTGACAGCAGTTCTTCTCACAAAGTAAAGTTAAGGTTGTGACACGGACCGACAAAAGGCTGACACACCGTCGTTAGCTTACCCTGTTGTGCTTAGGTAATGGTGGAGCCTCAGATCTGTGTGTGATGTTAGCATTATATGTTCTTCAATAACAAGGCACCAGAGGATGAATTGAATGTAGAATGTCATCTTTAACTTTGAATTTCTAAGTTTAGGCTAGCTTCTTTCTTTAATGTTAAAGACTGACTCTGCATTAATTATACAAAACCATTGATAACAAACATCTTAGTTCCTCAGAGATGGTTAGTATTTAAGTGTAATATTTTCGAAATGAGTATGCTCTGCGACAATGCAGCATTAAAGTCATTGGAGTGTTCTTTTACACAGTCATCCTGATGTATTAAAAATCTTGGCCATAAGCTGGCATCCACAATCAAATTTCCCACCTGTCCAGCAGTGTTCAAAACTGGGATTTTGATCTAAATACATTTCTGGTTTTAACTAACCAAAATCCCACTATAAATTGTTTCCCTTATAAATTTCATGGGACAGTTAATCCAGACCTGGAATTTTGGGGCTGAGTTTCACCACAGCCATGGTAAAATAATAAAAATAATTAGATGGAGTACAGCACAAGTAATACTTTCATATTTTTGTAAAATTGGCTAATATCAATCACTGTGTAAACCACTCCTGCCTGTTAATGCTTAGCAGTTTCCAGTGTCTGTAAAAAGAGAACTCACATGTTTCTTTGTAAAGCCAAAGAAAAATTGGCTCCTCAAAGATAACAAATACAGTATTTTTATGCTCTCCAGTTACTTTAAATCAAAGTATTAACTGTGCTTCTCTTCTTACATTCCCTATGTTAGTGTATTAAGGGTTTTTTTTTCCCCAAAAAAATCTTTAAATCTGTTATTTTTTATGTAATTATATAAACATACTCAAGAAATATAATTTTGCAAGCTTTTAGCTGAACTGGTTGCTTTGAGACTCGGATCACATATAGACTTAAATTTTCTGGATCGGATAATGATAGCTAAACATAGCACACCAGTGTGTTGTTTTTCAAAAAGGAGAAGGATGCCATTCATTTCACTGCCTGGTCTTAGGTGATTTAATAGTCATTGGAGGTCCTGTGTCTAGGAAGAAAAAGCTCAGATCTTTCAGAAGCACTTTCTTGGAACCTTCCTTTCTTCTCATGTTAGCATTTCATTATGTGGATGAGGTATAAGCTTTAATTCCTGGAGTAGGTACTCATTGTTCAGAAAATTTGCGGGCAGAACAAGTAAAATTTGCTTTGTGAGCTCCCTGTGGGAACCAAATGACAAGCTCTGTCTTCTCCACAAGAGGAAATAGCTGGCATGGTATTATCCAGTTCCTGAGACAACATATTTCACCCTTTCCTTTTATCTCTTTACCCCTTCCTCAGAAATCTTGCCCAATCTATAGCAAGCATCTTTCATCTTTGACTCTTGATCCTAAAGCAATTGAGAATAAATGCTGTTAAAAAGAATATCACAGAGTATCCTGTAGGATTAGGTCCTTTAAGATAGGGTCATCCTGGGGGAGATGAGGGAATTTTCCTTTTCTCAGGGAAAGAAGTAGTTAGGTTGGAATTTGACAAATATTGACATCTGCACCTGTGCAAGTCCTCTTTGGTGTCCTTTATAGTCAGTAGAGAGAAACTGGCACTTCTGGGGTGCAATTAATGTCATCCTTGGGTAGAGGTCTCAAGTAAGTGAAATTAATTCTCCCCTTCCATTGCCCCCTGGAACAAGCTCAGATTAATTCAGATCCTACCTGAAATTAGGTGGAAAATTTCCACACTAAATTTATATAGTCTGCCCTAAAATCACCAGCATTAAGTAGGGACTCCTGAAGTTATCAGAGATGCAAACTTTTCAAGAATTTTTATTTTGTATGCAAATAACCCTGAAGTCCCTTTGCACCTTTGAACAACACCAGTATTCAAAAATAGTTCCTCATATAACTTGGCCCCCTCAGATAGCTGAGACAAAATCAGACATGGATGAGGTGGCTAATCAGAAAGAAGCACAGGGGTTATTGAAGTATATGAAGCATAGCACAGAGGTTTGGGGAAAAGGACTTGTTGGAAAAAAAAAAAAAGAAAAGAAAAGAAATATGGTTTCCCTTCATCATATTCATTGTTCCTTATAATCATCTCTGCTGAAGCAGAGTCTTGCTTGTTTGTTTTAGAAATAACCCATGGTTCGTGCATAAGAAAATATATTAAGCATTCTAAAAATGATTCCTTTTCTTCTCTGTGTAGCAGAGAGTCAGGGGTCAAATTCTCAGCTGCTGTAATCCCCATTGGAGTTATTCTCATTCATTATTGAAATGGGCTAGATCCTGGGCTCATGTAAGCTGGCGTAGCTGTATTGAAGTCAGTAGAAATGTGTTGATTTTTTAGTAGATGAAAAACTGGTCCTTGAAATGCAATAATTTTGACTAAGCTGAGCACTCCAGGCCAAATTATTTTCAGTATTTAGCAATGTCTGCCATTTTCTTTATGAGTCTATTTTACCACCATTCAGCGTGCCTAAAAAGAAAAATCCCTGCAGAATTGTTATAACAGTGAGTGACAAAACAACAGCCTCAGTGTCTGCTTTCAGTCTGCCCCAAACGATTTAGATACTAGTCTGTTTGAGGACGATGTTTTGCCATACAAAACATCTCCTCTGTTGTTTAGTAACAGCAGCAGAGTCACTGGCACATTTTTTTTTAACATTAAGAGGCACTATAGTGCACAGATCATCTCAGTGGAATAATGCACTGGTGCAGAGGAGCACTAAATCAAATGATAAATTGAGTGTAACATCGATTATGTTAGCTATGCATAGAAATATATACATTTGATGGTCATTATGACACATGAATGTTCATGATGAAAAGTGAAAAATACATTTCAAGTTCTGTATATGTGAAAAACTGACAATGATCTGTAATTTGCATCTAACATTAAATTCTATAAATCTGCTGGTGTTTTCAGCATTGAAAGCCTGATTCTAAATGGAAAGGTCATTATCATTATTAAGTTTTATAAGAAAATCAGTACGTGTACTAGTATCTATTTAATAACTGAGACATCATGAATGTCAGACTTAACACACTTTGCTGGGTGCTAATAACTCTTTAAGTGTACCCTTGACTCGAGTCGAAGGCAGTATTGGAATTTTTATATTATCTGAACTGCCTGGTAGCATTTAAAAGTACTTCCATAATAGCCAGGTAAAAATATAGTGACTTCACACAACTTTACCTAATTTTGCTCCTGTTTCAAAGGTTAAGCTAAGCTCCTTGCTCTCCCCTTGTATAAGAACTGGATGTGCAGGCAGCTGAGTCACAACGGACCTGTCCTACTTAACCATTCCTTTATTTTTATTGGAGCATATTGTGCTTCCTGAGAAAAGTATGTGTCAGTAATGACAACACAATGAAGCCTTTTGTACCCAAAATAAGTGCCTAGCAAAACAATATTTACATCAGTGTCAAAATCACTTTTTAAAGGTCTTTGTGGAATGATGCTATCTAAATATAAAATATGTATTTATTCAGCATCTTTAAAATTTTTGTAATTCCTGCATTATATTATCTCTAATTCAAGCTCCACTGGTAAGATGATACAGCTTGTTTCCTTTTCTATTATATATTTAAATTAAAAATTGGAAGATGTAGTTTCTATTAATGAGTTTTGTAGTGATCTTTCAGTATTATGTCCCTAGGCGAGTTCCTTACTTGATATGAAGTCCTCATAAGAGGTGCTTGTGCACTTGATTAATTCATAAATGGTGTTGAGGGCTGCATATTTGCACAACTCTTGTTAAATCATGGAAGTCCACTATTTCTCTGTACAATGTATTGCCAATTGTGATGCCCACATTATGCACCTAATCACACAACTCCACAAGTCCCATATTTTCCAAGTATCCTCATCTATGCAACATTCATCTTCTATGGTAAAGGTCAAGGTCCCTTGGCAACATCTATATCAGTTCTGAAGCAAAATAGGCAGACAAAGAGAATATTCACTTTGCTGAAAAATTAAGAACAACGATAGCAAATGAGTAGCCAAAAATATCAAAAAGGTTTTTATCACTGAAGAGAACTTTTAGAAGCTAATATTAATTCAATGTAATGATCTCTGTAAGATATGACAATACAAATGTATTGATATCCGTAGATGTTTACTTAGACTTTAGGATGGGAGGTTAGGCTAGTTTCAAGTGCCCATGAAAGTTCCAATACTTTTTCCTGGCTGATAAAATGTAAGTCTACTGGAAGAAAGACCAGAAATATAAGTCCAGAAGTTTCTCGCAAACAATTAGTGTAGACTAGCAGCAGGTTTTTTTTTTTTTTTTTTTTGTTTTTTTTTAATGAAGTCAAGAGCACTGACCACTTGCCAACGTCAGTTGAGATGTGAGGGATACAGTTAACAGACTGGTTTGCCAGGTATTCAGGGTAGGGAACAGAAATGGGCAAAACCACTGCTATAATACACTCCTCTGAAAGTCACATGGTTGCTGGCTATGTACTGCAATAAAAAACTGGACCTTATTTATTTCTGTGCAAATAAGATGTCAGTTGTTAACAAATTGTTTTGCTAAACACACAATTCATTTGAAACACACAACTTATTCCATATTGTTACTGTTGATAATGTAGTAGGAGTTCTGTTGCCCTACATAGGGAGGGATAAAAACACATGGGCAATCTTCTTCTTCAAGGCAATAGGCCTTCAACTTTATTTTCATTCAGGAACCAGAAGAAATTATCTGGCTGTCTAACCTTGTAGCCAAAGATCTTTACCTCAGCGGAGATACTTGAGTTTCTCACTTCTCATCTGCAAAACACATCATTTTTGAAAAATGAAAAAATTATTTTTAAGGCACAAAGAGAAAGCTAAGTTGCTGGGTTGATTACTAGCTTCTAATGCTTCNTTTTTTTTTTTTTAGCCATTCACTTTTTATGTTATTATGGGACAGGGAATTCAAAGAAATATGGCAGCACCCCAGCAGTATTTGAATGAAAGACAGAAGTTTAGCATGGCCAAGACTTCGAGTCATTATGTACCAATGGGTCAGACCACCCTAGAAGTGTATTTCCAGATTATGCCATTTGTCTCTTTCTTCTTTTGTGGTTAAAATATTTAATTTTGAACTTGGTTTTAACCTGAGCTCAGTTTCTTTTCCTGGTCTAAATAAGCACAGGAGATTTTCACAAAATGTAGATTTCTTTCTACTTCATTTTTCAGCCACTTGTCAAACAATGGGATGCTCGATGTGGTCAGCTTCGTTGTAAACTGTGCTAAAAAAAGAAAGAAGTCCTGGTAATGACAGCACTGAACTAAAAAAAAAAATGCATTAGCTACTTTACTTTGAAGATCTAAAACATAAGCAAGAGCAGTTAAAAGGTAAAAAAAAAATTAAAAAGAAAAGAAGACAAAACTGATAAATGAAATTGAAGGAGATCCAACTCCTTGTGTCAGAAAATGTGGAAGCCAACTAAATTTAGAGGCTACATTCAGGTAAAGTCTTAAGGATGGGCTTAACTTTGAGTTCGCGAACAGCTGTATTAGCTCAGGTGAGTCTGCTCAATTGCTTGGAGACTCATGTGTGAATAAGGTACTTCACCGAATCAAGGCCATTGTGCAAGAAGAATACAGTGTCAGTGTATAACAACCATGCTCCCCAGGAAGGAACTTTTTTGTGTGAAAAAGAAGTCTTGTTACAGAGGCTGCGTACGATCGGGCTGCACAGTGTTCTTTGTTTCAACCCACTAGGGTGCTGTCTTTTCCCATATTATTATTATTGCATGCTCTGCAGTAATTTAACATCTCAGAAAGCTAATAGTTCTCCTTAAATTGTAGCCTGCATACCATTACTGATAGTTACAGTAGAGTGCAAAGTCTATTTGCACACTACGCATCCTATAGTGGGGTTTTTTGCAAATCAAAGAACATCAGTGGAAAACCACTTTATGCCCAACGTTTCAGAAGTACTGGATCAAGTTCAGCCTCTGAGGTATGCAAAGAAAAATCTCTTTGCAATTGATGGGTGATGCTTCTGCTTATATCAGTAATGAGATACCAAATATAGTCTATTGCATAAATAGTACCACAGATGCTTCAAAAAGGGGCAGAGCACAGTCCCTATTGCATCTGATTTGTGCCACCCGAATAGCATAAGGAAACTTAAAGCACCTTTGTGTAGGAGCAGTAGTACACAATGAGGTGTATCACTGATAGCTTTACACCCCCCATCAGAAAATAGCCTTTAATAGGGAAAATGGGCAACAATGCTGTTTTACTGCTTTACTGCTACTTCTTAGAGCTACTGTAGTACAACTTAGCTGTAAGGGCACATATGGAAAGCTATACTATGGTCTAAAGGGTACTTACAGTTTGTTGTACACATAGTACTTTGTGATTCGAGAGTACTCCAGTTATACATGTCCAATCAGTGCGGCAAGGGCACTTGCCTTGGTTCTTCTCCTAATACCATCTGACATGGTGCCCTGAGGGGGCCTGCTGGGAGGCTGGGTATTGCCGAACTCTTAAATGGTCAAGCTTCAGTTTTGCATGTCACCATACGGATGGAAGATTAAGCAAAATGTAACAAGGCTTGCACTTAGAAAAATAAAAAGGAGCTGACATCCTGCTTAACTGCTTTCACAGAGATCCAACAGAGGAATGAGCACAAATTAGAAACTTCTAGGGCAAAAGCAAAACTATGTTCTTTACATTGACAGAATCAGGGCATGATCCTGCCCCAAATTTCCATCAAAACAGAAAAGTGTGGGAATATAACACTGAATAATTATTCACATTACAGTATAGGCCTGACATGAACACCAAGAAATCAAGACTGATGGTCAGGAGAAGGCTTCAGTGGCTGCTCAAATCAGTTGTCCAGGTGCTGTAATGCGGGATCAGTGTATAAAGAGCCATATTTCAAATACAAGAAGCTATTTTTTTTATAGAGCTTTGGAATTTACTATGTGGTCTAGATGCAACTGGTAGTAAAAATCTCATGTCTTAAGTTTCAGTGGTCTTCCAGCCTATATTCCAGGTTAATTCATCTGTTGTATAGTGAACACCTTAACAGTCATGAAATGTCCTTGAAAAAAAGTCACATCATAACTTCTCTGGTTAATTATGCTGCCATAGCTAAACTGTTCTGGTACCTGTGCTTAGGGTGCATCCAGGTTATTAATTTAGTGTACTGTGGCAGTTTTTCCTGGTTCTGGTTTGCTTTGCACTTATACCTGGGGACTTGCAGTGTACACTAGAAACACTGTTGGTAGACTCTGAGCAGTTTACCTCTTGGTGGAACTGCACCTGAAGCCATGCCCAGAGGCAGCCCACTAATGTGCCCCATTGCAATGTGGACACAAGGCCCTCCAGCATTCAGCTCCAGGTATGTGCCCTGAACAGTCATTGCTGTAAAGGGCGTAGGGTCCTAGAACCAGAACACATCTTGCTAAATCAAAGTCTGGACCTTTTCTCTTTGCACTACACCATATGACAACATAAACATGTCCATAAGGTCAGCTCAGGTTCCTCAGCACTTCAGCTTGCAGTGTAGACAGTGTGGTTGACTATGAGAATGGACTGGCAATTGCTGTTGCTGTTATATCACTTCTGCCTGCAATTATCTAGTGCTTCATTTTGGGAGGGGCAAGAGGGGAAATCATGTTCCCCTTCTAGTTGCCCTTTCCTACTTTGCCAGGCTCTACAAACTTGCTGGTAACCAGAAGTGAGCCTACCTTTACTCATTCTCACTTCCTAGCCCCTGATGGTTAAGACACAGGGGTTTAGTCTCAAACTCTGTCAATATTTTCTATGTGACTGAGCAAGACAATGTGGCTATGTTGACATTAGCAAATAGTGTGGAGCAAAAGAAGCAGATCTCTAGAGTAAAACAGTTGATTCTGAGGACCTAAATTCTTCACTACACACACTTGTTTATTTTTTCTTCAGAATAGCCCTAGTTTGGTGGGTTTTGGCTTGATTGACTGCTCTTTTGTGGCTGGAGAACATTAGTTATGCTTCTGGATGCATCTTGGGGTACCATGTAAAGCTATATAGTCTTTGAAGGTAACTCACATGAATGATAGTAGCCAGAATTTTGCTCTGTAGAAGCTTTATTATAATTGCTGATACTGATCATGATCTGGATGAGAACCATTGGGTTAGACAGTCTGCAAATTCACAAAAACTTATCACTTCACCCACAGATCTGAGTACTATGTGGAATGGCAGGGTCAGCATGAGAGGACAACCAGCACTTTGACTAGTTAGAAGATTATGAATCAGAGACTTTGGTAATGCAAATGGCACCAGATAAATAGAATACTAATCTCAAAATCTTTCTTCGCTCAGACAAAATCTCCGTTTATCTCAGATCATTTGTTTTGACAGCACTAGAAACTGGAAAAAATAAAACTGAGGGAGTGAACATTAAGCCAAATATTGAAAAAAGTATCTTGCAGCTTCCCATGTGTATTTTCCTCTCCCACCAAAAGTTCCCTGTCTTAGCCTACTTTTGGCAACTCTCAGTTACCAGTACTGGATTACAGGAAATTTAATCCAATGTGAGTGATAATCCATCCCAAAATGCACAGATTTTTCAACAAACAGTGGAGGAGGGAATGTCCGTATGTCTGTATGTCTCAGAGTATAACCATTCAGCCTCTTACAGAATAAGATTAATTAGATAAACTTTGAATTTGTCCAGGAAAGCATTTAATACTGAAGATGAAGCAAGAGAGACAAAAATGCAGCGGGAAAATTCTTGGCTCTCCTGAAGTCAATGGGAGCTTTCAGAGGAGCCAGGACTTCATCCTGTATGTTTTGTTTTTCTTCAGATGTCAGTTACCTGCATACATCATAAATACGATGTGGTCAGAGAAGTGTACAGTGAATGGCTGAAACAGTTAACAAAATCAATAAATGTGGGGAAAGTAGATGAAAACATAAACCAGACTGAGATATTTTTTCCAGACCAAGATTTTTAAGTCTTCTGTATTTTGTCATTTGTTAAACCACAAATAGTTATAAACAGAGCTGCAGTTCAGAGAGTCTTTGTTTCTAACATAAACAAGGTATAGGGCATAGCTCTGTATGTCAGCCAAACATGACTATAAGTTACAAAAATGATATATATGTATAAAAGAAGTGTCAGACCCTAATTGAAAAATTGTATTTGGACATGAATAAATATAAGGAACACACTTAACTCCAGAAAGGCGGTAAGTATTTAAGAGAAAATAACCCAGATTAAATTAATGTATGCATTATACTGTATCTGTGAAATTAATTTAATTCAATATACTAAAACTCAGAAATTGGGGAAGTTTACATCACTTAGGTATCACTATTCATTCTGGTGTGTCTGTCCCAGTTGTGAAAGCTTATACTTATAAAACTTATACTGAACATATACAACATTTAATCTAACTAGATATAGGAACAGAATAGCAGACTGTATCTAATTGGATTAAATATAAAACAGAATTTCTTTCTTTTAACAACAAGCTTTGCACAGTTGTTAATAGGAATAATATTTTCATCTAAAATGGCTGTATTTCTTAATAACCAGGTCGTATCATAAAACACCAAATCTAGAAAGTACTCATTTAAATAATGATTTTTTTCACTTAATTTACTCTTTCCTAAAGTAAACTTTTCTGAACACCGTGAACACTTACTTTCACATCATTACTTTAAATTCTTTTACAGTTTGTTATTCAGAACTAAAACAGAACAGCTCTCAGAATGGTATGTCAGCCCACAAGTGTTTTGGCGCTACAGGCTAGTTTAGAGGCATACTGGGTCACAGCAACCACTGCAGTAAACAATGTTCCAAACTTCCAAAGCCTGCAGAGGTCAGTATAGCAACATCAACAAGAAATAATATAGCTTCACTGAATAGATTAGCAGTCACAAATATTTATTGTTAAAATGCAAAAATGATGCATCGTTCTGTCTGTTGCCGTAACTGTGGGACTACTATGGCATGTGATGGCTACTCCTGCCAACCTCATATAATATCGGGGATGCTAAAAGTTTTAAAGGCCTACTTTTGCATTTGGATTTGCTAATTATAAAAGGGTTAAATAAGTTTTTCTTGAGAGTGTTTGAGAAAAGTTGGATGGGCATTATGGAAAACTTAAGCACACTCTTCGGAAGCTGCCTTCTCTCTGTTGCCCTGTCAATGACCTCGGCTGTGACATTGAAGGAATACCCTCCGTGTGGGTGAGAAGTAATTTGCTTCAATAGCTCTTTTGCCCCAGACATGTATAAAAATGAGACTGTAAACATATACCCCGTGTTTGCTTTGGCACTGACGAAGCTGACACCATCAAAGTCATTTGGAGCAGAACTCTTAGATGTTTGTGACAAACTAGACCAGGACAAATGATCCAAACAGTAAATGTTAAGCTCCAAGCTGGATGCAACGAAATCTTCAAAACTGAAAGGAAGTGACAGATAAATAGTGCTAATCAGTCCCGTGAACAATGCCATATTAATTTTATTTAACCTCTTGGCTGGCTTTTCATGACCTGCCTGCTCATGGCACTAAAAAGCAGTTACATTAGCCTTTCACCGTACATTCTCAATCTTATATTAAAGAATAAGCAGACGTTCAGACATGACCTTGGGGTCCATAGAGAAAGATTTTGAGAGACACCAATTGGACTTAGACATATATGATTTGCTTCCTTCAGAGCACTCCACTTAGGTAGGCAAAAGTAGATACATGATACCCACACCACAAAATTTCTCCTACCTAAAAAAAGCTGTTTATAAATAAAATATTTTTCTTTCAGAATGCTACAAAAGTTCAGGACAAAAAGTTTTTATCTCTTCAATGCACAATGTGTACTCTTGTCTCAGCTGTCCACCATAGCATTAATTTTGCAAGGCAGATATTGGTATATTGAAAGTAGTTCTGCATTCTTTTTTTTATGTTCCCTATGGACAATCCTATAATGCAGGTGTTCGTACCTTTACGCCTTCACAGTTTCTCAAAAGAAAATGTGAATTGCTTAAAACTGAGTAACTTCAGCAAAAACATCTGAAACAGAGAAACCATCCTGAATGAGTGATGGGTCAGATGCTCTGCTGCTTCTATTTATGCATCTCTGCTTGAATTTAAAGAAAATTGCAGACAGATCTGTGGCAGTGGGAGGATTACATTTGAACTTTCTTGGCCTTAAGAGATCCATCCTGAAGTACACATTTCTCTGTCTATGCATATATGTAATTCCACAGAAATTAAACAGAGTTGATGCCTGCATAAATCCAAGGTGGCAAAGTGAAATGATAAATGATGAAACATCTCTAATTTCACTTTCTGTCTCTGTAAATCTGCTTTTTTGTACTAGTAAAGATTCGTTAAATTAGTAGTGCTTACATACATGTTAGTTGCTCTCATGTTTTACTTATAATGTTCTGCTACATAAGAAAGCCATGGGTTTGGGTATCCAAAGTATCAGGAAGATTTAATGTAGCCTCATCAACTCCCAATCAAAAACTATCCCTGAGAAGCTGATAAGAGCCGATTGTAAGAAATTTAATGAGTGGGAGGGAGGTCACAGAGAAAAAGTTTAAATGTATATTAAATGCCAGCTTCTACTGAAACGGTTTGTTGCCCATAGCAGCACTAGCATGATACTGAATCAAGTACCTGCTTCATGTGGTTCCTGCAAAACCAAGTCTAAGGATTTCTTTCACTGCTACACTCATAATTATCTGTATGACAAAGAAATACAGTTCACAACCTGGCTCCTCGTATTGTAGGTATTGACATGGAGTGTTTCCCCTGTATATTTTCAAAAGAATTGTATTTTGCCACTTAAAAGAGGATACAGGTATGAGTAAACTATACGTTAATGCTTTTAAAAAAATACTTCACAGCTTTTGTCTTAAATCAACATATTCAAATAGTTAAGAAGGCTTAAATTCACAGACTTCTTTTTTTGAAGGTTATGTGCTGAAGTGAAAAGTAAAAAGTTTTCTAAAATAATCATAAACTAGCTTCCTCTTTGACATTCTGTTCATGCATGGCAGATCTCAGACCAACTAAACCAACAGCATAGATAAAGGAATTTTGGTCTGAACATGGAATAAAGTACAGCGACTTGAAGTTCAAACAAGAAAGGTAAAGGTGAACAGGATAGACAAGGTAATATAGAGCTTATCCTCACAACCTTGCTTCTTATTCATTTATTTCCCCCTATGCAGAATGGATGCAGACTGGAGATGAAGGGGATCATCTGAGCAGAAATGCTTCATCCTCACTTTGTACAGACATGCATGACTGTTCCTAGTTCTAATTAATTAAATTCAGTCCTGTAAAGCAAATGAGACTTAAAACATTTGTGATTTCAGTAGATTCAGAGCAACTGTAGAAGAGAACATCAAAACATTATTTCCCTATTCATCGTCATCACTGTGTTTCTCACGCCGTCAATGGCTTACATCAAAACATCAGAGGACTGGTAATTCCTGTCAGAATTTGTTTTTCAGGTCTTTTTGATTCCTTAAACATCATCAGTAATATTGTAATTTTAAAGTCATTCTTCCAATTGTCCCTTACCTCTCATCTGAAACTCAAGATTCCTCGGGAGGGGACAGAATTCCAGAAAATCTGCAACCCAAAGAGTGCATCTTCATTTCTTTTAAAGCAGAGTATATTTGCCGAGTCAACAAGGAAAGACTGAACTGGTGGTAATGCAAGGCTGGGACAGGTACACTCAAATGTTTTTGAGAAATCCTAAGTCTACCCTAACAGACCCGCGGCTGCCTACTATTGAAAAAAATACCACATTCAGCCTGTCTTCAGGGATTCTGTAGCAGAAATCCCTCTGGCTTCAGAAGAAGCAGGGTAGGATAAGAGCACGCTTTCTCCCATTCCCTGGAAAGATCTTCTTTGGCAGAAGACAACACCAAACTCAGCATATAGCTTTACTTTTTCCTAATACTTGCCAAAATAATCTTCCCTTTGCACACCTCCCCACTTTTAAGAGAAGCTTGAGTATCTGCCAACAAAACAAAGTAACAAAAACAGCCAATGGAGACAATAGGTGCTGTTAATGTAATCAACAGCCAAATATATTCAGTTCTTCTCAGTCTCTACACAAAAACAGTGTGTGACCCCCATGGACATTTGGCTAACTAGCACTCTTTAATAAGATCAAATACTTGTGCGAAGGGTACATGCAGCTCTATGTGTAGCACCCTGGGCCACACAGCAGAAATTATCGTACTCTCAATATTATAGAAAAGGTGAACATTTGCTGCACTATGCAGAAGATATCCTCATTATATATAATTAGAAAACTTATTTTCCCCCTGCTGCCCTAATTTGTTGGTTTTTTTTTTCTTCATTTTTAAAATTCTCCATTGGCTTTAATTAGCTTCTCTCTGAAATCACCAACCAGGTGAAATTAGAGCAGTTTTCAAGTTTAAAAAATGTAGTTGGATTTTTTAAAACTTTTTTTTTTTTTAAGTTGAGCTTTATTCCCTGAGGCCAAATCCTCCCTGCTCTTACTCATGAGAGTAGTTCTGTGCACTTCAGTGAGGAAGCCTTTCAGAGGAAGGCGGGTTTTGGCCCTAACGGGCTGTACCAAAGCTCTTCTAAATATAGATGTAAGATATCTGAGACAAATCCTCACTCAGGGAAATCAGCAGTGTTCTTCTTAAATCAATGAAGCTACAGCCATTTACAGACACTGAAGGTTTTTCGTTGTGTTTTCAGACTTCACAAGCCTTCACCAAATATTTATCACATGTGAAATGCTACACTTTTGCTAATGACATTTCTATTCCTTCATTTAAAAACTCATCATTGTATAATCAATACCAGTGACTCAGTCCTCACTACTATGACAGGAGCAAATTTTACCTAAGAGAAATCATTTGTGTGGTCTACATGACGTGACATATCCTTAAGTGTTTCATCGTTAATTAAGAAATTAAGAAACAAGAATTTAAGAAATATGATAAAAGATATCATTAGCTGAAAAATAATACAGCTCTGAGCTTAAAATGTTCTGATGGAGCTCTGGAGCTGGAGACAGTCATGTCCTTGTGATATTTCAGTGACAATTTCTATTTTAAGTGTCAAAAACAACTCTGCTATCTGGTGCAAGTAGTGTAGTATTCTCTCCTTTTAATATTCTAATCGTGAGGTGTAAAGTGAAATGGTTGCACAGTGTAATGGTGGTAAAGAAGCTGAGTGTCAATGAGACGGGAAAGGTGACAGACACGGAATGAGTCCCCAAGGTGCTCTCCAAGTGCATTGGATAAAGATTCCCCTGGGAAATTTTTCTCATTAGTTCTCAGACACAGTTCAGTAATTCAATAGCACCAGGTTACCATTAGTCACAAGACCAAAATATGTTACTTTCCATGCTTTAGCTCCTTGATTTCTACATGTCATTTTACGAGAGAAAATTATGAGATTGTCTATCATTCAAAGTAAGTTCTTATGTTGTTTACATACCTGAGGATGATCCATGACAAGAAGACTCTGACAACCCTATTACAAAAAAGCATACAAATTAAACAGAAAACAGACACTTTTTTGATATTTGAAACCATATTAATGAATGATTGCATTGTACAAACACGAGAGAGACCTTGTAGATTGATTTTCTACACTAGTATCTGAAAAATTAATTACAGTTTGAGAGGCAAACCTAAAATTATCAACAAGCAAAAAATGAAGAAAAAAACCCCCAGATTGTTTCTGTGGATATTGCCAGGTTAAAATAATTCTTCTGTGCTTAAAGATGAAATGTGTATGTATTCAGTTAATATGATGGGGAAAAGTAGCTAAAAAGTTTGATGGTTAGCTAATTTTATGTGTAATTACTCTGTGAAAATGTTAAACTCAATAGGTTATTCTCGACATTTTTTTTTTCTATGCAATAAAAAATGTACTTACTTCTATGCTATCAAAGTTAACTGCACTCCCACTCAGCACTCGAAGGGATAATGGCTGGAGGTGTTGTCTCTCTCATTACCCACCAGGGTGGAAAGAAAGGAGTATCCATCCCCAGTGGTCATTTAAAACCTCGTTATATTAAAAAAGTAGTTATGACAAAATCCAGAAAATATGAAAATTAAACACACAAACATAACCAGTTTTTGTATATTTTACCTGTGCAGAGGATTAGTTTATCTTTTTATGTATCCATTCATGTGCCTCAGAACATTCCAATTTAGTTTTCATTCCTGATTAATATATTTAGCACTCATCACTGCACCTTGCACTCATATTTAAGAGACAGAAGCTACAGATAATTACTCTGCCTAAAGTGGTTGAGGAAAGTATAGACTTTTTAACTTTTCAAAAGAAGGGATGCATTCTCTGTAAGCTTTTTCTTTTTATTTGATTTTGTTTTATGGAGTGTGCTGCTGTTGGGTTGTGTGTCCCCCCCCAATTCCTTATGAACAACGTACAACATTTAATATTAGAAACAAAAAAATATTTGCGTATAATTGTCTGTCTTGAACACAAAAAATATTGAAATCTGTCAGTCAATAGGTGCTTCATTTTCAACCCGTCAGTCTGGTGAGAGCTTGATCTTTTATTGCAGTCAGATCAAAATCGTGCACCTGAGGTGTCTCATTTAGCCTACAAAATCAACTTATTAGTAGAGTTCCTTAACAAGAGGAATTATATCCCCAACAAAATTATGTCTTGTGCAGTAAATAAGACTCGCTTTTTTATGGCTAGATTCCGATATGCTTATCATTGTACTGCAAAAAGGCCATATGTTAAGTGCTGTGCTATCTGTGTCAAATAAATCATTGAGAGCCAGTTCCTATTAATCATACTCACGTATGTTACTGCACTGAAGTTGGATGTTTTACTCCCATGATTAAGGTGAGAATGGTTCTTCAGAATGGCAGTTTCCGAGAAGTGTGAACTCACCTGTTTCATGTATATTATTTTCTTCAAAGCTTTGCACTGCAGCCTCCAAATAAAGCTCTTTTAATTGAAAATGTTTCCATAACTCTTCAACACTAAGTTATCTCCAAACTAATGATCAGGCTCCAAGTAAATGTGCCAAATACTTATGGTATTATTTATGTGCTATACACAAGCTCATCATTGACTTATGAATTGTAAATATTTATAAGTGGCTCATATTAAAGTAGTTGTCAACTGCAGCTACAGTACTTCACCTTCTGTCACTCCCAGGTATCAAGGGGGCTGATTCAATCACTCTCTTGTCAGGCTACCTTTCTTCTCCTGAATACCCAAATCCCTAAACACAACAAAATATAAATGAATGAAAAGTGCTAATGATGCATCATTACCAAGAGGTATCAAGTTTTTTAAGGTCCTTTGCTGACTAAATTTTAAATTAGCACAATTATTCAGAGCATTCCCCAAGGCACCATTCATTATGCTTAGCCGCTGAGCTGAGGCACACTGCAAACGAAATATATATTACTGTCCACATGTCTATCTGCCTTCCTGGAGTAGGAACACATGTAATATTCACTTGAAATGGCAAAACTCAGAATTCATATAAATCATATAAAATGTTTTTGTGTATTGAAAGACATCATATAAAATGTTTTTGTGTATTGAAAGACATACAAGTGTGCATATATTTAAACTCTGATGATATTGCTGCATTTTTATCGGTGTTCTGTTACCTAAAATGTATTTATTATCCTCAAAGACCCTGAGTAACACAGGCATTTAGAGACTGAGTATTTTATTTACAATGTTGTTTCATCTGCTTCCCAACACAGCAATATTAATTCCGAGTGAAATACAAAGACTGCTGAAGCCAGGAGCCAGAATGTCTCTGATCCTGCCAAAACCTTCCAGAAGCTTACGGTGCACAGTGAATTCATTTTTCCTTTCGCCATCAGCAAACAGGCTTGAGTGGACACTTGCCTGCTAAATGTATTGGGCAACCTGGCTACCAGATCTTTTAGAATTCCCAGTAATAACCACCTGTGTTACATCTACCGTGTATGTCGAAATTTGTCAAAATTTGCTTTTTTTCTTGCAGTACATGAAGAGTCTGAAGGCCTTTCTCCTTAGGACTTTAGCAGTTCTCTGAAGGGTGAGAAAAGTAACATTGACATCACAGAACCTTCTTGGATAGTCACCAAAGTAGATCAAGTAGATGCATGCTGCAATATACATGGTCCTATTCCTTGTAAAACACTGTCTGTATTTTTTGGAAGAATAAAAAAACAGCCAGTCCTTATACCCACATTGCAAGTTAGTAAGAAAAGAGGAAAAAGGTGTGACTGTGTAGATGCAAGTGATACACACGTGGGTTCAAACTACACAGTTGACGGCTCTTCCAGTAAAACGCAGTGCCTGTTTGTCCTCACACAAAACAGGTATATTCGAAAGGGAAAATTGTTTTTGTATGTATCTAGCTGTGAAGTCCGAAGCTGCTTTTTTAGGCCAATGA
This sequence comes from Tringa tobata, assembly GCA_033628505.1. Classification (NCBI taxonomy): domain Eukaryota; kingdom Metazoa; phylum Chordata; class Aves; order Charadriiformes; family Scolopacidae; genus Tringa; species Tringa tobata. The sequence goes on along the minus strand of JAHREE010000367.1, from coordinate 4,324,976 downwards.
CATCACCACACACAAGTCGGGCCTCACGGCACAGATGTGCTTTCATGTGCAGTGATATCACTTTCACTAAAACACTAAAGGCATGACTTTCAAGCAGTTTTAAAATTCAGATCAGTTCTGCTCATATTTAATCTAGACATGTTGGTTTAACACCAAGCCAAGCCAGACCTTTTAATGTGCAGTGGCCATGATATAAAATTCTTCACCGTGTTGCACCAATAAATTCAGAAGTGCAGTGTAATTTGCTATAGTCACAGTGACTGTTGTGAAATTTAAGCAAGAGTTTAAAGCAACCGGTCTTTTTGTGTCTTACCACAGTACTTCAGCTGTTTGGACAACATTTTTTTTCCCCAAAAAATCAAATTAACTGTGAAGACAGAATAATTTACTCTTGCTTTTTTTGGTCAGGTTGATATTAGAGTAAATGTTGGCTGCAAAACACCATCAGATTCTTCCTAAATTAGGGACAGTTTAACTGTGGAGTTATTTAGGAGTTGTTTAAAACAAACAATGGAAAGAAAGTGCCACTTGACACTGACAGCAAGTATCTCTGTTCATTTTGCATTGTCAATAGCTCCAGTGGTAGCACTATTCTTTTGACAGCTAAAAGCAGATGTGTGGGTTAAGTATGGGAGCAATTCAAATGTCCATAGTAAACTGCAGGGGGGCAGAGAGAGCTCAGAGAGCAGCAGCTTTAAAGTAATTGACTAATACAGTAAGGATATTAAAGTCATTTAGTGCCAAAAGGGAACACACTGATCCTTGACCCTGAGCCACTTTGGAGTAATCTAGTATTCAATCCAGCGTGTAATGACTGCCAGGCCTGTCAATCCTCCGGGCTCTCCAGTCAAATGCCTGTGGCTACTATTGGCTTATGGTAAAAGGACAAAAATGCAAGGAAATGCCTCTCAATCAGGCTATGATGTGATAATGTTATTGCTCCAATGTATTCTATATTGTCCCTGCATAGTTTAATCTGTTGAGATCCATGTCAAAAATTGCCCTTGCTCCCCAGAGGTCTTTACTCAACCTTTTAGTAATACAAGTGGATTTGAAAGGAGAGGGGTAACTCACTTGATGAATTGTTTCCAGTTAATATAAAAAATAAGAGGTCAACTGTGGCTGAAAGGCTAACCGTGGAAGGTATAAATTAGAATAAGCATGCTAGTAATCTGATTAGTAAAGCCTTGCTCTTCACTTACCCCAGTGGGTAAAATACTTTACAATAAATAATATTGACACAGAAATTTATTTACATGAGTGACACGATTCCTATGAAGTTTAGATGCTGAGAGGACTTTTGGCTGGGAAGCCATACGAACAAAAGGCTCCTTGCTTCTGTCCCTTCTTGTCCTTAAAACTTCTGCAGCTACTGGGAATCTTGTATTTTAAATTAGGCACCTCACATTTGAAAAATATAATTATTGCTACAGGCTGAGTAGTCCACTTGAGCTTGAAAGAAGGAAATTGCCATTTTTTGTTATTTTGATTTTGCTAATTAAAACAGGGAAAACTGACCCACATAGATTCTCTAAAGTTAAAAAGTCAAAATGGGATAATAATTATGCAAATTTCAATGCATTGCTGTAAAAAGGATCTTTATATTTCATTATATGATCTCCACTATTTCCCGACCCTGCTATCCACGTGCTGTACATAAACTTTGGAAAGGGAGAAGCTCAGGTGGTAGTGATGCTCCCATTATTTTTAGAGAACCATGAGGTTATATAACAGGCACTTTGCCTAATTTTGTTCTGTATGATTCCACAAAGCTCTCCACAGGGATGATACAGTACAAAAAGGAAAGAAAGAGAGAACATCTCCTGAGAAATATCTTGCTTATAACTTTGAAATAACTTCAGTGTCAAAAACAAATGACTTTCTCCAAAATTCTGCCTGTCCTCTCTCAGTTCAGTGCCCCAAAGTCATTATTCAATGTAAGGTTCTATTTATAAAACCATTTTCCAGCCTGTACATACTCTTTACACTTGAAAAATTATGGTTTTGTGGACAGTTTTAGGGGGTGAATCGGAGAAAGAGGAAAATTGTCCTTTTGTGCTCACTGAATTCCATGGCCATGAGGGTGGAAGCACATGCAATGCAAACTGAGATCCCATCAGGAGACGGCTGGCTGTGTTCCAGTGGATCTCTTCACAGGCAGTTTTATCACAACCTGGTCTTTTCACAGGGAAAAAAAAAAAAAAAAAAAAAGAGAAGAAAATCTACAAGCAAGCTAACCTGAAGCAGGATATAACAAAAGTGTTGTGTTATTGCCTTGTAATAGAGCAGTTAGTGAGTGTCAGTGCCACATAAATGGCTATAGCCAACAGTTTGGCAAAGCACGCTCTTTGCAGGGCCCGCAGCAACAAGTTCCCTCTTTGCCTGGGTAGCAATAGACCAAAACCTGTGCTCACCACTACCCATGTTCTCCTTGAGCACTCGCTCACATCACTGTTCCTCCCAGATTGCAGTGTCTCTCTCCCCCTCAGGTGATAGTACTTACATCAGCGTGGGCACCCAAGGAATACTTCATCTGGGGTAAATTCAGCTGGGTGATCTAAATAAGCTACTCTCCTTTACATCTCCAAAAGGAGAGTGCAGCGTAAACCCACATGGATTTGTGCCCACCTCAGCAGTGCAAGAGGTGACACAGCAGCACCTACCAACTGGTGTGGAAGATGCTTAAACCAGTGCTTGCCCTTCAGGAGGGAAAAGAATGTATGGTTGCTGTTACCAGCCTGGGACTCAGGGGCCCCGTCCTTTCCAGGTTCAGCTTCCTCCTGCTGTGTCAGCGGCAGTTGCAGCCCACAATACATGGCACAAAATATTCAGGGGAAGAAGAAACAGAAGAGACCTAAGACTCCCCTGAGACAAGTGCAGGATAGTCTCTTCTGACATTACCCGCTCACTACCAGGCAGCTGTCTCCTCGCTTTTCCTCTTCCTTTCTATCATACCCTTAAGGGCTGGTACTCCCTTCTTCCATCCACACCAGGAGTGACATTTTCCCCTTCTTCATTACTACTGAGGGAGCAGAGATGGGTGACATCTTCCACAGCTTCTCAGCATCAGTGGGGATTGAGAAGATCCTCTCCCTTTACAGTGTTTGGTAAGGTAATCTGGGTAGCAATAATCAAGTTTTCATGGACCTTCCCTTCTTTTGCCCTCCAAAAGAGCTGTGCCTGGTTTTAACATGAAAGTGTGGGAAACTCATTTTAAAAAGGGTGAAGTTGTGTGAATGGGGAAGGAAACACTCATCAGAAAAAATGCTGAGGACCTTTGCTTTAACATTCACAGGTTAAATGTAGCCAGGTATGAAACTCCTTTTTTTGGACAGAACTGTGTTCCATGGGTATTTTCACTGGCAACTCACCATCACGACCTCAGTCCATTGACCATTTCCCTGTAACACAAGGGGCCTGGAGTGCCCGGGAGGTGCTCAGAATAATGATGTTCAGAGTGATGATATTTCATAAGGTATGCATTTAAATTACAAGAACACAGGGAAAAACTTTTAGAAAATGCAAGAAAATTCCTGCTGTTCCTTAACCTACTTGAAACCAGAAATGCCCTAGAGCTAATAGGTCAGGCATTGCTGAGGTGCCCACAAACTATTTCAAAATGCAGGTATCTCAGCTCTAATACGTCTTCCTTTGTGTCTGTTCCAGGATGATTGTGTTTTTATTTAAATTCCAGACTTTAAGTGCAAGTCTTAAAGCCACCTGGACCCCTAAGGGTCTGGATGTTTTTTAAGTGAATCTGTAGTCATACCCCCTGCTGTCTCCCTCTTACTAAATTAGTGTCATTTTGCAGCCTATGAGAAGAAGAAAACTTGTCTTTTGCACTCCCTTTTTAGGAGCATTTGAAACCATTAGTACCATTTTGTAAACAGATTTTGAGATGACAGTGCAATCTTTTCAAAGCAGGGCTTCAAACACAGACACACACAAATGCATGCATGCACGCATTCCACTTTTATGACTTTGGAATAAAAATGCAAATGAATTTATTAGCTTAAGCATGGCACCAAATAGAAATTTATGCACATACATTTAAAAAACAGACCCCTTGAAAATAAAGCAGTTGCAGCCTATTAATTTTCTTCTTTGACAGTTTTTAAAATTCCCCTAAAAAAATGAAACAGCATGAATACTGTCAATATATCACAACAGCCACATTAGGTTTTGTGATATACATCATAATATAAAGAGCACTATTAGAGCACAACCTGGGAACCATTAAATCATTCTAAATCACTGTTACATTCCATTAGTGTCAATGGTGAAACCACATAATAGGCTTTATTACAAACTTCACCTTGGTAGGCCATTGTCTCTAATAACCACTTCTCTATGATGTGGTATCATACCCAGAAATCCAGGGAGATAATAAAGGCTCCCTTATTTCTTTTTTATTGGATGGGTAAAGTTAAATTTAGCTGTAAGTAAAAAAAAATCTTGAAGCTTTGTTCACTAACTGTGAGTTGCTGCTATTTGGACAAAAAAAAAATTAGGCAGACTTGGGAGAACAGTTTGAAATAAATTTGAATCCTGGTAAATGCTTGAGGCCAAGGTAAGATAGGCAGTCCCAGCAATTACGATGTCATTTTTGAAATGCAGCTTAGTGCATTTATGCCCTTCTTTACACTTTTGTTCAGATACAAAGCATTGATTATAGAAACATTATAGGAATTAAATCTATGTTCTCATCTCTTGAACAACCATATATGCAGTATCCATTAGAAAAGGAAAAAAAGGACAGAGAAAGAAAGAAAGAAAGAAAGAAAGAAAGAAAGAAAGAAAGAAAGAAAGAAAGAAAGAAAGAAAGAAAGAAAAGAAAGAAAGAAAAGAGAGAGAGAGAAAGTGTGTGCACGCCAGTGTTTTATTCCTTTCTGAATTTTTGGAAATGTTTCAGGAGAAACTAGTGTACATGATTAGGGACACTTTTTTCCATCTTGCAGGGCTTAATCTTGCTTGTGATAATACTCATGATAACACAGATCAACTCGACAGATTGTAACGTGGTCATTTGGGATTAGCAGGAAGAATATCCCTGTTTCGGGGAGCTGGGGGTACTCAGTGCTGCCTGGGTGTGGGTCTATACGCAGCTGTGAAGGAATCCTGCCCCTTTGAAAACTCATTAGACTTTGGTGTTAACTGAAGCAAGGACTTTGACCTCAAGTTTTGAAAATTATTTCACACAGGAGCCTTGTATTTCCTGTAAGAACGCTGATGAATTTTGATTAATTAATAAGTCTCTGTCATCACAACATTTCAGGTCAGTCATCCTGCAGAAGCAGACTTGTGACTTCAGTTTACACAACATTACAGCTTCCCACCATCATTATTCAGATATTGGTGTGTCTGAAAACATTTCTTATGGTGATGCTTAATGTATAGCACCTGTCTTTATAATTCTTTCATGTGAGTTCAGTATAAGAGTTGGAGTAACTGGAAGGTAGATGTGAAGAGACAGGTGAATACACCAGCCTTATACTGCAGCTGAGTTAATGAACTGTATCCCCTTGTCCACCTGACTGAGTTCTAAGGGCTGATGGCATTTTATCCTTAAATTTTCCTGTAGGGGCTGATTAGATATGGGTGTAAATAAGAACTGGTCCTTACATCACAAAAAGTAAAAGTCAAAGGTTTTTAAAAAGTCTAAAGTCCTTTCAGATTGGATGAGCTGTTATCAAAAAGAAAATACATCCTTCCCCTCCCAACCCCCCAAAGTAACCTGTGATTAAATGAAATAAAATAACCAAATAACCAGCAATATCCTCTGTTAACCCCATAAAACTAAAACACTTTCCTTTATTCCATCTATTCAATAATTTAACCAATTCCTCTGACCAAATCCCTCTTTGTTACTTCACTCCTTTCCCTTCGTACATCCTGGACTTTTCTGCATCTTGCTCAAATGCTGCTGTTTTAAAACAATGACCCATTTCAGTGTTCTCTGGTATGTTCCATATCTTTGTGGCATTTTTGCACTTACCTTTTCCTTCTAAACGGCAATTTTATGTAGCAGCTGATAGAGATTGCATGTCCCTTGCCTATATTGGGAACAACAGCTAAGGTTTGTGTTGTGTTTCCTTATACTCTGTTAAACATCAGATCACTACTTTCAAAATTAATTTTAACTTCCACTGGATCATTCTGACTTTCGTATCAGAAAAATATCTTGCTATGCATGAAATACTGTTTTAGAAGTCTGAATCTGGTTTCTTCATCTGCATAGTATGAATTTACCAGTCTCCCAGGCAAACTGTACTGAGAGCTACAGAAATCCTGCATCTCCAGTGTGTAAGATCTGAAGTGAGAATGTAAAACTCACTCTGAACTTGGAATATCCCCAAAGGTAGCCAGATCAGTTGCTGGAAACAAAGGAAAAACTATGTGAAGAAGAGGGACTCTAAAAGGATAAGAAGGTATGTAGAAGGAGATAAAGATGGCAATAATTCTGGGTGGCACGGAATGCTTAATTACAGATTTGCTATAAACTGTAGTGACTGGACTTGTATTTGTTTACTTCATTTAGGGTAACCTGAGTCTAAGGTCATATTCCTCAGCTGTGTATGAAGTCAGATGTGGCTGGAAGAGGGACAGAAATGTGGGGAGAGAAAAGGAAAGATGTCAGCAGACAAGAGAGTTAGGAAATACACTTAGACTTTTGGGTACTATATCAAAGTCTAAGCCTTCCTCAATATTGCTTGTTTACACTTTGGCATGGCAGGCACCAGCTCTGTTCTCAAAGTCAGCACTGTATATCCTGCTCCTTTTACTGGTGTTTCTCAAAACCTGAAAAATGCTGGTGGTTTGTTACATTGTCTAAAATGAACCATTGGAAAGGGTTATCAATAGATTCACATGAACAATAATGAATAAAAATAGAAAATATGGGAAACAGAACTTTGCCTATCAGGCTTTCTAAGGGCTTATAAGAGAGAATGCATGAACCTTGTTTTAATACATCCACACCTGAAGAAAGCATTTTAGCTAAAACATCACGCTTGACCTTATTTTCTATTTCCAGTGTACATTGTAACTTTTTTTTTTTACCATAACTGTTTGCAATGCCGTTGGTGTTGACAGATGTGAGCAATTTCTGATGCTGTTTGAACAAGATAGTCTGTGAAAGCTTGAGTTTCTCCTTGAGCTTCTTACTTTTTTATTCCAGCTTTTCTTTCTTTCCTTTTTTTTTTCCCCCCTTTTGAAATTAATACAGTCCAAGCAGTTAAATATTTAGAAAGGCTAATTTTGGGGTGTATGCAACATGTAAACCCAATACAAGGGCAATAGTGACAGTGTGCTTAGCCTTGGCTTTAATTTTCCTGTGGTGTTAACTTGGCACCTGGGGCAACTTTCCCCTCTTGAGAAGTGTCAAAATATATCATGTATTAGTATCAAACTTAAAATAAATTCATTACTAATTTTAAGAGCTGACTCAATATTTTAGATGATTAATGTGGAGCACTAGCTATAGCTTGTTACTATGCACAGCACCCACCTTATACACCATATTCAAACGAAAAGAATCCAAATAAGGAGAAAAGGTCTAATTTTCTACTCCCCTCCTCTCCCCCTTCTCCCCACTGCCTTTTCCTTCAATGCTGTGATGTAAACTGGTCTTTTGGACAGTTTCCTTCATTCTTGTCATTAAATGGTGGAATGATGATTTGCCCTCTTCAGGTCAGCTCATAACCCCCTTCCTTTTCTCCTGCCTCCTCCAACATGTTGCCACTGATAAGCACGTATGACACTGAAATATTAGTCCACATTCAGTGTATGCAGGGGTGGCAAAGAACGAAGACAAAACATCTGCAAGATGTGCGTGCTTCCAGGAAGAGGGTTACAGATGCTGAGTATCTCATGCTATTGCACTTAGTAACAAAATGCTGCTTATGCTCTGACTGAGCAACATAAACATTTATCAACCTCCTTACTCCTATGCTCTTCTATTCTTCTGGTATTTTGTGGTGCAAAGGATACCACCTCTGGTAGTATTTCTTCTCTTATAATTTCTGTCTTCGCTGTCTTACAGAGTGTTGCTCAGAGAACAGCCTATAGTCTGTGGACACGCCTGTAACACAAGTTAAAATAATTCTCAAATGTAACTTAAGTCAGCAAAATAGGCTGGACTAAAATGGATCCAGGACTGAAGCAGCACACAATAAAACTGTATCCTTTTCCTTGGGCCTCACTAACCATTCATCCAGCAGTGCTGAGGATCCTTGTTCCTGTTTCTTATTTGCAGTTGCTAAAAAAACACATCACCTGCTATCTGTTCTGTATGTAACATGCTGGCTTGGCAGACTAAGGAATTAAAATAAAAGGAAATGTCTCTTCAGAAATTAGTGCATGATTCTATGTCCGTACAGTGCAGCCCAGGAAAAGAAGCAGTAAGATTTTAACGACGGATCTTTTTTACAGAAATATTTGAGAGCTTGGTGTGTTATCAAATATATGCAAGCATTTGGTGCTGCATGGTTTATAATGCCCTGAAGCAAGTTGTAAGCCTTATCAGCATCTGGGAAGATCAGAACTTTCCGTTTGGGTTTTGATTAATCAAATATATTATGAAATCTTTGCTATGCCTGATTTTTGAGAGAGTCTATTTTTGATATTAATATGTCTCTACAGATTAGATACAGATCAGTTGTTTCATGAAAATAATTCTCTTATCTCTTTTCTCTTGTACAAAAAATTATGTTTTTTAAAATAAAAACCATCAGATAAATATTTAAACACAGTTTTCCTTCATGTGGGTGTCTCTTCCATGCTATTTCACTTATAAGTCTTTGTACAAATGAGACACTTTGAAATGTAGGACGTTTAAGAGTCTCTAACTTTTGAAACAATCACTAGAGGCCTGCAGACTGCTTCCTAGGAGGAGACAGCCAGCTGTATTTCACTCTGCCTCTTTATGGCTGCCTGTTAGAAGCCTGAGTGTTAAACCACGAATCTCATCCTATTAACCCAGCCACATAACCTTGAGCTATCCAGACCTGCAGATTGCAACACACAGTACCTCTAACATGTATATCAGCCAGGGTGTGAGCTTTTTATCAGGTACAATTAATTTTGGAAAGTACCTGCATTAAACAGACAAGTATGCATAGTTTGACTCAAAAGCATCTACAGTAAATTTTCCAGTGTCAGAATAATAACATCAGTCACTTCTACCACTGTATTAAGGGTCTGTTGGTAATTACATTGTCATCTTCTTTCATTCCTCTAGATAGGACTAATGAACTTTTTTTTTTATTTTTAATTTCACTAAACTGGAGAAAATAGATGTTTAATGTTATAAATGTGCATATCAAAAAGGACTATCAAAATGAGTGGTCTCAAGTATTTTTCATCTCTCTGTTCATGATAGCTTAATAATTTATTTGTTTTAAAACAAAAAAATCGTGCACAAATGATTCTTTAGATAAAAAAATCTAATATTTTAACCTGAAGAAGGACACAGCTTTCCTCTTCAGAAGGCCGATTGGCTACACAAGTGCAATCTTTTTAAAGCCAAATGGCAAAGCTCTTTAACAGGCAGGGCAGAGCTCCAATCCTGTCAGCTGCGGAGCATCCTGAGCTCCAGCTGGAGCTGGCAGGGTCCCAGCACCTTCCAGGATGGGGTCCATAATGCAGAAGCACACCAGCTACTTTGATACCAGCGACCTTAAATGTTTTGGTCTCTGGTGTCAATGATCCATGAACTAAGACAGATTTACTGTACACAAGTGACAGTAGAGGTTTAAGAAGAATAAGTAAGGAAGTTGTGTCAGCCTTCGTTTTGACTCTCCTTGCTCACAATGGATACCTTAAGCCCAGGGTTTACTTATGTACTGCAAATTCTGGGCTTTTCTGTTGAGAACTCTTTTGTTTCTTTCTGTATAATTTAGCTTTGCAAATTTTTTTCCTGGCAAGTAATAATTTTGCTGAGTAAACAAGCAGTCGTTTAATAAGCATAATAATTGTACTGACAGGTTTACAAAATCACTATTACACTCCCTCCTATATGAATATTTATAAGAGGTACATTTAGGACATACACATGACCTGAGGCTTCCAAATCATTTGTGTATGATGTCCCACATCTGTGCACACACAGACATCAGCAGCCTGGGGAGAGCAGTTGGATGCCCCCAATTCTTGGTCCTCAAGCCTAGCATGTGGCCCAGAAAGCACTAGATAGAGTACTCTCTTCTTGTGATACGTTCCCTCATTCTTCTTTTTCAGGCCCTACATCTTAAAAGTTACCTTTTTATTCTTTTTTTAAATAAAATTCTGTGCAGCAGCCATTTCCGCTGCCTTTCTATAAGCAGAGACCTCCTAAGCAAATGGAATTTTTTTTCTCCTTTGCTCCTGTCATGATAGGATTCCCTTGCTTGTAGGGGACATGAGAGCAGTGGAAGAGGGCTTTCACATCTGGAGGTATGGTGTCACGTCTATGGAGAGCTTGAATTCAGCAACAGTTCTCTGTTGGGACTGCCTGCCACTCTGGGCTCGCTCCTACCGAGTGTTGAGACCCCCAGCCGGGGATTGGGAGGGGGAACTTCTCAATGCAAAACACAACTGGTCTCCTCCACAGCCCATTCCTGAGTCTCCCCTTACCACTATCCTGCTTTTTCTCTCCCATACACATAAATACTGCACACACATGCGCACACACACACATGTACATAGAGACGTGCAGTGCCATGTAAATGAGTGGATAGCCTGGAGGTAAATGACTGCTCTTAAGGCTTTTTTTTTTAAGATATTATCATGGAATCATTGAGTTGTTTTGGTTGGGAAAGACCTTTAAGATCATAGAGTCCAATGGTTTCCAGTGTACATACTGTAAATCCATGTTTGTGCAGGCAACAAATGTACAAATTCCTATTCCTTTTCTGTACTCTGAAAGAAATGCAGATAATTTTTGACACAGAGTTGGCAGACAGATAAACAGCCCCAATTTAAAAATACATAAGATGATGAATAGAGTTTCAGAAATGAAACATAGTTTATCTTGTTAATTCTTACTGTGTCTGAATAGTGATGAAAGGAACAATGCCAGAACTCAAGGATATGATGAATAAGAAAGAGCAAAATGACAACCAAAGGCCCTGGTGACCAGAAAACAAGCTACAGTTTGTCCCCTAGAGAGAGACAGTGATGGGTTGAACTTGCCATTAGAGGGAAGATTAAGTGTCCTTGGTTCCTCAGTTAGTTAATTATACACTCAAATCTTCCCAGTATATCACATAAGCCAGGCGTTTTGCTTTTGAATATCTGTATACTGACTACTTGGATTGCTTATTGGTTATTTCTCTTGACAACTCAAACCTGAACATTAAATCCCATTGGCAACAACTATCTGTCAAGAGCAAAAAAAATAAGATTTGTGTATTTAGTTTTCATTATAGAAGTGCTTGTAGTTGAAAAAATATGTACCTGTCAAGTTTTCGACATCTCGCTGGGGATGCAAGCAATGCTGTTGTGATTTCAAAACCTGGCTGACAAATTCACGTTGCAGTAGTAAAGACAAATCAAGGTTTTTTTCTTTTTTTTTTCTTTTTTTTTCTCTTTTTGCTTTTTTCACCGCTTTGACAGTCATACATAACAATTTGAGACCTAAGTGGCACTTTGATGCACTATTCCATTATTAAGTGGTATAGTCACTATAGAATAGATGACGGGCCTGTACTCAAGGCATTGTGAATTAAACAGCTTTCAACAATGGAGGAAATTGAATGGCCTAAAGAATTCTGAAACATAAAAAAATAATGATTAAAAGTGTGTTTCAGGATCAGCAAGGCATATAATTTAAAATAATGTCAGGTACTGAAATTCAAACTAAAGAAAACAAAGTATATTTTAGAAAAAATCTTTAAAGTTCAGAGGAAACATTAAATAATTTGCAAACATCACTAAACCCACAATTATGAATTTTAAATATAACTCTTTGATGAATCTTAGAAAATTAGCATGGCATAAAAAATCCAGCTTAAAATTTAGGATATGAAGACATAAAACCTTTTTCATGTGACAGTACTTTGACAATATATTAATTGACTAGTTTTGTACTGGCATTTCCTTGTGCCTAAAGGTAGACTTTTCAACTAAAGTAACATTGACTTAAAGTACTTAAATTAATTCTTTCGTCGATAACTTTACAGCTAATCAATACACCTGGAATTACACAACAGGTTTTGGCCAGGAGGCATGCTAATCCCTGGTCTCTTTTTGTTACAATTCATTAATCATTCAGCCACTCCCAATAAAATGACTTCCCTGTTCGAAGCAGAAAGTTTGATACACCAAACATCCCACAATGGCAAGTAGAATAAGGAAAACCAAAGAAAGATTTCCAAAATGACTTTTTCACTGAGAAAATAAAAATTCAAAAGCTATGTTGATAACAATTCATGCTATATTTTTAGTTAATAAAATGTAAGTAGATATTTTTTCCTATTAAGATAAAAAACAAAAATGTAATACTTGTTATACCCCAGAGCATAATTGGTCATATATTATCTTTTGTTTTTAAGATTATTAAAGGCTAAGAAATTACTTTTCAAACATTGATCCAGTAAGATTACTGGGGAAAAAAGACACCAAGCAATGAAAATTCCATTAATCCACAAAGTTCTAAAATATTTGCTACAATACTTATCTCTCTGCAGTTCTGACAACTATATCAAACTGATCTCTATCTCTGAATAGGATGTGGATTACAATTTCAGTGCTTAGTACTCCAAATCTTTTTTTTTTTCCTTATTCTGCACTAGAAAGACAAAATTGAATTATTCCTTTATCCTTTTCAACTGGTAATCCTACAAAACATGTAAAGCCACATTAGGAACGTAGCGTACTTTATAAGATGGCATAGGGTATGGGTCATATCTGCGGTCAAAAAAATAAAAATAAAACAAACCTGCCGATTTTGGTATGATATGTTAAAAGATAAAGCTGATTTGAGCGAGTTACTAAAAAAGATTTCATCAATATCCTACTTTCTCATTCCGAGGCACTAAGGGAGCAAAAAAGAAATGTAATTATGAGAAATAAAATAAGGATTTTCTTAGTTACAATTCCTGGCCCTTCACTGATTGCAGTAAATTATAAATTATGCAGTCAATGTAGGCCAACAAAAGAAGACATCTTCAAATCTCAGTCAAAGGTAATTACTTAAGTCGGCTGAATGTTCCCTTTTCATAGAGTGTGATCTCTCTTTGACAGCTCACACTGACAGATGACCTTCTCAGCGACGTTCTTATCCTTCGGATCATGAGCAGTGTGCCTCTCTCCCTGAATATCTCTATATATTTGTGACACTAAGCTTTCAAATACAGCTATTGACAAATCAGAACATCAGTCTAAGTGCTGGTCTTCCTATCACTCACAATAAAGTAGCTATCACTTGTGGTGTTGTAGAGCAAGCACATCTCTGAAAAATGAGTTCTCACCAAGTGCTAATTTGACACAGCTCGCTTGCCTTCCCATAATTGCTCTGTCATTGTCAGTTGGCAGTTCGGGCTCATTCCTGGAAGCTGTGCCGTACAATTGGATACAATTACTCCCATTTACCACCACTATTATGCCACTGATGTTGCCCAGTCCGCATATTGACATGCCTCATTAAACCTGGATGCAGGCCATTAATGAACATTGTTAGCATTTCTCTTAAACTTTTTGCCTCTAATAAACAGTCAGTGTTCCATGAAGGAGCACTGCCATCCTTGTGATATGATATTTATTATCTTATGGGGGAAGGGGACTCTGCAAATGGAAACTATCCAGATGCTGTGAGAGAGATATATGGTTAGATCAGCGGAGAATAGCCCTGATCAGGAGGACCTTTTCCATCAGGGGCATCCTACCATTAACCAAGTGACCTCTCCTATCCAAGAGAAGACAGGAAGGATAAACACGATAACCTCGGGGCGGCCCAGTCGCTGCTGGTTTCTCAAGGTAGCCCAGGCTCCTGCTGCTCCCCTCAGCCCCCTCCTACCCCCAGGTGGTGCTGCGGGACGCGGCAAAGAGCATTTTGCCCTGGGTCCTCAATCCATTATGTCCAGCCACTCCGACGCACATTTTTATTCAGAGATAATTATGTGTTGATCAGAGAAGTCAGCGGCTGTCACCCATATGGCAGGCACACCTGCAGTGTGACATAGGTGGTAACGATGGCATGCTCTTGAGCTGTCATGACAGGGACAGGGACTTTATTATGTATATGTCACCATTTCTCTTAGGGAAATTATCCTTTTCCGCACAATGACAATAATGAACCTTACAACACTTTCATAAACCCTGTTTCCAGGCCCTTTCCTTGACCTTCATTAAAACTCTGACTAGCAAATTCAGTGCTTTATGAACAAAATGCAAACTTTCCAAGCAGATGTAAGTGAGCTTTTGGAGTTCCTTTTTAACAGTTTTACACCATGCGGCCACTTGGACAGTCAATGACCCTGCAGAACACATCCTGCTCCTTCAGCAGGGCAATGACCATGTAGAGAAAGACTAGGACAAGGACTAGCTACCTTTTAACTGCTAGAAATCTGGCTGGGTATTAGTTTTGCACCGAAAACCATATCATAAGAGAAATTCTGTGTCTTTGAATATTAAAGGGAACCCTTCTATCCAATGTAATATAGAATTGCATTATTCTAAAATTACTCTCTCTTTTTTTTTGTTGGCTTTCTTTGCTTCATTCTTTACATATTTCCTTCTGCTGTTTGGTTCATGGCACAACAGAAAGTCTCTGTGGAACTGAAACTGAAGAACAGACAGAAAGGCATTTTGTATCCAGAGAGAAGGAAGAAGAAAGAAAGGGAAGTGAGCTTATGCTGTTTCTCTCAGGCATCTGCAAAAGCCATATACGAGAATCAAAAGGCGAAACTGAAAAACTCCCATATTAATGTCTATTATTTAGGTGTTTTTTAATTTAATGCAGACCATTCTAATTACCGTGTTCTCAGTTAAAAATTAAAGATGGAGGCATTAGAAAAACGTACAGCAAATTGATGTTGTCAGAGTCTTTTTAACAGCTAGCTTTTTTTTTAAGCCTCAAAAGTTTGAATATGCAGCTTAAGTCGACATTCTTCACCTTTGGGTTATCTTTCATACAGATATTCTTGTGTGAGTGCATATGTGTAATATGCCTCCTTGCTGCGGTTGTGCTTAACATATTTCTCCCATTTTGATATATACAAATCTACTTTCTGCAGCATTATTTCAATAGCAATAGGGTACTTCAGAGTAGAAGTAATTTCTTACATGTGAATGCTGTCTATCTGTCTAGAGAGAATTGAGGGACCAGGGAATTTAGCTTTAAATTTACATTTTAACTTTAAATGGCTTTAGCAAAAGTTGCTAGCAGAAAAAATCTAAAATTTGGGACAGTTGCAAACTTATGAACTTTCTTAGTCTCTTTTAAATGTAAATATTGTACTGTTGAAAGTGCTTGTGGGACATGTATATGAATTCTGGAATAACATCTTTGGTTCAGCTGTGGTCTAAATAACCATGTAGAATGCAGAAGTGCATCAAATATATGTGAAAACTTTAACTGAATAAGCCCATTTTTATACTTAGTGGCTTACTATTTTGTTCACATTGATTTGAATAATTTTCTCCACGATGACCTCAAATTAGTTTGACAAATATTAAGACTAGGAGATGAATCTGAGGTTCTCAGCTGTATTTCTCAAGAGTTATAGTTTATTTAATCAATTAACCACCACAATTAAAAATAATAATATCATGATGTTACATATAAAAACTGAAACATACAACACCTCATCAGCCACTTAAGCTTCCTGTTGGTATCCTGGTCAATATTTTAAGAGGTTGTAGAAGTATTGCACTCTCACTGGAGACAAGCAAATAAATGGAGTATTTCAGGCAACTGAAAAGTCATTAAAATATAGGTCATCCAAAAATAATTACCAGAGCTGAAACTCCTCAGGATACAGAAGATAACTGTTTTGAGAAACAAAAAAGGATTTGTTAAACAAGAGTTGTCAAATCTCTGTTTACATCCAGAAATAGCATCACGAATAGTGATGCTATTGTGCTAGTGCTAGTGCTGACGCTAGTGCTATCTACCAGTGTACTGGCCTGTCTTATACTGCCCAAAATACATACATAAATGACAAATGAATATGTTAAGTCCTTCCATCTTCCATTCAAACATTAACCGAAACCTGTTTAATTGATTTGATACAATCAGATTGCAGATTAGAATAATACAGTTGCAGAAAGGATGATTTGCTCATCAGGTTAAGGTAGTAAACATAGCTTCTTGAGTATCTTAGATATGGATGTGATATTAAAAATAGGCAGTGAAGCAACGTTTTTCCAAACTTTTTTTGAGGTAGAATTAGGCTATTCGCTATCTAAGAGATGAAGGTTTTCGTCTTGTGATGATGTAATTCTGCCTTTTCTGAATTTGATCACTGTTCCTCAGTCTTTATGAGGGGTAAAAATCTCCATAACAATCTAGGGTGAGGTAAGGTTGAAAGATAACAAGGAATAAATGAAATCGTGTATTTTTCTTCTCTTCCTCTGTGAATAGGAATGTATGACATGACATGACAAGAGCAATGTGTGTCACAGAGTCCCATCCTGCATATAGCAGGCCATGACACAATAAATAATCTGAGTCTACCTCTACTTTCACTTTTTCTGTGAGCCACACAGCTCCCATCTATCTTCTAAGGACATGTGAATGGGTAAGTTCTAAAAAATCCAAATGCGCCAGAACTTCAGAGTCACAAGAAAAGAAGAAAAGCAACCAAAGAATCCATAGTCTCCTGGTTTTTTGCCAGATAAACTCCAGTCAGGGAAAGCACTTTCAGTCTCCCAAATAGTGGGTTGCAGACTCCAGTAGGAACTTCGGAATCAGACAGGAGGAAGATTTGTGGGAAAACCCACCAGTGAGTTACCACGGGAAAAGGAAAAGAACTGCTCTCAGAAGTGTGCTTGAGGAACAAATACAGTGACAGCTAGGCTTCTGCACTCTAAAAGCTGATACAGCATGACAAGAGATGCTAAAGCCTGTTAGCAGGGTTGCAGTTCCTAATGCAATAGCTGCCATGAGTGGGATCTAGGATGGACTGTAAACAGTGGCTCAGGGAATTAATGAAATTGCAACAGAGCAAGCTTATGATTAGGGGGAACGAATCACAGAGTTCTACGAATTTCTGTAATTACAGCTATACCTATTCTGGCTTTGCTTCTTCCACTCCTCCAGATCCAGCAGAAATTTATTCCTAAAAGAAGAATAAAGTTTACCAAAACAAGCTCTACCGCATGTGTTTACTTCCTTTGGCAAATGTGCGACAATCATAATTCATGTTTTAGTTCTCAACAAAGCGGTTGAATGCTATGGTGCTGACCGTAGTATAAAATTCAGGACTGGATAGGATAGGATAGGATAGGGTAGGATAAGGAGGTTTATATACAAGAGTTCATTTGAAGCCAGTGGGAGCAGTTCTGAGGAAACTATTGGAATGAAGGTGATGAGTGAGGGAGAATCTGGTTAAATGAAAGATTTTCAACATGTGTGCAGAGAGCTTCTAAACGGACTGCATTTGCATTGTAAGGGGAATGTGTCAGATAATGGGTGATTAGGAAAGGACACATATACAGAAATGGGACAGGCTGAGGGCAGTCAGTAATGCAGAGAAAGGATCTGGGACTCAGATGGCCTGGACTGGCAGCTCTTGGGAGGGGGTGGCTCAGAAGAGCTAACTGTTGTTTGGTGAAAAGAATGAATATATGAGGAAAAGAAAATGGCTGTGAGCAACCAGATATAGACCGAGTGATAGTAACTTGTGAGTTATGTATACAATTGTGTATGCAATTTGTGAAAGGAAGAGAGAGAGGTGACAGGGAAAGATAAAATCATAAAGGAAGAACAGAGGAAGTACAACGAAAAGCTTTGAACCACCTTCTTTGTTACTTTAAGGTGGATTCACTTTCTCCATTATGCAAGGGAGAAACTGATTGAAGAAGACTATTTGCTTCTTTCTCCTTCATCATCCCACTCCAGAATATATATCTGTGTTCCCAGATATTGTGATAATGAGCATACTGTAAAAACTGAAATAGATCAACATGTATTGTCCCAGATTTTGGCTTTGAAATCTAGGTAGCTTTCAGGAGAACAATGGCATATAACATATATATAATGGCATAACATATATACAATGTTTACAACCCTACCATTTAGGTGGGGCACCATCTGCCATCTTAACAAATAGGATTCACCCCAGAGTTCCACTCTGCCTTTACTGAGTGCCCCTACTGAGAGTGTCAATGTGGCAATACAGAAAGTAAATAATTTGCAGAAAAAGTAGTATCAATCAAGAACATAAACCCTGAAATATACATTTACATGGTTCTCTATGAGTAGATGCAAACAGTATCTGTCAATCTTTACTCACCTTTTAAAACTTCAGGTGACAAACAGCCCATAAAATGTGTGGGTGAATGTTACCTTATGGAGATAAGTTTTTCTTCAAAGAAATGCATGCTTTTTGTTCTGGCCATCATATGTATGTTGCGTGAAGATTTCATGTTGCTCAAAGTTAGTGACCCATGATACTTGAGTTAAATAAATAATATTTATATATTGGGATATTAGTGTGCATGCATTGTACATTTTTATATTGTAAATGAATTTGTGCTTTTTGCATGTGAGATCATTTTGATAAATTTCTTCTAACACAATGTAGACACCCCCTGTGTAAGTAACCAGAGACTGCCGGGAGGACCAATAGGCTTCTGTGTACATGAATCCACAACGTCTCTCTGCAATGATGGGCAACTATGGTGATTCTGTCAAAGAATGAAATGGATTTTACTTTGTCTCGAGAGATGATGAAAGTGTAAGAAGGATTATACCCAATAAGTCTTTAAGGTAAAATCTGGGAATGCGCCATATTCTCAATTGCAGCCTTCTGGTACTTTATAGTCTTGGCCCAAATTTTAGTGGCTCAGTACTTACGGTTTTAATTTATGTCATTGATGGCAAGACTTGACGGCTNAGTAACCAGAGACTGCCGGGAGGACCAATAGGCTTCTGTGTACATGAATCCACAACGTCTCTCTGCAATGATGGGCAACTATGGTGATTCTGTCAAAGAATGAAATGGATTTTACTTTGTCTCGAGAGATGATGAAAGTGTAAGAAGGATTATACCCAATAAGTCTTTAAGGTAAAATCTGGGAATGCGCCATATTCTCAATTGCAGCCTTCTGGTACTTTATAGTCTTGGCCCAAATTTTAGTGGCTCAGTACTTACGGTTTTAATTTATGTCATTGATGGCAAGACTTGACGGCTCTGACTTTTCAAAAGCCAGAGCTTTTGGGGAAAAATACCCTAACCCAACATATCAGGATATTTTCTCAAGCATGAATAAATTGCTTATTTTTTCCTTTTTTTTCTTTTCCCCCTTTTTTTTCCCTTCTTAGAAACTGCAAAACTTTTAGCCAAGATATATTGGAGGAGATGCATGAGGGAAACATCCTTTCCAAATTTGATAAATTTATCAATTGTTTTAACAGTTTAAAGGAATGGTCATGTATTTATAGTTTAACACTACAGTAAGTCTTTTATTACCCTGGATCTTGAGTAGGATATGAGAAAAAAAGTACTGTAACAGCCATATGAAGGAATTATTTTACAAACTCAGATAATTTGTTCAAAGAACAACATCAGCAGTAAATTAAGGTCCTAATTTTACAAGCTTTTACCCACAAATGTAAGTCATCCTAATGGCATTAGGTTTTTGGTGAGCCACAAGAGTATGAGTTATAGACATAATGAATCGGATCCTTGGCCAGGACAAATTGGCAGAGCAGTATTCGTTTGAACTGGCTGATTAGTCAGACATGACCAGAAAGTGAAAAACCAAAAGAGCTGATCAAGCTTCCAAGTGTGACTCTGTGCAGTACTGCTTCACTGGAAGCATGTCTTCATCATGACATGGAGCCACATGTAGGGATGCCTGAGGTAAGAGGGATTTGGACGGGAGGTCCATAGGAGGTTCTGCCGGTTTCCAGCTTCATGTCAGATGCAGGCTGTCAGGATTTATGTGATTGTTCTCATCCTGCATCCAGCCCTGAGCTGGCCCACATCCAGCCAGCACCAAGGAGCTCTGCCTCATACTTTCCCAGTCTTCTGGCCTCTCTCTGGCAGGAGAGTAGGAGGGTCTGTAAATCCTGGGAGGCTGATGGTTCCTCTATGCGTGAAGTTCACTGCAGTTTCACAACTAATATACATTCAATCACTTTACCAAGCATTTTTCATATATGTACAAATATATGTGTCTGTTGGAAGTCTGATTTGTTAATGTATTTTATTAGTTGTTTAATTTGCAATTTAGTTTGTTCATGCATTTATTTTCAAACAGAATTCAGAAAATTCTTTCAAAAAGATATTTTTTTGTTGCAACAGTGGATTGTACTGCAAAGAATACTTGTAACCACCACCAATACCTGTTTAAAATACCCAACCTAAAGAAATGGACTCATGCATTTGTGTTCCCAAGCAAAATATTTTTTGCAAAAATTAGCAATAGTACTGTATTATTTATTACATGTGTGTTTTCATACTTGAGGACACAGTAACCCTCTGGATATATTACAAATGAAATGAACTATGCTAAACAAAAAATAAAAAAGCAAAGACTTGAAGCTTGAAGCCATGAGATGTTCATCAGCAGAGTCTGAGTCAACAGTTTCTTAGTTAACTTTCAGAAGCATAGTGTCCTCCTAGGTGTGTGCACCCCGCTGATCTTAAACAGAGCCCCTATTCATGACCAAAATAACTGCACAGGGCAGTGGAGTTTCTGTTGTATTTGGATTTCAAGACAGGAATGCTGCTATCTGATAATAAATACAACAGAAGTTCTTTGTTTCTGCAGAGACTGCAAATTATGAAGGGCTCTGTTGCTGATCTGCTCAGTGTTATTGTTTAGAGACCTAAAACGTACATTTACTGGTCTTTAATGGCTTCTGTATTTACATTTCCCTGCAGAGATTCATTTAGTTGGCGATGTTGAATACATTTGTGCCTGATGTTGCATAATTTTTGTTTTCCTGAAACATACCGCCCTGCTCATTTTTGTGGAACAAGTGCTCGTTGTCTGAGGCTATAAGTCACTTGAATGAAACATTTGCTTTACAACAGCAGCCCAAATGGGTTTCACCATGCTCAAGAGACAGTACATAGCAAAGGATGGCAGTTTGGGCTTTCTACCAGCCTAACAGCCCCAAATGCTTCTCAGTTACCAGAGATCTCAGTCTCACTGGACTCGTTTTATCATAGAAAAGGTAACTAAACAAAACTTAGGCCTACAGACAGACAAGTTATTCCTGTAAATGATCCAATGACTCTAATGAAGACATAATCTCCAGTCTTTGCATGGATGGCAGACAGCATGGATAAGACTCTCCTTCTAACTTCAGCTGAGTGATTAGATTCCCAAAGTATGGTTATCTATGGCCTGTATAGATGGTTTAGATGGCAATTTAAGAATCTATCCATTTTTCCCAGCCATCTTCCTCCCCTCCGGAAAGCCACAGAAATCCTATCAGAATTGTTCCACACCTGCTAGCTCCATGCAGATGTTCCAGATAACACTTATCCAGAATCTCTCTACAGCTGACTGAGCCACCCAAGCATCCATTCATCACCAGAGGAAAGAAACCGGTACTTTTAGGCTATAATCCATTACTCTATTATATATGCCTAATCTAGGATGGCAAAACAGTACTGCTTTCCATTGACACCATTAAGAGGGATTTAGTTGACTTGTTCTGGTGACAGCAACATCTGGATGGATGAGTCCCACACCCCATTTCTAATACTCTCCTGAAAGGTGTTCCCATTACTGAGAATACCTACACTACAGCCAACAGGCTTATTTCTGGAAGCCTTGGTTTCTGTTAGGTCATGCACACTTTCAGGTTGCAAAAATGGTGGTGATAATACTGATCTCAAGCCTAAACTCTGAGCTTCTATTACCAGAGCACTTTCAAAATTTTAATTTAATAATTATCATAGTACTTTTCTGACTCAGAATGCTACATGTGAATAATTATTTCCACTTTGCTGTTAATCACTAGTGAGTGCAAGGGGATCTGGCACATTCCATTAATTTTTGAAAATGTGATACTTGCCAAAGTGTCTGGGGTTTTTTGTGCATTGATCTGTAGCAGGAAAAAGAAAGAATTCCTTCTTGTCTAGCCCACCAAGTGCTACTACTATATTTTTATAACAATAACCTTACTGTAAATGAGAGTTTCATACCTCTGCACTCCTAAGCAGGCAGTGACCAGTGCTCCGATTGGACAAACCAGATAACTGAGATGTCACACAAGGTCTTGGAATTTGGAGCAACTCCTAAATTTCTCGTATGATAGACTGAAATGTAAACCACTTCATACTGCTTTTCAAAAACATCTGCCAATTATATGTGTTTGACTAAGCTGTCTTTAAGTACTGTTTCAGACTTAGATCAACATTCCCCTTGTGGGGTAGAAATTTCAGCACCTCATTGCGATCTTCTGAACAGCTGCAAACCACAGAACAAATGTACATTGTTTCCTCCTCTAGAGAGCATCTGCCTGATGGATAATAGCTCGTGTCTGCTACTTCTCTGAGTCTGGTGGCCAAAATCTACGCCTTGGGTTGCAAGATCTTATCTTCATACCCAAATGACAAGGCAGGCAGAAGAAATAAATGTACTCACAATTTGACCATATCTAAATTTGTGCATGTAAAGAGCTAGAACAAGGCTTTCCTGGTAGCTCTGGTTCTGGTATCTCACTGATTTTACATGTTTGTTTTTAATGACATTTTAATCTTGTTTTGGTAATTGTGTGTGTGTGGATGTGAGGCTCCAACTCAAGAACTTTTTTTGGCCTGTAGAAGTTACCAGGAAGTTCCATCACTGTGGCCTTGAACGTCTCTCACTTATATCTATATTTCTTGCTTTTGTTCAACCTTTTGTTAAGTAAGTTGGTAAAACTAAGGTTTGTGTTTCTATCAGTTTCATAGCGCTTAGCACATCTAAACTGTGCAAAATCAGAACTTCTCCAATATAAGCCATATATCATGCATTTATTTTCATGTACTAAAGTACATGGTAATGAGCTCACTTTTCAAAAATATCATGAGCATTAACAACAGCAGATGGCATGCTCCCATAGTGCTTTAATTGTCTCTCATTCTTTTTTTTTTTCAGTTTGGATATTTCGGTCCAATACTTATTGTGTAGCGCTGTGTCTCAGGATGGGAGCTGTATTATTTTAATAATACTCGTAAGTACTTTATCATGCAATCACTGAAGATCAAAGAGCTTTTGAATAAAGAATTCTCAATTTGTGCAACAGTTAGAAAAATATATATAGTTGTTGTAGGTGGAGTTTTGGGATTTTCCCATAATAGAGATACACAATACTAATATTACTGATGGTGTTGCCAAAATGAAATGTAAAGAAAATCACTCTCCTTCTCCACAAACTGTTTTCATTAAAAGACATGCTGAACATGTTTTTTACAAATACTCTGCTACTCCAAAAAGGTTTCAGGTTTCTAGGTGACAGGTATGGGATGTTTCATGACAGAAAGATTTTTAAACCAGAGCCTTATAGAGAGTGATTAGTTAACATCTTTTTAATGATGAATTAATGAGCAGTAAAAGCACTGTAATTCCAATATGTACAGAACATTGTATTTAAAAGCAGAGGTTCAGTGAGAGTTGTTCTGCGACCTTTGTGGTGCCAGTAAAGGTTGGGTTCAGTGCAGGCAACGTCCAATCAGTCTTTCAAGGTTAACTACACATGCCAGGCTGGGAAATGAAACAATTACTAACAATTTTTATAGGTATATTCTGTCAAATTTAAAAGGCAATCAGAAGTCTAAATGAAAATTATGCCTGAGGAAAGCATGAAAAAAAAAAAAGAATGAAAGAAAGAAGGAAAAGAAAGAAAGAAGAAAAGAAATGAGGAAGGGCTTTATTTTTTTTTTCTTTCAGTCTTCATTCTGAACTAGGCACTGAAAATGTTGGTGGAACTAAAAAAGGCTTGTGTGAGACACTCCACACTGTTGGAGGGAAAAAACCCACAATGGAAAGGGTAGGAGCGCTCAGGAAGGATGACATCAGTAATCATCTGGGCAACACTAGCACAGTGAGTGTGAATGATTCATTATACTGTAATTAACTTTTAATTAACTTTACCCTGCTTTCCTTATTTTAGAAAATTAAATAAACTTCATTTTATGGTACCCGCCAAACCAATGAGCAGAAGCTAGAGTTCTGCTCTAATTAAACTGAGCAATATGGCAAAACTGTGTGTAAAGCATAATGAGGAAATGTTTCTTTGCAACTGGAGCTGTTTCTTATGTTTAATAGGACTTTGACTGTTTTTTCAAATATTTCCCATTAGTTGCCATACACTGAATTTCCACAAAATATTTTTTCATAGTCTTGCATTTTTCAGGATAAACAGCATAGATGTTTCTTACATAACTAAATGATTTCCCAAAATCACAAGGCCTATTCATTTTTCATTCTCCTCTCCCCCAAGTAATTGTAAACACCCTGAAAGAAACAACAACAACCGGAACAGGAAGTTGAAAAGAGCAGATCTAAATTTGCTGTTTCAAAGGTTTGCATAGGGAGTAAACATATCTGATATAGCTGTTAGCCAATTAAGGAAAATTATATTTCTGCCTGTTTGTGGCCTGATTCTCAGTCAATGAATTTCACCCAGTGGATCGATTGAGATTTTTCAAAACTGTGTTTTTCCATCTGGTAGCAAAATGAGCTAGATTCTAATGTTGAAATATTGTCATATTTGAGTCAGCGGAATTTTGCCATTGACTTCAACTCTAGGTGAGTAGGGATACAAGCTATTAAAACAGATTGAAACATGATCTTTTCCCACTTTAAAAAAATCTCCTTAATTAGAAATCAGTTTTGTTTCACTGAATGTATTCAGTTTTGAAAATGTCACTGAATGACTGCATACAGGATGAAGTTCCCAAAGAGAAGAAGTTGAGACTAGCCTCTAGATTGCATCAAGGAGATTAGCACTCAGCTTTGGCTTTCCCAAAAGAGTTCCCCATGTCTAAGCTCGTGAATATTTTTGAAAACTCTTTTTTTCCCCCCCTGCCTCAAAATCTTAAATACATGAAAATAAAAACAAATTCTTAAGGACAAGAGAATACGTATTTTCAAGCCAGCTCTACCATCTAAATTTCTACAGACCGTCATCTGAATCTGCCTTGCTGTATGTTACATAGAGATCTGGCTGTTTAGCTATGCCTGTGAAAGTGAAAGCTGTATCTGTTTAGCAACTGGTGATGGGAGAAAGCCCTTTGTTTTTCTTATTGATTTCCCTTCTCCACCAGTGAGCAGGACTTCTTGTTGCTCCAGTTACCTGTAGTAAATCAGCACTGCTGTATGCCTAGATTCCTTCTCTGCTTTTCCCACCTGCCTGCTATACTGGTCCCCTCTGCAGGCATAATCGTAATGAAATTATATAGCATGTTTCATATGCCTGGGCAAAGTAGATGATCTTCTGGTCTCAAATCCAGCTAAGACAGGGTAGAAGGAGTATAAGGGAAGACAAGAATATTAAAAATGGGGGAAGGAAGGCAAATCAGTAAAGCCAGAGCAATTCAGAGGAAGAAAATGGGATTTGAAACAGGCAACGAAACAGGAGGAAAACATACTTATTTCTGTGGAGAATGAGCTGACCCATATAAGAAAGACTGTTCAAATAGCAGGTGGAACACAGATATAGGGGAGAGAAAGGAAATCTTTACTGATAACAAAGCTCTTGATTTTCATCTCATTTGCAAGGAAAAAGATGGCAATGATATGTGAAAGAAAAGGCACAAGTCGTTGGTGACCTGCTGCTTATTTTTTCAACAGCTTCACTTGCTATCAGCTACTTGAGGAAGGGAAAAATCACACAATTCGACAAGTGAAATAAAAAAGTTCAATCTGACATCCATACTATTACAGTTCAGTTATGACATTTGCAATAAAATAAAAAAAGCAAATGCACTTCAGTAACATGTTTTTTATTTACAAATTAAAAAAATTAATGAAGACTGTTATCTCTTTCTACATGATTACCCATATACTCCTCTTCTCCCTAGGGATGTCAGGCTTGAATTTCTATTTATCAGCTCTGCATTTCTTTCTGTATTACTTTGATGTATAGATTAACCTGTCAGACCTAACCCAAAGGCCTTGACCTCTACTCTCCTTTAGGTACTTCTTCAGGATCTTCTTCTGCAATGGCGTCTACACAAAATCTGTGGTGGAGAGGTTGTGGTGCAGTTAGGGAGAGCTAATTTTAATTAATTAATCAATTAATTAATGCTTTGGAACATTCAAGTTCTGTAATGGCTCCCTAAGTAACCTCATTATCTTATTTTCATTACCCTCCTCTTGTCTATTCCCTCCTTCCTTTTTGTGTCGGATTTGCTTGCTGCATCTTGTTTTAAATTAGATTCTTCAGGGCAGGGACACTGTCAGACCTGGTTTGTACGGTTGCAGGCGTGTTTGGGCCTCATCCTGACTGGAGCTTTTGGACACAAGTGTAATTAATTACCATTTACAGCTGAGCCATAGTGATGTTAAATGCCTTGTTCAAGGTGTCAAAGCAAGTCAGCAGCACGATTGTAAATGAAACCCAGATGGCATCTTTCTCTGCTCTAACCACAAGACCACCGCTTGTTCTGTGGGACTGTTATGCCGAAATAAATGTTTGAACATATTACAAAATTTTCCCAAAAAGAAGGATGGTATTTTTGATTTCCCCAGGCTTCTCAGCAAAAAAGGCCTCAGATACCTATTATGTTAAAATACATTTTTTTTTTTTAATCTCTAATTTCAGAAGCATCTGGTTGCCATAAAATGACTTCTTGACTATTCTCAATAAAATCTCTTTTTTTTATTCTATCCAAACATATTTCTTTGTGGATGTGGAGACGCAAAAGATTTAGAAGACTGGGGATAATGTAATATAGTGATTGGGACCCGAAGAAAGGACTAGCAGTTGCTAGGGTAGGTATGTTGTACTGTAGGGATATCACAGGTAAGAGTGGCTGCTCTTAGATACATCTTTGCACCATTTGAGACCATAATCACTCATGCAGGACATGCCAAATTCAGGAACTGGTTCTTATCTAATAGTAGTTTAGTTTTTCTATACCTTAAACAGCTAAAAAATATATAAGTTGATAAATACTCAGCCAAAGATAGAAATCCTCCAGACTTAGCTCTGAATTTACTGAGATACGCAGCTGAATCAATTAAACTGTCTTTCCAAATCATGGGCTACCAACTGCCATAATCAGATCTTCTTTATTGTTTCTGCTGTCAACAACAAGCTTGAGACAGTGACATTGCTATAGTGTTCTTACTAATTAGTTGACAGGAGACAAAGGCTTATCAACAAATAGGAATATACATGAAAATGAATGGTGCTTATGTGCATCTGCATGAATGAGTGTCACGTACTGTGCTTTTACAGAGATGGGACAGAAATGTTCTTGGGTCAAACAAGTTCTGCAAAAGAAACATTATTTAAAACAATGCTTTCAAGCCAATTTCAGGAAACCGTAAAGGCTTTATGAGAGTACCTAAGTATCAGTGGATCTTAGATTTTAAAATAATAACCTATCTAAATACAAGATATCATAAAAAAAAACCAAACCAAACCCAAAGCTTGCTTAGTAATTAGCAGATATCCAAACTCACCAGGTATCTCCTTTAGGGTTTTGAAGTTCCCTAGATACCAGTGTTTCTCCAGTGTGCATGCCCAGAGCCACTCTGCCCTGCACAGCTGCAGCGGTCTTGCCTCCTCCCTAAGTGCTGGTCTGCCTTATTCAGGGTGACATATTTCAATGCTAACGTACCTAAAAGTTAGGTGTCTGGTGTCTAAGTTATCTAAGACAGGTACATAAGGCTGTGGGTACACAAGTCTTTTAATCCAAAACAGGAGTGCATTTTTGAAGACAACCTCACAGTCAGCTCCACACAGTGCACTTTGGTTGGCACCATGGGGTGGCTCTGGAGCATGTGAGCATTCCACTCTTGAGCATTCCACTCAAATGAAAATAAATCAGATTATATGCTCTAGGTGCACTCCTAGATTTATACATCTGAAGTTGGATGAAATCAATGGTTTGTAAACTACAGTTTACTCTTGCCTCATCAGCTTGGAGTATGTGCATTTGAGTCTTCCCCACTTAGATGCTTAGATCTGCCAAGAATGCCTTTTTGAGCCTAATCTGACTCTTCTAATACTTTCTGACATGGTCAGACTGCTAACAAAATCCACTTTTTCTTTTTCAAATAAAACTGCTACTGACTGTATCTTACAAATTAGTAAACCTATTTCTCCTCTGGGTTTTTGTTTCGGGTTTTTAGTCGTTTTATTTCTCCTCCCGGCCCTGATGGCTGAGGGAATAGATTTCAAAAACCACAGGATTAATGGTCTTCTAGGCAGGTTCTCCTCTTGAAACTGGAAGGAATTTACCCTGGCTATGTCATGGCAATGAATACATTCTTAGTTCTAAACGTAATGAATTTCTGCTGAAAAAATCATGCCTGTCCAATACTTAGCCTTACTGACTACAGAGCTTGACATGGATTTTTAGCTTCACTGCTAGAAAATAAAAACTCTCATTGCCTTCTCAGTATTGCCTCTCTCCTTCCTTTTTTTTTTTTTCACATGGCCATTTCATATATGAAATTCTTTTCTTTTTCTAGTTCATTAGATAATATTTCTACTTACAGAACTTCAAACACAAGCCAACTTTAACTCAGTTTCTGATGCCCTCTTTTCTTTTACAGATCACAGCCTTCCCCTAATATTCAGCTAAACACCTTCGGCCTTATTTTCAGGTCATTTTTCTTTATCCTACCTATTTCTTTATGTTGTAAATACTTATATGCCTTCTTTGTAATCTTTCTTTGAAGGTATTTATAGAATGTTATCATATCCTGCATTAATCTTCCCTATTCTCAACTCTATAAATGTAGACTGCTCATCTCTTCACTTACATCTTTTTGTTCAGTGTAATGCTCTTGCTGCCACTGTTTGCAGCATTTGTTTGCATTTCACATGTAGATTTGTTTACTTTTACATGAAAAAATTCTGTTAAACTTCCTCTTGTGGTGGGTTGACCCTAGCTGGACACCAAGTGCCTACCAAGCTGCTCTGTCTCTCCTCTCCTCAGCTGAACAGGTGAGAGAAAATATAACAAAAAGGCTTGTAGGTCGAGATAAGGACAGGGAGATCACTTAGCAATTACCATCATGGGCAAGACAGACTCAATTCAGGAAAATTGATTTAATCTATTGCCAATCAAATCAGAGTAGAGTAATGAGAAAGAAAAACTAAATCTTAAAATACCTTTCCCCCACCCTGCCCTTCTTTGTGGGCTGAACTTCACCTCCAGTTTTGTCTGCCTCCTCCCTCTGAGCAGTGCAAGGGGATGGGGAAGGGGCTTTGTGATCAGTTCATTACATGCTGTCTCTTCCAGTCCTTTCTCCTCAGGGGGAGGACTCCTCACACTCTTCCCCTGCTCCAGTATTGGGTGCCTCCCATGGGAGACAGTCCTTCACAAACTTCTGTAGGCCCTTCCCACAGGCTGGAGTTCTTCATGAACTGCTCCAGTGTGAGTCACTTCCATGGGGTACAGTCCTTCAGGAACAGACTGTTCCAGCATGGGTCCCCCACAGAGTCACAAATCCTGCCAACAAACCTGTTCCAGTGTGGGTTTCTCTCTCCATAGGTCCACAGCTGGAACCTGTTCCAGCACCAGCTCTCCATGGGGTCACAGTCTCCTTTGAGCATCCACCTGCTCTAGCGTAGGGTCCTTCATGCCTGCAGGTGGATATCTGCTCCACCATTAACCTCCATAGGCTTCAGGTGAACAGCCTACCTCATGATGGTCTTCACCATGGGCTGCAAGGGGAATCTCTGCTCTGGAGAGCACCTGGAACACCTCCTCCCGATCCTTCTTCCCTGACCTTGGTGTTTGCACTTGTTTCTCACATATTCTCACTTCTTTCTCTGTTGCCAACAATGTACCCTTGTGGCCAAGAAGGCCAATGGCATCCTGGGGTGCATCAGGAAGCGTGTGACCAGCAGGTCGAGGGAGGTTATCCTCCCCCTCTACTCTGCCCTGGTGAGGCCCCATCTGGAGTACTGTGTCCAGTTCTGGGCTCCCCAGTTCAAGAAGGACAGGCAACTGCTGGAGAGAGTACAACAGAGGACTACAAAGATGATTAGGGGCCTGGAGCATCTCTCTTATGAGGAAAGGCTGAAGGATTTGAGTCTTTTTAATCTGGAGAAGGGAAGGCTGAGGGGGAAACTGATCAACACCTATAAATACTTAAAAGGTGGGTGTCAAGAGGAAGGGGCCAGCCTTTTTTCAGTGGTGCCCAGGGATAGGACAAGAGGAAATGGGCACAAACTTGAATATAAGAAGTTCTACCTAAACATGAGGAAGAACTTCTTCAGAGGGTTTTCTCCCTTTGTTAAATATGTTATCACAGAGGTGTTACCATTGTTGCTGATGGGCACAGCCTTGGCCAGCGACAGGTCCACCTTGAAGCTGGTTGGCATTGGCTCTCTTGGACATAGGGGAAGCTTCTAGCAGATTATCGCAGAAGCCACCTCTGTACCCCCTTCCCCCCCAAAAAAATCTTGTCATGTAAACCCTATACACCTCTTAACTTTTTAAAAAAAACCAACTTTAATAGTTTGGAATTTAGTACAACTAATGTTCCATCTTGCAGGCTAATATTTATCTGAAAGACCACAGAGTGTGGAAAAACCTAGATAGTACATATATAATACTCCTTCCAATCCTTAAGTGGTTTCCAGAAAGTTACAAACAGGCAAATCTGTCCACAGATTATGTTAATTTTATTCTAATATTTTTTTACCTGGTTTTCTGAGGTATGAAAGTTATCCCATCAGGTTCCACATGTCTGCACTCCTTTGGCTGTCTGCTTTTCTTACAATAATTCTCTAATCTGCTGGCAATTTCTGTTTCAGCCATATTTAAGAAAGGAGTAGAATAATGAGAAGTATGTGATTTCTATTTGACTGATGAAAGAGGATGATTGGGTAGAAAAGATGGAGTTACTAATGCTATCTTCACAGAGAAGAGAGCCTTATAGTAAAAGAGCGCAGTTTTATTAGACACCAGAGAATCTCATCTGCATTGGTGGTTTATCTCTCACACAGGTTCCCTAGTATTCGTTAAGGGAAAACCAAAAAATGAAGTTTTTCCAATGCCTTAGTTTTCTTAATGGCAGCTTTTCCTTATGGATTCTCTATGGTGTAAGAAGACATGAGTTTATGCTGCAATCTTAGTATAATTCAGTCAAGAATTATCAATCAACCACAAGACACAAATCCATTTACAACCAACCTATTTATTAATTCTTTTGATGCCTGTTATGTATATTTGTCACCCTTGTTCTTTCTTAGATTTGCTACTTTTCAGATAGCTGTCATCTATTCTTTTTTTGTATTCTTCTTTGATTGATGACTATATTCACTCTCCCCTCAAATGAAACTTTGCTTCAGACATATAGGCCCTACCTTGTCTGCAGTGTGCTGACATTTGGAACAGGCTTCAGCCATTTACTCCTGATTGGTATCATGTCTGTTCTAGCTCCCCAGTTCATGCCCCACTTGTTGCTCCACACTAATTAGCAGAGGAAGTGCTCACGAGAATTGAAGAGGTATTTGCGTTGTAAAGAAACTGGACACTGATACTGCTTTAGACCTGACTCTTTCTCACCTTCTGCCTTTAGTTTCCACCTTTGGGTGTGTTAGGTGTAATTTAAACCCTGATTGCAAGTAGATACAGTCCCTCCTGCTTTGATATGGAAACTGCTTTTTGCATGACAGAAATTGCAGCTGAGTTAAACCACCAAACCCTCTGCATTGCATGGCAAATAGGATTGCTGAAAATTTTCATGTTTGGAGCTAGAATGGTCAATGAAAATAGCTTGAGAGATTTGTTTGGGCTTATGCCAACACTCTTTCATGGGCTCAGACCTAAATTCACAAGAGGACACTGGCACTAACTGGCACTACCTAAATTCAAGCTGAATTCTCATACTGCTTGCTAAGGTTTGGCACTTAAGACTCAAGCTGCTGAAGTTATCACCTGTAAATTTCTTCATGGACACAAGAGCTGGCTGCTGGATGTGCCTAGAACTTACATCCTGACAATCCATTTTCCATTTTATTTTTAAATTAGAAGAGCTTTCTACCCAGCATGCTGTCTACAGTGATTTCAGCACCAGTCTATATGAAAGCTCTGGAATTTATGGTATTTCAGTATATGTAACAGAGTACTCAAAAGACTAAGAGCTGCAATGTGGAACATCAGTCTCCTGTGAGGATTTAATTCTGAGTGCTAAACAGAAAGATGCCCACGAGTGACATCTACAATGGCATTTGGGTACTTTCCAGACGTGAAAACATTACTGAACTATCCCCACAGGACCCCTCTGTCTGTTCTTTCAGCATCCTGTACGTTTGCCTACATTTAGAAGTGTCTTCCTGCACATGTGCTGGTGGGATATGTGAAGCTTTGTTGATTAAGCTCTTCATACAGCTAGATAGCACTTAGACATCAAGTTATGGAGCCTTACAAAACCTGAGTACCCCTATGGCCTATACCTTCTATATATCTACACTTTGTGTCTTCACAGCTGACACTTTGAAGGTTTTAGGTTAAGTAGTACATACCCCAGCTGCACAAAGGGACTGAAAAACAGACACACAAAAAAATCAAACAAATGCATTCTTGAGGCATAACAGTTTACCATTTATTAAGTAAGGCATAGTAACTATTCATCTATGATTTTAACTAGTCCAAATCACAAAGTAAGTCAAAGCGGTATAAGCTTTAGTGAGAACTGTATCAAATTTAACTGCTGTCATTTCAGCTGCAATGAGTTAATCATATTCTACCACGTGCCCCTTCCATTGGGCATGCCATTGTGCATGTCATTATGCAGCTATCCCATACCTATCCTTTATGAAGTGATTTCTGAATTCCACATTTGGTGCCTGAATTCAGAGTTAGACACTAAAAATAATATCCACAACCAAAGGAGTACTAAGGAACAGGAGGACCAAGAAACAGCAAGGGACAAAATCTAAGCCAGCTAATAAGAAATACGGTTCTGTCTGGAGACAGAAATTTTTATAAGTTTGGGTACCGAATTTATACAGCAATCTCTTGTGAGAGCAGGACTGCAGATGGTAGTGCAGCTATTGGCCTTTTATGTAAACCTCCTTGTGCCTATAACATCTGTTAATGGTCCTCTGATCTCAAGTCTCCTCCACTGTCCATACTTTTCATAGAAAATATCTATTGTCACTGTGTATATTGTTATGCAAAGATGTTTTCAAGGGCTGCTCTGGATTAGGCCAACATGGAGTTTGGCAGACTCTGATTTATTATTTATTCATTAATTTTGAATTTTAGATCAGCATTATGGACCAACATGTTTGGTCCACCCAAGCTGGCCACACTTGTGCACATGGACAATTATAATACTTGAGGTACAAACATGAATTTTCTGACAAACACCTAGCAGTCTAATCACTTTCAGAAGTAACAATTTTTAATAGTTCTCACTTTGGACATAGATACCAACACTCTTCATAAATCGCACTTGAGGTGCTTACCTGTTTCTTTGGATCTATGTGCTTCAGAAATCTGATATTTCTGTCACACTTGTCTTTTATTGAAAAGAGTCAGTAACTTGCTTTTGAATAGGTGCTGTGCTGCTCCAACATATCTGCATTCTAGTACCTAGCTGTCTCCATGGGGATCTGACAGATACCAGGTTGCAAGCAGTATTGGGTCCAAAAGGATGCTCTTCCTTATATTTTAAAAAATCTCACTCATGGGTTTCCTGAATTTCAAAATGAAATGGATGTTCAAGAAAAATTTTAGCCAGCATCCATATTTTGTCTGAGCTCAGAAACAGCATCAATACTTTGAAAATCCTTTCAGCAGAAATGAGTTTATAAGTAGTTTGGTACTGCAACAGGGGTGGCAAGGGAGAAGTGTTTGTTGGTTTGTCCTTTAACTTTGAAAATATCCGTACAATAGACGAGACCAGTCTTTTCAATGCCTTTAAAAATTTGCCTTTGGTGCCCAAGCACAATTAGTGAATCTTCTATACTTTCCATGGCTGACATAACAAAGTTGTCATTAGAAATAAGATGGATTCCAGTAGTGACCATAGTGATGCTGCCTGGCACTCCTAGATAATACTCTCCCCTGAGGAGCCTTACCCTAGTAATTACTTTCGTCTCCCTTTTGTCAACCTATTTGAAATCTATCACTTTTAATGAGTATTTATCTCCAAGTCAGTAAATCTGTATTAGGTAGCACTTTGTGTAATGTCTTATTCCAGTCCATTATCCATGGTATTCCATCCTATCTATGCAGGCTTCTTTCCTATGATTTGCTCCATGTTGAGTGAACCTTTGTTCATGCAGAGTCCCTTGAACTCCAGCACCATTCCATATGGACCTAAGGCTTCATCTGCATGGATAAATGGTGAGATCTGGGTCAGTAACTACAACATAGAAAGTGATTAGATTTTTTTTTTAAGCATTGACTATTTTTAATAAGCTTACTTTTAATTATTCATTGGAATCTCCCTAAATATTCACATATTGATTCCCTTGTATGTCTGAATATTATGCCTAGAATCTATGTAAAATTAATTGGCCAGAATTTTCCCATTTCTTCCTTTCTGCCATATAGGGTTATTTTTAGTCTCTGAATCCCTAGCTTGTTGAACACAATCTGCAAAAGTTCAAGAAGTCCTTCAGATAGTTTCTGAAAATATTCAGGTACACACATCCAGATGCATCTTACTTAATTTTGCCTAACAGTATTTAGGAAACAGAGAAATTATTACAGGACAGATTAAGAGAGACTGTTATCAAAGGTGGACAAGTTAGTGAACTGCAACTCGTAGGGTCAAATACTGGCCCTACAATTAGAATCTGCATATTTTTACAAGTCTTAACAAAGCTTATGACTGATTTTATCCTTTCAAATTATCTAGCCCCAGTCAGTACAGGGGCCTTGTTGTGATTGGTACAATACAGGTGAGGAAACAGCCCTTCTCAACAGGCTTAAGCTCATCCCAAAAGTTGGCAGGTGGCCAATTCATTAATTTGACAGAGATGCCAGGTAGGGAAACTTTACAGCCAAGAAATCTCCTTAGAAAAAAACTCTGCCCTTACTGAAACAAGGCTGAAAGTTTGGGACAATGACCAAGTCTTTTATTTTGTTGACAAGGACGATCTTCGCAGCTCCTGACGTGAGTGGAGCTCACTTCTGGTTTCAGTCAACAAGAAGTGTACTCCAGGAAGGTAGTCATCTCTGGTGGTGACAAATGGAATCCGTGAAGGAATACTGCAAAAATCACTGAGACATATAGGTTCCTCCTTGCAAGGGATGGCCAGCCAAAGATCATAACCCCTGCACATCAACAGCAGACGGCGCAATGACCTTCAGTGCGACGAAAAGACAAACACGGGGGCAATGGTTTTTCAACTCTAATTGCTTAGTGAGTATTTGGGAAAAGTCCATATAAGGAAGATCATCTGTCTTCTCTGGTTTGCCATAGTCCACACATGGATACAATTGTATTCACACAGCAGGTTGCAAGACTGAGCCTGTAAATATATTTAGTAAGTTACAGGCGGACATAAACTAAAACCATGTGTATTTGCTTTTAAGGCAATCAGCTTCAGTAGTGTTGTCAGCACCTCTGAGAGCCTGCCCCAGGTGCAGACGACCTTATTCTCTATAAACACATTCAGTGAAATAATTCTGATGTTATCCATTTATGAGGATGTTAAGAGGCATGACACCACCCAGTTCTTAGGTGTTCACTGAGGAATTTTTGGAACCTGATTACACAGCAAGTGCTTTCACTGAAAAATCTTGAAGCAATTTTTGTAGGATAAATTTTTGTTCTGTGTTATAAGTGAAGGTTTATTCATGAAGAGACATTCAGCTACAAGCGGTAAGCAAGTGTAAAGATTTTTCACTGCTTCAGATGTCAAAATAAAGCCTCACTAGGACAGGCACTAACTTCTGTATGGCAGGAAACTTCATCTTGGTAAAATCAGAGCTGCGGACTAGCAATCTAGACTCAAATCCTCAAAAGTAGTTTCAGCACCATGAAAGCCCATAGCTTTCCTAGGGGTTACACCTCCATAGAAATCAGTAGACTACAGTGAGGAAGGTTCAGATTCATGAAGCAATCAAGGAATCTTTCATTTCAGGAAGAACATAGGCATCTGCATTTATCAGAGCATTTCACAAGATCCCTTCCCACTGATACAGGTTTATTAACATCTAATAACTCGTGTTCTTTTTTTAACAATTGTTTTTAAGCATATAATATTTTGCAATTGCAAAGAGGAACCCGTATCTACTCTGTACTAAATGCTCTGGTAACTTCTCACAAATTGATGACATATTTCACGTAGAAGGATATTTCCTCTCAAAAGGGGAAAGGTTGACCTTCATTCCCTTTTTTTACTGTGGACTCATCTTTACCACAGAAATATTAACATATATCACAGGAAAAACAGTTTTCTCTCAGGGAACTTTAATTAATTTAGTCTATTGACAAGAAACACAAACTTTGCATTATTGAATTGGATATTGAGGAAAAAGACAGCATAAACAAATAAAGAAACACTTAAGTAAACACCTTTCCTTTCAGCAGGCCCATCTTCAGTCAAACACTCCTCCTCCCTTCCCAGCCTCAGCTCCCCTTATTTTCTCCGTGGGTTACTTTCAGTCTGTCCCAGTTCCTTTGGTGAGTTGCTGAGGGATGGAGGATGTTGGGGGCACTGTGTGATGGTTGTTTTCAGCTGATCCTTTCTTCTTAGTGATGCTGTTCTGCCCCAGCATAGGCCACCCATAGCTGGAATCTCTCAGGGGTTTCCCTGACATGGCATGAGTCACCTGTGGTCCTCAGTCTCCCAGATTTGACAATGTCTGGCACAGAGCTCTTCCTTCCAAGAGTGCATTTTGAGCTGTGTTTCCAACAATGTCTCCTTCCATGCACTTCCTCCATTTCTTTTTGCCCGCTGCAGCAGATGCTATTTCTTAAACATGTTTTAGCAGAGGCACTATGTGCTCCTGTAACTGTCTGAAGTTTTGGCACATGCTGGAGTGCTAACACTTGTTTCAGGGCAGCTGGACCCAGCTGTGGAGAACACAAGGCAGTTCATGGCCTACTCCCATAGAGGTCACTCTGCATCCCCTAGTCAAAACACTGCAACTTCTGCCCAGTGCTCCAATAGACAAATTTGATGGACTTACCTTTTTTTTAAAAAATAACATTTAAAGAAGTTAGAAAACCTTGAAGAAGCAGGCTGATAGGAGACATTTGAAAAATTTAGAGAAAAAAAGACTTTAAGGATGAGGTTTTGATCAAGGGTCTCGAAGACCTGGATGATATCATATAAGTACCTAAATAGAATTCGAGTTTGGTGAACAGTATCATAGAATCATAGAATCGTCCAGGCTGGGAGGGACCTCTAAAGGTCATCTAGTCTGGCCTCCCCACAGTCAGCAGGGACACCCCCAACCTGAACCACAGCCACAGCTCAAATGATGAGCTGTGGACAAAGAAACATACAGCTAAAAATTTAATGGATCATCAGCATGGAAGCTGAAGTTACTTGAAATTATGGTGTATTAAACCATTATTCTTTATTTCCCACCTCCCTGGTGCTATGCATTTCACACCACAGATGAAGGGTTAATTTCTCAAGAAGAGCTTAACACTGTGATATCTAATTTTCAAGCAAATCGCCAGCCAGTTACATCTCCTTATTCCCCAAGCTACGTTACGCTATATGCCAATGAAAGAAAACTGAACCAGAAGCTAGATGTCAGAAAACAGTGAGAAAAGCAGTGGATCTGAAGGGATTTTCCCTTTTTATAAGATGTCTGTTTGCTCACAACTTTCTTAGCTGTGAACTGTCTCCTGCAGTGAAGTTTTTAAATGGTGTAATTTCTTTTTCACAGAGAGATAGAAGTACATAAACAAAATGCAACAACCCAGTCTAGTATCACTTGATGACGAGGGCATGCAGCCAAGAGACCTCTTCTCAAAGCCTTATTTCATCTGAGCTTATGTTCTTCGTGAAAGATACAACCACAAAGTAAGAGAGAATATTTAAAAAGTTGTTATCATCCCTTGGTCAAGGTACTCTTTCACTGCAGAAAAGTTCTCATGTTAAATCACAGCTTGAAGAAGGTGAAGGAGAAAGAAGATTTAAATGTATGCCTGATTTAAATCTATAATTTCCAGTCTCTCATTGAAGGGGAAGGAGAATCTCACTGCCTTTGTTGGACAGGCATGCTCTGAAAATGGTTATTATGATGGTACTGTCACGTAAGAAAGGTGGAGGAGCAGATGATTTGTGAATCTCCTGTGAATCCAAGCATGAACTGGAACTTCAAAAAATTCAGCACTGCCTAGGCAAGAGACATTTTGCTCATACACACCTAGCAAAACTTGGATACCAGAAGGGCTTCACCGGAGAAAACTTAGTCTGTCATAGACACCTGCTGAATGGAGGGAATTTTAAGTGCTAATGATGACTAAGTATTAAACTACATGCTTAGAGACTCATTAAGGCCTCTAAATCACTCTTCCAAATCTATCCCAAAGTGTTAGGTACAACAGGCAGCCATAATGTACAAGTAAAATAGAGTTTTTAAGGGAGCTAGTATATAGAAGGAAAGGGATTACTTAAAGAAGAAGACAGATGGAGTGAACGATTGAATGACATTTACTAAACAGGAGAGGAAAGTGATAGGGAAAAGGGACAGCTGTAATGAACACAAACATGTAGTAGATAGAAGAATGGTGTGCTAGATTTAAAGGACATCTGGTGTAAGGGACAGCTGAAGTGTATGAGTGACATGCCCTAGATATAAGGTTGGAAGTGCTGTGCATGAATGACAGCTGGCTTAGCTATCATGGGTGACATGTCCTCCACAGAGGAATACAGTGACAGCTAGTGTGTACTTTATGAGTGAAATATCTTTGTTACAGCAGGCAAATATGAGGAAAAATTAGCTGGAGTGCCTGAGTAACATGTTCCTGACCAAAGAAGGAAGAGTTAGATGCAACACAAAGCTGCAATGCATGAGTAACATGACCTAGAAGGGAAAGAGAGCAGTAAGTGGGACAAGTGCAATAGGACCAGATTGGATTAAATAACCCTGGCGGGAAGGAGATGTCATAAGCGCAGTGTATGACTGGAGTGAACAACTGATACGCCACTGGCTGAAAGTACTGTCAGTGGCCAAAGCTGATAGAGTTGGCAGCTGGCTGCAGCCAACATGATGTAGTCATAGTCTTTGATCTTTCCAACATTTTCTTGAAGTGGGCCAAATTTTCTGTGGGGACTATTATGAGGATTTCTATAATAAACTCATTAGTAGACTGTTCCCACTGGCATCATAAGCTGAGACTTTTTAATGATGTCACTGTATTTTGTCCTTATGTGGAGAATTAAAGTAAAGATGTCACTGAGACATGCTAGAGAGATCCACTTTGCACTTTTTGGAAGTCATCTCTCAACTGATTTTTTATTTTTTTTCTGATGATATTCTACTATAAGTGTAGATCAGTGAAGACACTAGTTTTCAGTCTTCGGGAATTTTTATTAACTCCCTAACTCAACAACAGCAACTTCCATACTCTGTAGCTGCTCTGGGGTCATGAAGCAGGAAGCTCTGATCATGATCAGTATTACTGGAAAACAGTCATTTTTCTAAGACACTCTTTCTCTTCGTGTGTATGTCCAGTCTGTATAAGCCCATAGCTACTTAAGTTCTCTGGTCTTATATTTTATATATCCATATATTCAAAGTACTATATATATATATACACACACAGGTGTTTGTGTACCATTACTGCAAGAGTCATCATAAATACTGCATAATTTGCCATACTGCGAAGTATTATAGATTATCACAGTCAAAAGATAACAGGAGTTCAAAAATCATCCATCAGGGATCCAGACTCACGAGCTAGGCTTAAAAATTGTGGGATGTAAATAACAAATAAATACAAACCCAGGCTACTTTTCATTCATCCAGCTGTGGGGGTATTCTCAGGCTTGCAGTCTTCATGCTGCCTTCTACCCTGTAAAGACTAGAAACTTTTTTCCTTTTAATGAAAACACTAAGCCCCAGTGAATTGCATGACTTCAGGAGCCAGGGATTAAGAAAAATATGAAATATCATGAGACGTACAATAAAATCCCCATGATAGAATCACCTTAACTGGCAATAGTGAGGTGGAAGGCCAACTTTAATTTAACCTTGCAGTGTGATGCAACACAGCCCCACAATGCAGGTCACATCTGTGAGGCAGAACCTAGCTCTCAAGGATACTCAAGTTCTCTTTTATTAAATATTCTTCATAAGTGTATTGCAGCTTTGGCCTCTGTGCAGACTTATGAAAACAAATACTGTGAAGTATAACATTGTAGAGTGGTGTATAGGAACAGACAGGTTTTAAAATGC
Source organism: Tringa tobata (assembly GCA_033628505.1). Lineage (NCBI taxonomy): Eukaryota > Metazoa > Chordata > Aves > Charadriiformes > Scolopacidae > Tringa > Tringa tobata. The sequence continues at coordinate 4,284,312 of JAHREE010000367.1, read as the reverse complement.
TTAATCAACCAGTCTATCCACACAAATTTCACCAAGCACTGTTGCTGGTCACCATCTTATACACTTATTAAAAGAACAATGCTTGTTCTTACAGCTTGGAATAGCTTTTATCTTGAACTGAATAGACTCTTTGAACCTAAGGCTCAGGTGTAGAGGAGTAAATGAAGCCCTGACTGTTTTCTCCCAAGTGGACAGGAAGCGGCCAGATCCTGGGCTGCCTGCCTACATCCACATATTTGGTGATCAGAATAGCTAAGTAAGAATGAAGCCGTAGTGGCTTTTTGTTGGCATAGTTATCAAAGGGCTCTTTGGAGCTCAAAGGCGCCTGCTAGCAGCAGGATGTGCTCCACAGCTGCCAGGCAGGTAAGCATGCAACAAGGTTGTATTTAGTAATGGGTAGCACCAATTTATCTGTAAACCTCAAGCTCTCCAGGGGCTCTGGGCAGTGGAAGCTTGCAGTGCATCATGCCTCTTTGAATTTCTAAAGCAAACAATAATCAGCCTGAGTGGTAAGAAAGCCCAGCAGAAAAGCTGCCACTCTAAATGTGAAGATAAAAAGCCATGGCTGTAAATGAGGCAATGCGGGGAAGGAAATATATTTTACTAAGACCTAAACAAACCTGCAAGTCCAGTTTAGGAAATGAGAAAGAAGCCAGCTGTCTTGAAGTTTGCTCAGGGCACTTGGACAAGGCCACCCTGTCAAAGCCTTATAGGAATACAGGTACAGGATCTGAAGGAAAACCACCTAGGTTACAGAGTTGCGCTTCCTGTCAGACAGCAAGCATATTGGAGAGTTGTGCTTAATTATCTTCTCAAAACTCATCTTGAAACAGGGTAGGAATTTTTACTCCCAAATGTGATACTGGGAAGCTGTTCTAGGATCCTATTATTCTTCTGGTCTGACTTTTTTTTTTTTTTTTCCTCCTTTTGAGCCCAAGTTTATTCCTGAAATCTTTATACCCAGGTATTGTTGTGCTGACATTTAGTTCTTTTCTTCCTTCCCAAAGCTGCTCCCAACATGCACTGTTCAATTTTACTTTGTCAGACTACGTCAGCTAAATTCTTTTAATCTCCACTTGTAACAGAGATCCTCCCTGTCTTTGATCTTTCTATTGACCCTTTTCTGCTTTTTCCAATTTGGATGGATTTCTGCAAATCCACAGTATCCAAAACTATGTATTGAGACATCCTACAGTCACCTTTGGAGTTTCACTCTCACAGAACTTTGATGGTTTCTCACTATTCAGTAACTATTTTCCTTTTCTTGACATTTTTTACAGTGTCTGTACTTGCACTGGGGAGGAAAGGAGATAATATAAACATACAATCTCATAATTCTGATCTTAGTAAAATTCAAGAGTTCAACTCTTTGTTAATGAAATGTGCTTATGATATTGGGAGGCATTAAAAATATTAAAAAGGATCAGGATAAGACATGGGAATGAATAGGTGACCCTGAGGAGTGCAAATAAGATGGAGTTCATCTACAAGATCATGGATACAGGGGTACATATGATAAAATTCTGAAGTTCTGAATTAATTTGTTTCGGTGCCACCCATTCAACCACCTCTCTGCTCTGGCGTTTGACTGTCCTGGTCAACACACTGTTTCTACCAGTTCTGCTTCCAGGACCTATGGAGGTAGGTTGAGTGTCCGTCTCCATCCCCTTCTATAGCTTTGGCTTCTGCTGCACATAGTATTTCCCCAGAATCCAGTGAGGGAATATGTAAATAAGTAGGGCTTCAATGAACCGAGTGATTCTCCCATCCCTGCAGCTGAGCAAGGCAATTCCTCTGAGGGGTTCCACCCCTCACTTCTTCCCTTTACAGACTCCACCTTTGAAGTATCTAGTCCCTAAATCTGAATTAATCACTTTCTGTGTTGAATTACTCAGGGTCAGGCAACCTGGAAAAATGCCAAACCTGATAAAAAAAAAATAGGCTGGGACTAAATTAGCAAGGGTGTTGTAGGTCATGATCAGGAGTGTTGT
>JAHREE010000367.1:4247321-4272321 GCA_033628505.1 Tringa tobata | reverse complement strand
AACTTAAGGCAAATGTGCAAAACTGAACAGATGCTGTTGCGGAAGAAGGACAGCTTGGGCTGCAGATATGCTGCTACACAAGTGTAAGTTGTCCAGTGCCTCTTTAGAGAATCCTAAAAGGCAGCTCTGCCTTCTAGAGGTGACAACCTGAACCATTTACCCTTCTGAGTGCTTCCCATTTTACAGCTGGGAAAACTGCACCATGACTCCTAGTTTTGATATTATTGCCTACAAGCAGAAATGTGGGAGACTCACAGCAGCCAAGATCTTCCCCCTTCACAGTATCCATTGCATAAGCTGTACAGGGAGATACAGCATAGTATCTTCCCCGAGAAAATGTAATTAATATCAGAAAAACTGTCATCCTTTTATGCAAGGGAGGTCTCTCATGGTTTGTGCTTCATCTGAAGAGAACAAATTATATTGGCTAAGAGAGGATTTGGCAAGCAAAGAAGTGGGAAAGAACCATCTACCCTCTCTCCACAGCAAAAATCACAAAAAGAGTTAAAAATCACAAAAATAGAATCTACTCTGTCCCTCCTCTATCTCCAATGTGTAAAGATTCAGCACTAGAAGGGGAAGAGCACGAACTGCTGAATGGGGAATAGGGATAAAAGGCAAATAGAAAGTAGCTCCATGCACTGTGCTGGTCATTTGAGACCAGTAAGGTTTAATTGTTGGTATGCAACAGGGAGGAAGGAAGCTAACATTGCTGATGGAGAATTTTTACAGAGGAATCTTGAATAAATATCCTGCTTCCAGGTTACTGCTGCCATCCAGAAGAAAGACTCATGTCAAAACCAGGAAAAGAGTTTAGACTCTTTCCTAGTGCATCAGGCACTAGCACAGAGTATCTGTCTGGAGTTCATCAGAACAAAAAAGACAGGGAAATGTGACTGTAAATATGTAAGCAACTAAAATATTAAGAGAAATATGTTGGAACTGGAAATCAGCTTGATTCTGGATCTAAAAGTAAGTGTTCTAGTGCTTAGCCTGACCCATTGCGTTCCTTCCCACTGGCCAGCAGAGGAGAGAAAGAAGGCTAAGCGAGGGTGAAAGAATAATGTGGAGAGAATCGGATAACTGAAAGGGAGAACAAAGCAGGGGAATAATAATGGAGAAGGAAGAAACAGGAGAGAAAGGTTTTGGGGAGTGTTGAGTTTGAAAAAGAGGATTGAGAGGATTAAGAGTAAAAAAGAAGAAAATTCTAATATCCTGGAAGGTAAGAAAGTAGAACAAAATAAAAAATCATTTATAATTACATGACAATATAGAATTTTCCACACTGGATCACACCATTAGCCCATCAAGCTGTGTATCCTGACTGTAGTAGTGGAATGAGGGATTAGAGAAAGATGAACAAAACAATAATAGTGCATCCCTCCAAACAAGCAAAAGAGAGAATGGTTTCCCAGACCTTGCAGTAATCAGTCTGCATCCCAAACCACAAGATCGGGCTAGTATTAGGAAATGTTCTTAATTATCATAAAATTATATGGGATTTTTCATTTGTTTTTAAAGTAACCCAGCCATTTTACTTGGCTAGATGAGTTCCTGCATCAGTGAATCCCTTGAACAGACTGTCCTGCAAGTTGCATAAAGTAACCCTTCTTCTTTTGAGAGTATAATTGCAGAGGGACCATATAGTCTATACGTTATAGTAGATACTACAGCAGAAAAGTTTTTATGTCCATTTCCCCATTTCCCTATCTGTTCCTGCTCCTATGCACCAATTTTCTTGCTTAATGGGTCATCATCAGCTTACATTTCCTCTTTTAAAAATAACATCCTCATGAATTCTCCCTGGGTGTTTAACTTTGCCTGACGATGATCCTCAGCCTGGGATTGTGTTCTGTAGTTTTCCTTCTGAGCAGTCATCTACAGAAGAGCATGAGTAAGTCAGAATGGGTTAATGTGACCTTTCCCAAAATGACTTATCTGTTGGTTCCTGGTGGAGAGTGGAGGATGAAGACACAACTTGGGACCAAGTGTCACTAGTCAAGAACAAAAGCAAGTGGTTTGAAAGCTACTTTTCACCATGTTTTAGAAAAGCAAATTCCCAGATTTTTCCACTTGGGATATATGGATATGAATATGTTACTTAGCACAGGAAGGTTATAAAAATATCCAGGCTGGACAGAAGGTAATGTGAGCTGCTCAAAATGGAAAATGAAAATGATGTTGCCAAGAGAGCAATTATCTCACAGCCTGAGAATTCACAAAAGGTGTTACCAGGTAGGAGTATGGCAAACTATTATGAGTCTTCTTCTCTCCAAAACCACTAACTTGGATGATCTTCCCTATATATTGTTTTCACCTCCTTTCTTTGCTATTAGCCATTAAATAAATGCTTTTCCAGGGATACACATATTTTTTTCTTTTTTAAACAGGGACTTATTGCATTACTACATAATGGATTCTATCACACTCTATCTATATCACAGAGACTAACACAGCTGCCTTCCTACCACAACCTTTTCAGTGAGACCATGAAAGAGAGTGCCAATGTCTTTCAAGTGTGGCCATATTACCATACTAGTGCAAATCCTTATTAACAAATCCTGGAAAGTGTAAACTTAGCTTCCCAAACCGTCTGAAAGTTAATAAGCAGCTAAAAAATGCAAAATCATAATAAAAAGTAGCCCTCTGCTTGATATTTTCGCAGTGTCTGAAGCAAAACCAAGTGAAAGCTTATTTTGAATTACTTTTTTTCTTTTTTTAAATCAAGTACAAAGCTAAGACAGTATCGTCAAATTAATTCATGCTCAGTTTTCTCCCCCTACTCCTTGGTGTCCTTGGTTTGTTTCAGTACTTAGGGTTAGAGGAGCAAACTATGTGAGATAACACTGGATTTGTTTTTATGAAAAAGGCACCTATTACCTTTACTCTTACTTTCTTGGAAGTGGAGGAGCAGCTTCATGTCACAGGCATAGTTTTGTAACAGGAAGATATACTGAGTGAGAAAGAAGGAGAGTGTAAGTGAGAGATGGAGAGAGACAAGGAAAGACAGGGAGAGCATTACAGTAAATGTCTCTATAATATTTTAGCAAAATATTCTGCCTTCTTAAGTTCTCTGTAGCTTTGGTTTTATGAATGGAGAGAGAAAAAAATAACTTATGCATAGGAAAAAATATATTTTTGCCAGAAAATGTAATTTCTACTTTTCCACTTTAAAGCTGGAGACTGTCCGAACAAACAGTTTGTGAACTAGGCTTCAAACTTTTTATTTTTCAGGATCAAAACAGAAATGTCATTTAAGATTTGTGAGTTTGGGTGTCTTCTAAAGTGTAAATTACTTTTTTGCTAATATCAAAATGACAGCCTCAGGAGCTTTTTTAAAGGATGAGACTGCAACAAATAATCCACAAGCTTCCCACGCTGTGCTGTCAGAAGGCCTCCATGCCATCTTACAACACCCTTGCTATTTCTGCCCTGACCTTCCTTCAAGCAGAAGCTGACAATCCTGCTAAATCATGTGGTAGGTTAGTGATGTGGGAAAATGTCAGCATGTGATTACAATAAATCTCCAAACTCTGTTTCACTTTATGTGACCCATTCAGGATTCAAATTTAGAAGCACAGTGTGGTGAAGATGGAGGAGAGATGTGCAGATTACTTGGTCCTGGGTCAGCCAGACACGTGGAACGGGCTCACTCAAGAGATGTACGTTCCCTCTGGGTTTTCCATTGGGGAGGGATGGGAAAGGGAAGAGAAACTTCAGTTTGTAGCAAGGGCTTCAAGGAAGTCCATTGGAAGAAGCTGAACTAACTAAAAGGAAATCCAGGCTGCCTTGAATGTCTGTTTAATCAGCAGCTCCCATTTGAAGGACAACTCCAGATGTTGCTTCTGATAGTGCTGAGAATTGCCATCACCATCCCCAAAGGAATTTCTACCTTAGAAGTCCTCTGATTTACTGGGTTTATCTTAATTCCCATGGCTGGTGTGTATAAACAAATTAAATAAATATAGTTCAGGTTCCCTACTGGATTTCACTGAATTTTTTGTTAAAAGAGGATTTCCTTAGAAAACTTTTTCATTAAATCATTCATGAGTCAGTTATGGATATATACTTAGTTAACGGTGAGAGCTACCCATGTTGCTGTGAAGACTGTCAGATATTTCATAGGTTGAATTTCCATGTACATTAATTTCAGTTTCCCCTCTCAGGCATGTTAAGCCAATCTGTGCCATCTCCGCAGTCCCGGAAATCTGAAAGTACAGGGGATGGGTCACGGGTGCAGACATGGTCAAAAGTAGCTGGTCTCAGCTAGCTATGACTAAAGACCAGAAGTAAGGTTTTGAGCCAGCACAGAAGTAGCAAGGTGGGCAGACTGGGAGCCTGGGTAAGGCAGAGAGATGGCTACACAGTCAGAACAGCTGTGTAGGATGTGGGGACTCACCTTCCCTGTACAATGAAGGCTCTCTATAGCCATCAGAGACAGACTGAGGTATAGGAATTCAAGGACCATCTAGATGGTGGTGAACACACCAGCCACTAAGCATCTCCTTGGAGGCGAGGAATATGTTTCTTGGTGGGACACAGGTGAACGAAGCCTTTCCTTATCTCACATATGCTTCGTTGCATTCATGTTTGTGCTCCTCTGGATGCCTTTGGGGAATAGAAGGCATCTCACATACTGTGCTACTTTCCTTCCCACTTTATGTGTATTGCAAATATTTTTTTAATTCAGTTGCAGGTCTGTTCAGGAAGTGAATAGTGTGTTTTGTTTTTAAACCTAGAAGCTACATGCTATAAAACATAAAATAAAATACAGCACCACAGGGAGCCCAGCTGCCACATAGAAAGTTGATCTCTCTAAAACCCTCTGGCCTGAAAGAAAAAAATGAGTTTAGACATTTTTATAGGATTTGTCTAGCTAAAGCCCACCTTCAAATCCCACTTAACTTAGTATGTTTACATGTGTCAAATTTTCATTACATAATAAACAAAAACATGTGTACAAATGTGAAGAAACTAAAATCTGGTGGACTTTAGGGAACTGTCATTATTCAATTCCCTGCTGATACCTTTCCAGAATGTCACGTCCAGCTGCAGATTTTGGCAACCTATAGCCATTTCACCATCCTCAAACAGTTCTTTGTATTTGACAAAATTGCCTTTTCTTCTGCAACAGAATTCTTACTGGATTTTACTGTAAGATGTAGTATGTAGTTATTTTTCTGTAGTAATGTAGAAAACACTTATCCTTACTGATCTTTCCACTTGCAGTAGTATCAAATTAATCAATACCATAATTATACTCATTCCTTTTCCACACACTGTTACTGGAAATAGTCACAACCCTACAAGACACTTCTGGATGTGTGGATATGACATCAATCTCACCAGCCAGAGAGGATAAAGAACATGCAAATGTCTGATGTAGAAATGGCTGACCACATCCTCCAGCAAAGGAAGTCAGTTCTGCATCGGCAGGGTACCAAAAGGTAAAGGAGTAATAAGAGTAGGCTTAAAACATCTCAGGTATCAATCACTCTTGTTAATGTAGGTCACTGGGTAATGTCTTGTCCCACAGATATGAAAGGAGGAAATCTCACAAGTCTAAAAATCACCCAGTCAGTACAAATACTATAGAAACAGAGACATTAAGTTGCTATCAGACTGTCTTACTACAAAGGTGATTGTGGTAGGGTCCTTTTCTGTAATAGGGAATTTCAGCACCTCAAGTGTATTTTTGAGAACTTGATGCAAACAACAGGAAGGTTAACAGCATGCAAGTAGTTCTGTGGATCACAACGTCTTCCATCATACCTCATATTCAGTAACGGACAAAATGCTGTTGTGGAATATGCTTGTTCTGCAGCTAAACACAGAAATTCAGGTAAAAGAGTACTTTGAGAGGTGGTTTAATCATTTCTAAGACTGTCTGGAAATGCTGAGTGATCCTTTTGCCTCCGTCCTATTAAATGGAGACCAGAAACTTGGCTCACACAGTTGCCCTGCAGTCAGGAAAACTTGATGCTTGTTCCCAGTTCTAAACAGGTCTTGTCCTCTTGGAAATTTCAAAGACAGTAAGGATTCTAATTTAATTTTTCCATAATTTCTATCTGCAACAAGCACTATCCATCTCTGAGGGTGCCTGTTGAGGTATGCCTGTTGAGGGTGCCTAACAGTTGACACAAACACAAAGCAACAGCAGTGATTCATGTCAAGCTCACGGTAACAAAGTAAAAGTTTCCTTGCAGCACTTCTTTCCCTGTCCAAAACCACCGATGTGCTGCCAAAATTATCCCGGTACCCAATGTACAAGATCTTGATGAGCAGACTGTGATGAGGCAAAACAGTCAGAGATCTGTCTAAAAAAGGAAACGTTCTAGAACTCCTTGATCGTCTCATCAAGACTCTGGGTAAAGGATAGCTGGCAGAGCTGCTTTAACGGGACTGTCAAAATATCTCTGACAAATTCTTTCTCAAAAGGATATTAACAAAACTAAGCAGTCACTGGTAAAATCGACAACTCTGTCATGGATTAGAAACCAAAAGACAGAAAACAAAGCAAAAATAATATATCACATTTCAGCGTCACAGAAAGTTAATGTTTAGGTATCTCAAGTTCCCTGATGGGGCGAATGATGCTGACAGTCTTAGCAGCAGTATAAAAAAGATTTGAATACTAGTATAATCAAACAATAAATATCAATTTATCGCTTCAGATAAACGCCCCACATTTAGATAAACATGCACACATTTTTTATTCATGTTTACATGTAGGGTAAGACAGACCCCACTTGCTAACCTCTGCCTGCAGGAATAACTAAGCCATTTCATTTGCATGTAGAGATTTAATTTAGGTTTTGTAAACAAAACTGTAAATTAGAAAAATAAAAAAAAAAAACCACTCTGTTTTATCTACTGATTGTCCTCAGGGCCGTAACAGCTGATTTCCACAAATCATCTGCTAAGAATCTTGCTTTCCTGGAACGAAGTAGTGCTATGCACCATTTTACGATGCTTAATGAAAACCCTAAGCCTGTGTTGCAAGGCCTTCTTGCATAAGGCGAAGGACCTTATAGTCCTTATAGTTCTTACAGGGTTTGATGCTATATGCAGCTGAATGCAGTGGGCTGTGAAGGTGCTCAGTATCAGGCAGGAGCAAGCCTCTCACCCTTTCATTGCTAATAATGACATTTCCATCAGGACTACGCTACATCCATAATTTTTTCCAGCAAGAAAATCTAGCAGCCACTCAGGGAGAAACTATAGGACAATTGCAAGGGCCTCAACAGCTTTGAGGCAGTGAGAGTCCTTCATATAACCAACTGTTCAGGAGCAAATCCCATCACCTCTCCACCTCCCCCTCATCACTGCCTTACACACACTAGCAGCGATCAATTGGCCCCCAGCTGGCAGGCACACTATTTTTTCTATTTAACAACCTCCAGGGTGGTCTCTTTCACTAATCCCCCAGGCCGTACAACAGAGCTGGAGCTGAAGTAGCTTCAGCAGTCAGCTGTTGGGAGGTACATAAAACGGAGCAGGAACGCTTGTTGGCAACAAGAGGTTCCTTTAAGTATTTTCCTCATAGCCCCCTCCCAAGCACACCTTTACACTTCTTAAGTGTTATGCATTTGTTGCTTAATCTTTCTAAGATTAGAGTGAGATTTAAAGGATGGATCAGGGCACTGCATATAAGATTTAACTGTAACACTTCTTTACTATTGGGCTCACAAGCATGTTTAACACTGTTTAAAAACTTACCGCTGAGGATTCTCCCAGGTTAGGATGCTCATTCGCTGCGGTCCAGCTGAAGCTGGACAGTTAAGCTGATCAAAGCAAGTTTAAGATTGCAGCACCACAGCCAAAGGAAAACAAACAAACAAAAAGCTTTTGAAGACACAGGAAAATGTTCCTTTTTGTGTTTTCATTCATCTTTAGTTCTTTGGAGAACTTCTGATTCTTGTTGCTAAATATCGTATGTGCACAGCATGTATTTCTAACACTCCGTTTTCCTTGGATGTATATTTACTGTCATTTGTCCCCATGTTATTTTTAGATAACAGGAGAGATTATAACTTCTGTGATGTTGGATTGTGCTACCTATCCTCCACTGAGATACAGAGGACAAGTCCTGAGCTTGAAAATCTGCTTTTCTAGCTCAAGTCTTAGGGAAGAAAACCAAGGAGAAAGACAACAAAATGCTATTTAAATTCTGAAAGTTTCTGGCACAAATCAAAAATGGAAAATGGAGACGGTACAGAACACAGCAATTTTTAAAGGAACCGATTTGAAATATCCCAATATACCGTAAGAAATGTGAGGGTGTGAATGCTTCCAGTGCACCCCGCTGTGCAGTGCCAAGCAAGCTGTCTCAGTGCGTGGAAGCAGGTTAACAGCACGGCCCTCCACGCTCCACAAGGGCTAATTTCCTCTGCTGCTCGGATTAAATACTGTTGCATTTCCGTGTGACCACTGCTCCTCATGCCTGAATCAACTCGTTTAGCTGCAGAGTCGGCGCATCCCAAGGTAGCAGTTTGCATGTTACTAAATGTGAGGGCTGATGGAAGACATTGCAGGCCAAGGAGTTACGTTGGTGCTGTTTGTCCATATAGTTAGTCTGCTACCACTGCTCCTAGGCATTTAGTGGGATGGATTTGGTATGAGCTATGTATGTGTAACATGTTGAACTTCTACATTTTCCTGTGAAGTTAAGTAAAACTTCAGCGATCAGTCAGTGCTCTGACTGTGATGACTGAACTGTGAGAAGAGACTTTCTTCTCACAGTTAATTGCCGAGTAACTCCCAGCTTGCGTCTTCTGATGTCCAGGTGCTTTTTCCTTTTGACTTCTTCTTCGCTCTACCTTCCCACCCTCCCTGACCCCACCCCAGCTTTTCTTTTTTTGTCTCAAAATTGAGCTTTTTCTCTTCCTAAGAACTTTTTCCATTACTCAGCTCTTTAGGAAGATGGGTAGGGGATCTTCAACACCAATTCAAAGGAGAAAACATGGTAAGCCTCAGAAGAAGGACTGATCTTGCGTTCAGGAGCTGCAAGCCCCCAGAAGCTCACCAACTTGCTCCTTTCCCCATGCAAACACGAGATGGGTTTCCTGTGGAGAGGGAAATCTCCTTTTCCTCCTTGGAGATGGCAAGCCTGGAGTCAGCTCACTGCCCACAGAGGGGTCCCCTTTGGCAGTAATGCAAAGCATACCTTCTTCTACCCACGTAAGGACTCTCTTTATGGGACTTGAGGAAAGGCAGAAAACTGACCTTTAAATCCTGGATATATTCACCAGGTCAGCCTCTCACTGAGTAAATTTCAGTGCTGCCTGGCATTGGCATCCTGTAAGTTTGGTGGTAGCTCAGAGACACAACATCCCCAAACAGAACTCCCATTGATCCTCCATCCTCAGATCTGAAAACAGTGGACTGCGTTCTCAGATAGTTAAGTCAAGATAGCTCAGTCACTTCATAGCATTTTATACATGCTGTAGTCCTGGCCCATTTTTTCAGCTTTATGCCCTAATCACTTGTGTAAGCAGTGTCAGAATTTGGTCCTAAGAACAAATAATATCTTCAGAAAAATAGATTCCGGGAAGATGAGGTAGAAATGTTTGATGCTGGTAAACCTTACAAAAGGATTTGTTAGCTAAGCTGATTGGAAGGAAACCCAGTTAAAATCCTGATAGTAACATCAATGCATAAAACAGAGAACTCCTAAAATAAAATTAAAATAGGTCAGAAGTTTTCAAATTAATACTTTCATTCACTCTGTCTGCTGGAATAGGTTTTGTGGAGTCACTCATCATTTTAATGCCCTTAATTCATCCCATTTAAGAACCAAATATTACATAAATTATTATCAAAGTTTTCTTGTACCACTTATCTTATTTTTAACAACTTAAGAACTATTACCAAATATATACACCACACACATTAAAATGTGCAGAGACCACAGAACATTTAGATTAATACTAATGAGATAATCCACCTGCCTATTTCACTGCACAACAGCTGCACAGATTTAAAAGGGTTCAATTAAACTTTATTCAGTGCATAGATAATTGATCCAATGTGGAGAATGATGTCACTGGTAGGTTAAAAAATATATTTTACCTTTTAAAATGAAATTGCTCCATTAGAAAAACTGGAAATATAAACCTGACACATAAATCATTCTGGAAACTTTGTTTTATAGAGCAACAAAAAGAAGGAAAATGAAATAAAATCCCAGCAGATACAACATGCAGATGCCCATTATTTCATTTCCTCTCCAAAAGGGGCAATAGAAATCTAAATGAGACATTGCTGTTGCTCTCCTTCCATATGGGAAGTTCAATTAGTCTTTGGTATTTCACTGTATTTGTTTTTATCTTTTCTGACAGCTTCCTTTTTCTTAATGGTTTTGTCTCCCTACCCTCCAGAGCAACAAAACACCCCTATATTCCTATTTTAATTACTAACTTTAGATGGCACCAAACTTGTGTAAGATGCTTTTTTAATAAATAGGGAGGAATTAATCTTTAAAGATCTGTCCTGCCCACCATCTGCCTGGGGCACTGTAATGGTTGCTTCGGGAGTTGTGGGTGGACCAGAAGGGCTTACTCAGGCCTCTGCTCCAGGCTACTGAAGACGAAAGCACAGTTTCTTGCCAAGTTTGTATTTCTCCATATTTATGGTAATGACTGCAAAATACATTACTTAATTTCTTGATACAACACAGCATTATTTCTGACACTGCTGGTGGCAGTCACTAATCTATTCCATCCACTTCATGTCAATGTGATGCAAACGTTATTAGAAAGAAAGAAGGACAAAAGATAATAACCATCTCTCCATCGAGGCATTAATATAGTTCCCATCCTTATAACATTGCGATAGCTATCCAGAGTTGACATTGAAAGAATAACTTTAATCTGAGATTGTCAAAGTTATTTACTTTGACAGGGGCTTCTACAGAAAGAAACTGAGGAAAAGGCTATTTAACCTGCACATGCCATCAATAAAGGGTTTCCCCACTGCAAAGGAAACTTTAAGGAACTTTCTTCTCACTTGCTAGCATGTAGTATTTCCACTAATGTGATGGAGCTTTCTTCTCCCTGCTTAGTTCAGGGCCCTGTCCCCTTCTGACCATGCGAGTGCTGAACTGGACACGCAGCTTTTGGATACACTTATACATCTGAGGTGTTTTCCAGCGAAGTCAGATGTCCACACTCCCCACTCCTGACAGAAGTAGGATATTCTGCAGTGCTACTAGTGCACCCTAAAGTAACAGGGACTTTGGGCCTGGTTTCATGAATCCCTTGCCCATTATATCTCAGGCAACCAAAACTGGAAACAAATTTTATCGAATTGGAGTAACCACTGGATCATGACACTCTTTGATTGTTATGCTACTGTATGTTACAGTAGGCTTGTATCTGCTTTCCACTGTGCCTGTAAAACTTACTCTTGGTCTGACTCTAACCAAACAAAACAGTACTTGGAAGCATAGTCCAGTTAAAACAGGATATTTCCCTTATCTGTGTACAGCTGTGCACATGATAGACCAGTTTCTGGCAAGTGAAATAGGGTAAGCAGAATGTTGACTGCATGCCTACACCATGTGCGGAGGTGAAGATACATATAGAGTAAATCACACTCCATAGACTTTAAGTAGACCTCACTGAGATTCCTTGTCTAATCTATGATTTTGGACTGTTGCTTCACAAAACTTAGTGTAAAGTTCCTACAGATATATTTCAAACAGACTGATATACACACATATTAATATACATGCACATAGTACAGTTTATTATTCTTGACTGTGAGGGCTTATGACTATTGACACCATCAATTTTTATCTCATTACTCATCACTGCTTACTCCAAGTGCTAATAGTATATTTCCACAGAGTTTGTGTGTGTTGCAATGTAAATTCTGACATTGCTAGTGTCAGTCACTAATCTACCTCATTCAGTTCATGTCAAGATGATACATCACAATGCTCAACAACTGTCATCCCTCCTTTAAATAGATCTAAATTTTTCTCAACTTTATAATTACATACACGTACATATACATCTTCAGTTCCGCTTTTGCAGTATGACCACAACAGTCACCCTAAATATTTTCCAAAGCAATTACTAGGTGGGGTGGTTTTTTTGGTTGTTACAAAAAAACTTTAGAAAACTAAAAACAAATTAAAAAAAAACAACCAAAATACAGGCGTGTTTCAATTTGTTTATAGATTTTTTTCCCCCAAACATAAAAAAAAACTTGTTTTCTCTAACTGAATTGTCACTTCTGTGAGCTTACTAGCACTGGTTTGTAGCATTTCCAAACTGATTTTTGAAAAATTCTATGATTCTATGATTCATTTCCAAACTGATTTTTGAAAAGGATCAGTTTAAAAATGCTTACAAATATCACAAGTTAACTAGAGTGTTTAAATTAACTACTGTCACTATGGTTTTGAGTACAATTTTAAAGGAAAACCTAAGCTGGGCACCATTTAATCTTCTCCCTTTGCTGGAATCACTCCTCTGTGCCACTATTTCTGTGCTTTTCATGTTATTCCCCACAGAAAGCCCAAACTATGTTTATACTTTCTTCTGCTTCACAAATGTTTTTATATTTTTTGTTGTAGATCTCCTGATGATGTACCCTATTCTTACTTTAACCAGGTTTACCATTCCATTTGACTCTCCTGTGCTTTAATATACACTTGGTTCTTTCTCTTGCCCTGGTCTTGCCTGGCCAGTGGTGGTAGATAGCAGTGTTTGGGCAATTGGCTGCACTTGGGTGTTTCAGCTGACGTTGTAAATAAGAGGTTGTGCTGCTGTACCTGGGCAACTGCAGAGAGACTTGACAGGCTGAGAACTCCTCTGATGGCCAGGACTCATGTAAGGGACCCCCAGGGAGAGTACTGTGCCTCCCAGCCTGTCTGCATTAGCCCAGCTGTAAACTGGCTCATGTTTGGATCAACAGGGAGCAAGAACTGGCACAGTGTCTGTTGGGCTCTCCTTTATGCTAAGGACCAAGGAAAAGGGAAAAACCATAGAGGAGGCTAGCAAGAATAGATAAAGAACGTATAAAAGTGATATAATATGGATGTTACATACATATAAATTTCTGGTGAACCTGTGTTCCCTACCAAAGTATCTACATAAAAATATTCTCCAGGAAAGTGTACTAAGGTTTCTTGTTCTTTGCAATTCTAAAAGGCAAGTTGCTGTAATACAAAAAGCCTGTGAAAATCTGTATTTTAACAATTTTTTAATTGTGCAAATGTTATAAAATACCTTTATCTCTTTTATTTTTCCTTTTAATTTTTCCCATTCACATTCAGCTGGGGTTTAGTCCTCAGCAGGACTAGGACCTTGAATGTTTTAAAGAAATGAGATTTTGAAATAGAGAAGCTATAAATAATGGACAATTTAGTGCTGCAGCTGCACAGTATAACTACTATCTCTCATTTTTAACAGCAAAAGAAGTTGCATTGATCTGGACACAAACAGACATAAGCACATGAAAATCTGTGGTGCACATGAAATGGATATGGTTGAATCTATTCCAATTATTTCATTGATTATGTGCATTTTTTTCTCCAATGTATGAACTTACACATGTATGAGAACTTCAAAGAAATACATTCAGTGCCTAGCAGGATTTTCAAAATAATCTAACCTTTGAAAATCCCATTGGGAGCCTATCTACATTTTTAAATGTCTAAATATCCTTTAAAACCTGGTTGTCTGCAACCATAATTTTGTCCTTGTGTAAGAACGTGCAACACAGTGATTGAATCTTCCTCTAAATTTGTGTGAATCTTCCTCTAAATTTGTGTGGCTTTCTGACATTACATGCTTAATAAAATAAACATAAGGTGAAAGGGAAGAACAGCTTTGTTTTCATACTAATTTGTAGAAGAATGCATAAAAACCTTCATGTTATCTGTGCAAATTTGGCATAAAAAAATAACGTGCTCATCTTTCTTTTTGCTCATTTTGCATAATGATAAGAATGAGAAATGTGATTTAGTTGATTGATCTAAGAAGTAAATGCCTATTTACAATGGACTAAGCAATATCACAGATAGAGTATTAGGAAGAGTGGTAATTCTGTTCTAGTTGGCATTAGAAATCCAAAATAATTTTGTTTATATTAATTGAATTACTTAAATCCAGTGGATCACTAAAAATAGCCTGGTTTTACTTTTTTTATGGTGTAACTCAGAACAGGATCTAACCCATAAAACTAATTTAACTTTATGGATGAGCATATACACACACAAATAATAATCAGGAAATCAAGAAGTCATATTTCCCATGGCAAACATAACTCATCTAGATTGCAGAGATGTAGATTATATGAATGATTAAAATGTAGCAGTAATAGGAAATACTACCTATGTACATGGAGGTCAAATTTTAATTCCCGTGGGAACTATAACTTTGAATTTTCTGACATACATATTTAAATTTTCAGACATAATGTTGATTTTCATGTTGAACATAATTTAGTTTTTGGAATCACTCGTACCATCCCCATACTACTCAGTTCACCTCTCAGTATAGTATGCTTTTGAAGTAACAGTGTTTAGTATGATAGGTCTGGCATAGCTCTGATTAATTGAGCTGCTGCCTAGGAGTTACACACACACCACTTGATACCTAAAAACCCAGGCTGCTTTGAGTTAGGACTAGATCATCACTACTCTCTCTTCTCATGAGCAAACAAACCTAATGACAGTGTTATGGATTCAGGAAAGGTTTCAGATGCAAACGTGGTAGACTGCACAGCTAAGACATACATATATCCTTTATTTAAGATGACAAAAAACTTAAACATATCTTTCAGTACTGTCTCATACAAACACAGTACATCACAAGCCTGGACACCAAGTTATTTAAAGCTATTATTTAGTACCATAATAAGTAGCAATTTAAATACAAGGTAAAATCATTACATTGTCTTGTTTACTACTGATGTTAATGTCAAGCTGACGTGTAATGCTCCCAAAAAGGCAGCCTATGATTTGTTATCATTAAACTGTCAGTTCTGTCATGTGTTAGGCATAGATTCATACTATACTTCTTTCAGCATATCACTTTATTTTCTATCAGTCAAAAACGAAAGTGTTTTAATTGTGTCTCTGCTATTTTTCTATTAACTGTTTCATGCATTTTTTCTCTGGCCTTTTAATTGCAGTTTAATAGTGGTCATTAACACATTAAGGGGTGTTAGAAGAACATTTGAAGTCCTCTTGACTTCTACCAAAGTTGACACTTCAATGCTAGAGTAATTTCAGCTATTCATTTATTTAATAGTGACCTATGCAAATGTGGAACCATGTCATTTTACAAATTGACTGTAATAATTAACTAGAAAGGCAGAGTAAAATGAAACAGGTTATAATTAGAATAAAACTGCTACAGTATTACGTCAGCTAGAATAAAATAATCTCAAATGATTAAATTGGTTTCAATTATTAAGAATCAGTTTAATGTACCCACTGTTCTGATTTTTTACATTTCTCTTTTTTGTGTGCATTGGATGTCACCTCATACAATTTATGCATTTTATTCATCTTGGTAAAACAGGCATTACAAAAGTTTAATTAAGTAGTAAAAGACTTCATATTATTCCGTTGAATTCTAAATTAGTTGCAGAAAGAAATGATAGTGCATAGTACATACCATTCATACACATTTCAATTAGATGCATCTATTGTTAGCTAATATTTCTCTACTCTGGTGCATAGATAGAGGTGCCGATAGAGAGGAATAGGTAGGTATATACACAGAAGTAATGGTGCCGGCTTCAACAGTATGAACAATATATTTTTCAACTATATTATTTAGATCTTTACCTTCAGGGCACTCATGTCACTGTTCATGATAAACATGGAACTCCAAAATTATGTTTTCCTTAAAACTTTCACCTTTCTTATTCAGTTGTGCATTTTGCAGATCACGCATATGTAGACAAATACATAGACAGACATATATCTATGCAAGCTTGTAGGCACGCGCAAGTCTAGATAGATATATTGGATAATGGGCAGCATATACAAAGTCATATGTTGAAGGTAAAAACAAAACATTATTTTGATCCTACTTTTCCAAATAGTGGTATATTGACAAATTATTCTTTTTTGTTCTACTTGCTATCTGCTTACCATTTGTAAACTCAACTTTGAGCATGATGCAAATGAATGCATGCAATGGACAGTGAGGTGGCCAAATTCTGTTTTATAGCTTTTGTATTTAAGATGTATTGAGTTTCTCCTTGCTACTTATACAGTTTAAAATTAAAGTTAATTAAAATTAGACCTTTTTTATTTGAACAAATCTTACCATATTGCTTGCTGACCTGGTCAAGTACCTTCAAGAATTACCCCTTTTTTCTTTAACATTTTAGTTCAATTTGTAGAAGCTTATTTGTTTGTTGTTGTTTTTTTTTTTTTTTCTAAATGATGTCTCTGGAAAGGAAAATACCTTAACAAACTCTCAAACAAGAGTAAATGATGTCTCAAAAGCCAACAAATATCAACTCCAATACTTTTTGTACCTTCTCGTGTCCATATAGGCAGACCCCTGGGGAGCTATGCTAAGCTACTGAACAGTAGTTCAGTAAGGCTAGAGAAAAAGTGTGTCCAGTGATGGAAATGCATGGAAATGATGGAATGCAGCAATGATATTTCAGTGTCTTTACCAAAAAAAAGAGACACTTAATTTGTCAGGTTTTGAACTTCATTTTTATTCCCAAATAAAATCACCAGTGACATTCTAGTAATAGAAAAAGTGCATGCCGGTGCACACAATGCATACGTGTGAATATAATGTTATAATTTTGGTGTGACAGGAATGTAGTCTGTATTCCATGTAAAAATCCAGTCCTGCTTCAGTCTTATCCTCATTTGCTGTGACTTCTGTGTGGAACCTTCAGAAAATCCCTGTTCTGCTGTAAGGCTACAATCTCTGACGCTAATATTTGTAACTATATCAGACTGTAAGATCATTGGCTAAATTTACTATTTTAAAATATATTTCTCACTGCTTCTCTGATGTATTGAATTCCAGCATGGGTAGTTATATCAGTAACTGAGTGCTTGTGTGTTGTATTCATTATAGTTTTGACAGGACTTTTACAGTCTCTCTTAAGCAGTGGTAAACAGTGCTATGTGAAACATGTCAGTGGTCTCAGGAGCATTTTCTGTGCAAGTGTCTCTATCAGTAAAAATACAGTGACGATGCATGGCTTTTTTAAAAAACACTCTGGTGTGCAAAAAAAAATTGGTGATCATGAGATGCTATCATCAGCAGAACAATTTTTGGAAGAAAGAAATTTTACTGGTAAGCTTGATGTTGGCTTCAGCATAACAAGCTTAAAGCAACAAAACACAATTAACAACGTACACCTCCCACAGATTTGGTTATGAAATTGAATGTGCTCCATGGCATCTCAAGATCACTGGAAGTCCTGAAGCTCCAGACGGCTGGCCTCTGCGCCAGCTTCCCATAAGGAGGTACTGGTAACCTGGGAACCTTTGCCACCAATGAACCTGTTGAAAATCCCAGGGACTTTAGCTTCCATACTTTCCATGAGGCTAGATGGTCACACAAGAGATTGAGTTTTCCAGCTTGTGAAGGAGCTTTCTGACCTATCTATCACAACCTTACCTTTCTTAGGGGTCCTATGAAATTGCTAAGATCATTTCCATGCATTCCAAATGGAACTAGATTTTTTTATTGTACTCTAATTAATGTTGTGCAGTTGTAATAATGTAATTATTATTAATTACATTTTCCAAATGTAATTAAATTTCTTTGCATGGAACAAAGACAATCAGTAGATCGCAATTAACTGTATTTCTTCCAAAAAAATAATTAATATAGCAGATTATGGTAACTCTGTACAAATAACCCATTCCTGTATGTCTTATAGCTGTTAAATATGGATAATTTAAACAAATAGTTACTTTCTCCTAGAGCAATTGCTTTGCAGACCTTTGTGATGCATTTGCTGGAAATTTGCTTTTTGAGTACTTCCTACCCCATTTGAGCAAACATCAAACAACCCAAAGATGACACATGCAGGAATTTGAAAAATGCATCTTAACTTGTCCAAGAAATATGGGAAAAAAAATATTCATGTGTGCAAAATATGCAATGAGGTTCATAGACCTTTGCAAGAAAACACTCTAATGAGAATTTGGCACTCTTTGCATATAAGAATGAGAAAGACTTGACAATCACGTGACTGATGTGCATCAGGGAAGTCCAGTGGTTATAAAAGGAAGTTGACAGGCTGAGTGACTGGGTGGTATTCTGTTGAGCCTTTGACAAATCATAAGATTCCTTTCAGTCTCGAGTCTACAAAATACCTGCAACCCACACCTTACCCAAAAAGAAGCATGAAACAGGCCTTGTATCAGTCTGTCAGAGAGGATTCATCTCACTCGACTTTAGTGAACTACAAATTTGGCATATGGCCTAAACTTATCTAGGCTCCCGTTACAGAATACAGATTAATTCACGTTGGAAGGGACAACTGGAGATCCTCTTCAGTTGCTCAGTGTCTGTGGAGAATGCAAGGCAGCTACCCTGAGCCATAACAGCTAGCTTAGCTTTTAGGCAGCCATGGAACTTTGTAAGTTGATGGGATTTATTTTAGACAACCTAGTCTCTAAATGACTTAGTTTTAGTTCAACTCCACTATTTTCAACATTCAGCCATGGCATGGAGTAAAAATATCCTACCTGTCCTGTTAGCTACCCTGAAATTTACCCAGCTCCTGATTTATCACTCCATGGCAGAAGGCAGAAGAATAGAAAATTAATCACACATGTTGGCTCAGCAAATTTATCTCCCAGCATCTTGGCTAAAGAAGACCTTCATGTGTTGAAGGAAAAGAAAGCAAAATAAAGCTCTCTGAGACCAGTTCCTTCCTTTTCTTTCTCTAATTAGTTTAAAGGAGAGAAAGCGAGGGATAAACATAGAATATTAAATCCTCCAGCCAGGAGAAGTAACAAAATAAGGATCCTGTTAAACAATGGTACCGCTGCAGCTTACCCTTCAGAGTGTTGGTAATCTTCAGCTCGCTCCACAGGGGCCCATAACTTCTGACTTTTACCCCGACAGAGCTCTGACATCAGCTCTGTGATTCCCTTGGTGTGCAAAGCTTTCCTGCTTTTCATCTAGAAAAGTTCCTTCTTTGGGAAGTAACTGACTCATTAAACAAACTTGAATTCTCCACTCACAAAAGTCCTTATTTTATTTAGCGGCATCGACAAGAATGACGGGGGAAGACATATGCACTCAAAAAACAGGAAATGGGGAAGAGAACAATCTAGAAACCTTCTTTATCACATGATGACTTAAACATGTCTTCCCATACTAGTTGCAACACTTGACCATCAGAAATTAATCAATCCTTTCTTTATCAATTTTCTTCAGAATCTCCAGGGATATCTTCTAACTTTAGCTAACCAACAACCATCATTTTGAATTCTCTGAGCAAGCTACCTTCATTGATCCATCCTACCTACATGTCTTTTCATACTTTTTTATATCCTTTCATGGCCAAAAATAAAGCTAAAAAATCCCTAAACCTCTTTTCCTTTTTCAAAAATCTTCTTATACCCATCTTTAACGGTTACAATGTCTTCCTTAAAACGGATGTCTGGGAGCAGTGACACCAAGTTCTACTTGTTAGACTAAGTGATGGACTTCTGGAGTTGTGGAGAGTTCCCAGCTGGGCTATAAGCAGAGGTATCTGTAGACTGAAGGAAAGCACATGGGGCATGAGACAGCACCATCTCACCTTTCCTTCCTTTTGCATGATCTTGTAGTGAGGTAAGAGCTCTGCACCTGCAAAGAGCAATTTGCTCTTGAATGAAAAGGTTCTTATAAACTTGACTTGGACTGAAACGGGTGGCTTTGTATGAGCAGTGGTGGCATGCTTAGATTTATAACAGAGTCATGGCATGACAGAAGCCCATGGCATTCATAATGGTGGAAATATTTGGTTTTCTCCTGGAAAACATTACTCTTGTCATGTTTTGTTATTTTGTTTTGTTTTTTTTTTTTTGTTGTTTTTTTTTTTTGTTTTTTTTTTAATGAGAACTAGTCTTTTTCATAAAGCAATTTGTTTTTAAGAAACAGCAATAACACCAATGACAGGTGGTATCATAGATTGTCCCTCTAGTGTAAGTTTTGTTGATGAAGTGAAAAAACTTGTCTGTAGCGACAGTACTGATTGTGGCTACTAGATTTTTCCTTTTGTAATTCCCATTTCTCAACTTCATACGAGATTGACATTAAGCTTTGTCACTGACAGCTTGCCTATTTCAGTGAGATTCACACAAAGAAAACGTGTGAAAAACTGAAACGAGAAGGTTCTGTTTGTAGATTGTTGTAATGCAGGAAAATAAAAGATGTGCTGAATGTGACTAGGCAGAACTTTAGAAACAAGAATCCTATTACTTCTTTCCTTTTTGCTAAAAGCATATTTGACTTTGCTGTCAATAGCACTTGCAACAGTGAAACCGAAGGAAACGTGTACCCAAATTGCTGAACTTTGGCTACTGGCTCAAAATGCAGGTGCATACTTGGGTATTAATATATTTTACTGGGAATGCGTATACAGTGGAACTGATTATTGCAGTGGTGATGAATGGTAAAAATATTCAAAATTTAAACTGGTTTCCAAATTTTGGAGCTGTTTTTATCAGAGGTTAAACCCCAGTGACGGATATGAACATCCACAGACTCAGTCTGATATCCAATACAATTCTGGATGTGCCCATCTCTCTTTATGATCTTCTGTATTTCTATCTTCCAGTCTCCTTGATTCTTTTTCTTGATTTGCACATAGTATTAGTCTGCCATTTAACTTTAATTTTTTAAGCTAACTAGAAAGAAGGGGCTGAACAAATATTGGAAACATTTTCTTTGAGTATCCATTTGAATTAAACAGCCAGGTAACATTTGACCATGTTTGTGACCCTTTCGTGTTTGCTTTTCATGAATTTTCAAGTGTTTGATCTCTGTTAGGGAATGGATTAGCAAAAAGCAAATTTGTAATTCAAATGCTGGAAACTCCACCAGCACCAATTTAAAATTGTATATTCAGATATTATATTTGAAATTTGAAATTCACATTGATTTGATTAATGAAGTGAGTTGCAGCCAGCTCATGTGCCTCTGAATGCCTATTATTCACCTGGGGAGGAAAGCGATAAGGTCTTTCCAACAATCTTTCTACCTAAATCTAATAATGTTTTTTTCAGTCCGGTTTGTGTCCTGGTGAGATTTAGTGCAGCCTCCAGGTTGTTCTAACTTCTATCAGTCATGAAAACCGCCACCAACACTGCTACTGTGTTAGAGTGGCGAGCAGATCAAACTGGATGGACTGGCACCTAGGAAATGCAACTCATGTCAGTGAAGAGAGAGATGTCTGACTTAATGATTTGTAATTTTAGGGTGGAGGGTACCAGCAATATATTTAGTGATTCTAGTAATTCTTACCTAATTAACAAACGTACGGTTTCACAAATAGTTCAGGAACATAAAAAACGTGACATTTTAAGACTAAATTATTCATTGCAAATTATTCACTGAGTTCTGATAGCATAGATCCATGAGACCGGCTGTTCCTTCCGTCTTTGTTGTCTTGCAAGGATGAGTGCCAACTGTGTGTTGTCACTTGACAGAACGTGAAGGATGCGCCAAAACCACGTTCCCGATGAAATACAAACACTGCAGTCATACTTGCTGTGTTCTGTATACATGTCTGCTCAAGCAGTAAAGCATGCAATACAGATGAACCTCAAAACATTTCTGAAGCTGAGAAGTCTCATAAGATGATTTATCTTATTTTTTATAAGATCAGTTTTTAATACATCTTCTCTTGCCACCCATTCTGCCCCTGGGGCAATCAGTTAGCTAATATCCATGGGGAAAATGGTCTTTCTTACTATGCACAATGAGTTCACATTAAAACTTCAAAGCTGTTTAAAATACATTAAGAGAAGATAAAATTTATTCTTTTTTTCTTTCAATACTGGCAAACGCTCTCAATCTCCACATTCTTCTATCAAATTCACTGCCTGTCCCCTCTTTCTCTCTTCCTCCCCACCACCATGGGTGTGTTCACTAAAGGACCAACATACTCAGGAGCATATTATCTAGGGACAGTGGAGGATGCCAGAAGGAACTGACCTTCATAAAAGGGCTGTTTTCTGTCCTATATACCCTCTCTATTTTTCATAGTAATTGTTTTTCCTCTCTCAGAATTTGTCCCCTTTTTTTTTTTCTCTGTTTAAAAAGAAGAAAAAAAAAAAAGAAAGAAACCGTGATCTCCCTGCAGCATTCATAGATATAATGCTTAGATCAGCATGTCAGAGCTGTGGAAGGAAAGGAGGAAGAGAGGAAGGGGGACAACATGCAAGGTGGCTTGTCCAGGCCCCTCATTTCAAGGGACTAGAGGATACCCCAGTCACTTATACTAAGAGACGTCTTAAACCTATTGCAGCATCTCTTCTGGCCCCAGAAGACTGCTCTGGAGTAATAACTGCAATAACGCAAGGACATTTATTTTACAATTAAGAAAATAGAGGCAAAGATAAGGTAAGTGAGAAGGTGAGGGCCATACGTGGATTCTTCAGAACTCCCAGAAGCAGAGAGTGTAACCTGAGCTACAAACACAATTAGGCCCCATCAGTGAGCTCATGCTTTGGCATATGCCATTCTTTCCAACTGAGTTTTCAAGCCATCCTTTCAAACAAAGCATGGATTAAGAACTTTGAAAAACTGTTTAGAGCTATTTTAAAAGGTGGACATGAATGTGTTAATATTGAAGACTTTTCATTTCTTCAGCAGAGTTCCATAAACTACATTTGTTTGTTTATTACTGTGAAACCATTCCTCACATTCAGACAGTTACAAAGATGGCTGGCTCAAACAGGTTGAGTTGATCCAAGATTTTCCTGTTCAAAGCTCAGATAAGCTTGAATCAGCAAATACTGTCCATCATCTTAACACATGGACACAAAAGGAGAAGTTTTAACAAGCACTGGCTGAAGTGGGGAAAGCTAAATGTAATAGATTATCCAGCTGAAAAAACAGACTGGAAATTTACTTTAGAAAACTCACCTTACAGGGTTTCGCCTAATAAACCACATACATATGCTGTACTAAATCTCGTTTGATTTCAAAGAATCATCACAGAGACCTATTTTATTCCTATTCCTGATGGAAATTTGGTCCTGCCCGAAACGGGCATATACACTAGTTATGAACATTGTTTCTTCTATTTTTCTGGGCTTACTTTTTTATTCTGAAAGGCTTCAGAAGCAGAGTAGGTGAACTATTTGGGGCAAAATCTGAGCAAACATGAAACTGAACCAAACCCCAGAAGATTTCTCCTTGAACTGTGAAAGGATACAAAAGTTAACTTTTTTTCCCAACATACTTCTTGTTTTCGCACACCTCCAAAATTGCAGGTTGTATTTGGCACTGGAAGTGGGAGCATGGAAAACAATGGAAAAGTTTGTTCCTAGAGAATTTCCAGACCAGCTTTGCAGGCTCAGAGAGATGGACAGCTTGAATACATATCAGACAGCAAGCAGGTTATCTGACCTAAACCAGCCCTTCCCTTATTTGTCTATGAGAAGCTGGGCATCAAAGTAATCTCCACTTTCTCATACAATGGCAACTTCCAGAATACTTCTGAATGCATAGGATTGTCATGCTGAGAGATTATTCCTAGGAAGATGACACATGAGGTGTTATATCATTTCACCATTCAATCCACATTTCTGCTCTGCCCCTGACAGTGACACAGGTCTCTCCCTCTATATATATAAAACATACATATGTATTGAAAAACACGTACTTTTAGAATCAGGCATATGGTTAGAAATGAATTATTGCCAGTAATACCTACCTTTCACATTCTAGTAATATATATAGACAAATATTATAAATACCATATCCTTGCCAATATGCTGCACGAATTTAGAAATTTGGAATATATATAGTATGTATAGAAGCTAACTACTGCGCAGCAGTGATATGTCTAATAGTGTGCTTGATTCATCTTAAATACCTCAGTTCAATTGTGTTCCAAGGGGCTTTTTTGCTACGTCCCAAATCTCTTTTTTTTTGAAAATCCTACGTTTATTTTGTGTATTCAACACTTCCAAATTAATCTGACAATGTGCTTAATTTTAAACAAACAGAATAGTATCTTTCAATAAAAACAAACCTTCCCTTTTTTGGATTATTTACTGTTTAAAAGAGGGACTAAGTGCATTTAATGGGAAACATTTCCCTTCCCGATGCGTTAACTAGTGAACGGCTCAGATACACAGCTCGGAGCTCTCTGCAGGCTGCAGGCCACTGCTGCTTCAGTCAGGTCAGAACTGTACACTCGCCAGTAAGTGGGTTTTCAGGCCTTGACATAGCTTAGAAAAGACAGCCCCTTTGTAGTAGTTGTCCCTAGAGAAAAGTTGGAAAGGGTGTTGAGCTTGCTGCGCATTGAGTAATGTTTAACGCTGGGAAAAAATGAAAAAACTACCTCTATTGTGAACGAGCTTGCAGAGTTGTACTGCTGGTCTGGGCAGCTTTCCTGAAAGAGCAGAGCTGGATGAAAGGCCAGAATTAATCTGTCCGATATTGATTTTACAAGGAGAACAACAGTGACTCCTGTTTTCTGCGTGTGCGACTGGATGCGTGTGAGCGTGCCACGTGGACGCGTCTGGCCATGCACATGCTGTTTGCTGCATCCCGCTTCCGAGAACTGTTCCTACGTTTTTCTCAGAGAAATTCTGATGTTAAGCACAGACAGCTTATAAAAATGATCGGAAGTTAAATGCCTGCTTTTAAATTTATTTTTATAGCTCACATTCAAATGCTCTAAGGTTATTAAACTTCCACTTGCAAATATTCTCTTAAGCTTAAACAGTCAGTGTGCGTTGCTGTGTTGTTCCAGCATCATCATTTGCTGGAAAACACAGTGAAAAAAACCAGATTCTCACCTTTAACAAAGATCAAAA